>JADAXU010000150.1:0-600000 GCA_018340775.1 Taxus wallichiana var. yunnanensis
CATTAGCTAGACCTCCAACACACACAATGCATAAATAAGGTAACATAAATTCTATGGGAGAATGGCTGCACCAAACACCAACTAAAACGGTGTGGCTTTGTTCAATCTCTTATAAGTTGTTCGATATGCCCGAAGAACAACTAACACTTTATCATCCCAATCCTTTCTACCAACATCACAAATTTATGTCAATGTCTAGCCTCAAAATTTTGTTGAAATCCTTAGTAGTTACATTTTCCCGAGGATGATAGGTGTAGTCTTATGATGTACAACCATAAAATCATCTAATAGGATCCTAATTGTTTCATTCAAAAGTGTGAACCCCTATCACTTGTCAAACTTAAAGGACATCCATATCTTGTAAGAACATTCTCCCATGTAAAACCTAGATGTTGTAGCCATTGTACATTCCTTCGTAGGTGCTACTTCTAGCCACCTTGTGAGATAATTCTGTATAAGTAATGATATAGTGTGACCCATTCCTACGTGTGGCTAGCAAAATAGGTCCTACAAAATTGATGGCCCATTTCTCAAATGGTTCGACACTAGTAATGGGTCTCAAAGGCATCTCATCTCTTTTCCCTAGTTTACCTAGACACTCGAAAATGGTGACATGCTTTGCAATACGATTTACAATCTTTATATAGTGTCTCCCACCATAATTCAACAAGTAGGACCTTTCTAGAAGTTTCATCACCCGCATAGTGGCCTCCTACAATACCACCATGGGCTTCTTCCAAAATATCCTTTCACTCATGTGTTAATACACAACGACATAATACTTTATCTCTCGCCTAACTTGCAGAGGTCACCATCTGATTAACATAAACAAGTGCCACATGTATAGAAAGTTGTTTCTTTTCTAATGCCTTCATTCCTTCTCGTGCAACACCAATTGTGTAGAAACAAAACAATGTATTCTAATTACGATGGCATGCATTGTAACCTATATAACTATGCATCTGGCATGGTTTCTTCAATTGTTTGTGCTTCTTCTCCTGAGTGAATTCTAGACAAGTGGTCTGGTCTAGAGTTACTTTTCCCTAGCTTCACCACAACTGTGAAGTCAAACTCTTGAAATAGGAGTACCCATCTACATATGTGCCCTTGAAGACGAGTTTTTTCACCAAATACTTCAATACCATGTTATCCGTATAAAACACAAACGGGGTTGCTAACAATTACTATCGAAACTTTTTGCAATGCATAGATAATTGACAAAGCTTCGCACTCTATAGTTGTATAATTCTGTTCAACAAGAGTCAACTTCCTACTAGCAAAACAAATAGGATGATCTACAATACCTTTTCCAGTTGAGCTAACACAATTCCAATGGCCATGCCAGAGGCATCCACATGCACATGAAATGGTTTATTCCATGAGGGAAAGCACATAATGGGCACATGTAGTAAGTTTCTCCTTTAATATCCCAAACGCGCACTATTATTGTTCTCCCCAATAAAATGTACCTTTCCCTTTCGTAATTCTTCCAAGTGTGTAGAAAATTTGCATACCTTTGATGAACTTCTGATAATATCTTGTGTGACCCAAAATCCACACCTCACTTTGAATGGTAGGTGCTTCTAGGCCTAGAATGACCGCAACCTTACCGGATCAACCAACAAACCTTCCTTACAGATTATATGTCCAAACAAGATTCCAAAAGGTGTAGCAAATATGCACTTCTTCTTGAATTTCAAAGAGATACTAAATTTTCTACATCGTTCAAACATTAAGAAAGATTGTCACAATGATCTTTCACAAGTGCATATATTTTCCAATCATCTAGATAAACCTTGTAAAAAGTTGTGAATAAAATCTTTGAATGTCTAAACAACTATCCGTGAGAATACAACAGTGTGCATTTTTCAGCCCGAAAGGCATGATAGTATAGGTGAAGCTACCCCATTCAAAAGAGTAAATGTAGTCTTTCCGATCCTCCTATGCAATTCTAACCTAGTAATACCCAGAGAACCCATCTCGTAAAGAATAAATTTCGTGGCCTACTACTCCTAGTATTTCCTCGCAAATGGCGTAGGAATGGATCTCTTACACATGCATCATTCAGCTCCCTATACTCCACACATATTCTAATTTTTCCATCCTTCGACATCTGATCACCATTGGACTAACCCATTCGACTCATCAAGGGCTTGATAATTACGGATTTTAACATGTTGTCAATCTCTTCTTTGACCTTTTCACGTAAATTGGGGTTCATTCTCAGAAGGCCTCTTTCTAATGGGCGTGCACCATCCTTAAGATTTATCTTCATTTACCCAAATGATTCATGCACACCTTTAAGTTCATGATATCCTCAAGGGAATAAGTCCCGATAATCCCCGAGTAACTCAATGATCTTTTCCACTTCCGATTCTCGACCAATAGTCTCCAATTAGGACCTCCTTCGGCTCAAATTCTCGAACCTATATTCACCTTCATCAGATTCATGGGTTCATGATAGGCCACATCATTTTTGGGGAAGGTATCATAGCCAACCGTTGTATTCACCTACCATATTTCCTTTCTCTTTCTCAAGGCAAGTGTGTTCAAGTACCTTTTCAAAATGAGCTCAGGACTGCCTCACCAAATAATTCCGAATACTGTCTTTTGACTTTTGCAATATCTCCCATAGTTAAGCACTTGAAAATTTTTAATGCTTCTTCTACTGGAGGTTTAGTAGAGAAGTAGTCAAAGATCCGAGCATTCCCGTAGTCAAATTCTACCAATTCCAGCCTCTCATGTAGTTCTCACAGACATACCAAAGCGTGTACGCATCCTCAGTAGAGTAGAGTAAAATCTATGCACCCTGAGTGAAGGTGGTAATTCTTCCCGTCACATTGTCTAGAGTCTCTCACACTACTCGAATATGATGTTGAGTAGGTTTATCACCATTGTAAGTGCAGATCTCGCGTAGGTGCATTGCTCCTTAAAAACCTAGTAGATAGGTCGATTCCAATCTCCTCCCATTCTATAAGATTATCTCTATGGACTACCCACTAGCGCATTGTTGCCCTTGCACCCAAGGTATACACTAACATATCTCTTATCTTAATTTGATCTATCCACTTTGATCTTCCATGGCTTTCAAAAATACGGGAAGATCTTCTTCCTCAGTATAAAGCAAGGTACTTCGCTACCTATCTCTGTCGAATAGAATCGAAGTCCATTCTTGTGTGCAACCGTACTTTTATCTCGCGCCCTACTAGTTGATATGTACCATGAGCCCAATTGTCACAATAAATACTTGTAGTATCACTAATATAATGATAATATTGCCATTGTAGGATGCCTTCCTTTGATGGCTCATTGACCTCTCGGGTCCGTAATAACACATACATAGATTTTTTTACGTCCTCCTCAATTAGAGGCTCATCATATGGTGTAGACTTCCCATTTGAAAAGGTATCACAACCCTTTCCTCCTTGTTCTCAAAGCTGATATACCCTTATTAAATCTCAAGTCATCATTATTCACATAACACCAAGGGCATTCAAGCAAGGTGGAAAACCTGCATCCGCTTTTGGAAGTGCTAATACCTCAAAATCCCCAGTGAAGTTTTCCCCTTGTATGGTTATAGATGCATCCTTCAAAACTCCTATAGAGTGGCCTTATTATTGTTTTACATAAACAACACATTAGATGATAGCTGCAATGGAGGCCTCCCCATTTGTACCATGCATCTAATGTAAGCACATTCACTTCCACACTCGTATCAATCTATATGTTTCTCAACATGATACCATCCATCCACAATAACATTTAGAGTAATTTCCTGTCATAGTCAATGCTATCGGGGGAAGATTTGCATTGAGGATTTTCCATTAATTCTCGTGCTTACATTCAAGGTATTCTCCTTCAACCAATTTCCTAGCAACGAAATAGTATTCTCTTGGCATAGCATTTTACAAACCTCTTTTGATGTTACCAATATCATAGGAAATTTTTCTACTTCTTTCTTCTACTCCATCTTTCTTGACTACTCCTTTAAATATTGTATCTCACCTCAAGATTCCTAAGGACATCCATGGTCTCTGAAGAATTCCTTCTAATGAGCAGCATCCATGGGTACCTTGTATGCAAAACCTCCTCCTTCGTGATTGTAGGATTCTAGTGCAATGCCTCTCAGGCGTGCCACTTCATCTCATGTATTAATCTTCACCTGTTCATGCCTCGGTCTTGGTGCTATCTTGGGAGTCCAATGATCTTCTATGCACGCTACATTCTAACCATCTCAACGCCTTTGTTTTTCTTGCTTATGCTTCTTACTGAGATGCTCATACAAGTCTCTGGAACTCCTCGTAGCTATGGTTCTTCCCATAGAAATAATATGTAATATTATGTGGACATTTATGCCTATAGTGGTGGGGAGATCCACACGTATAACATGTTCAATGAGGGAACTCACCTCTTCCTCCACTTGTAGTTGCAATATGACCGTAGATGTACTCCCATGTGCTTCGACATTAGTATTATACTAAACCCCTATGATCATGTGGTAGTTCCACTTTGGAGGTGAATCCAAAATTTGACACGCTTACATTTTGTGTAGATGATGCACCCAAAAATGTTCCTCTAAATAACATTGAATCTATCTCGTCCCAGCTTTGATGTAGTTCTCATGTTTCACAAATTCACTTCTTTGATTACTTGTCATACTAGATACTAGAAAACCAAGTGCAAGGGCTAGGTCACCAAGTGGATTAAGATGCACACCCGTGGCCCTAGTAGTCTTTGGCTGTCACACTTTTGTATGAGGCCAAGGGGGATCCTGTCATGATTTCCAAGATGGGGAGTTCCTGATGCTCTGGTTCCACATCTTCTACATGAGCTTCAAATCCTTCATGAGCCATCTCTCTCCTTAACACCATACTTTCTACAATGGTACACTACTTCTCTATCTCCCTCTCATGTGCCTCATTATATTTAAGCTACCTTTCCTCTCTATACCTTTTTTGTCTAGGTCTTTTATCTTTCACCAAACCTATTCCTACCCTCATGCATGGTGAGTTTCAATTAGCCATCGATTTACTCTCTAGGTTCAAATTTACCATCAAGATCTTGATCGCTGGAATGCCTTGCAGATAAGCTCCTCTTGGATATCGTAAGAACTAGAATTCAGCTAATTCTAGACATGAATAAGTGGAAACCGAGTACTCCAAGATATAACTATTCAGACACCACAAAACCACACATCCGCACTTGAGTCCAAATTAGATCAAAGCATCATAAAGGGTGTGAAATTCTTCCCGTGTCCAAACAAGTGCGTGATACCTCTAATTTTGCTTAGATGTATAAGAAATTAGCCACTCGTATATGTGTGTGCGAGTTCTCATATAAGTTGTCATATATATTGCGTTTCTACCCAAGTCGCATGTGTTAAACTTAGATCCAATGCTAAACCGCTGCTCATATTCTTCCTCCGCATCATGTATCCATTCTTCAATACTTGCTAGAGTTAACCAGCACGTCTTCATCGTGATCCATGCGAAAACAACTAAAAAGGAGGTCCCGACAACGAAACCAATGATGCAGCCTAGAATTCACCGATAATACCCTAAACGTGTTGGCACATCACTCATCCTAGACTTAGCGCTCACCCAAAGAGCGCAAAAGGTACCAGTCCCTCTTTAGGGTTGCCAAGTAGAATGTTAACATGATGAAGAATTAAGCATATGGATAAATAACTAATACATCATTATATAGTGCATGAAAGATCTAGATCTATGAAATAATAGGTTTAAACAATAATCATGATAGAAATAAGAATATGCACTACCCAATTACACACAGGTGGAATAACACTTAGGTTTAGTCAATATCTTCCATCTCTTAATCATCACAATAACACAAAAGCTTCTTATAAAACTAGAAATATATGCCGATGTGCGCATGGATATGATACTGGTAATCCATAAACAAGTACGTGTCTTTGTATACTTATCCCTCACACACACACACACACTATGTTATCTATCTCTCTATATCCATCATCTCCTACCAAGTAATTCACTACATATATATATATATAGGTGGGGACTTTCCCTTCACCGCTTATCTATTCCAAAAATAGGCCGCATGCTATTAATAGCCACGTTGTTTTCATGCATAGCCACACATGCAAGTGTGCTATCTATAGACTACTTGATAGTTAACTGAGGTGAAAATCCTATTCTTAGACTGTCTCCATGCAAAAGTGCTCTAAATCCGATCCTCCAAAAATAGACAATGCATGGCGCACATGTCTCTGCATCATTGGTGTGTTCTACACGTCATCTTCTAAAAATAGATCTTCATGCCCAAAAACAGCTAATTCCCCGAAAACCGAACTTCTATTCCACGCGTGTGTTCTTCCTATCCATTCGCACCTTTACGTATGACTTGCTTTCCCACGGACTTCTTGTGTGCTTTCTCTGTCAAGTGTTCTTTGATCAACACACATCTTATGCTTTTATCCCCTTTTATGTGATTAACTCATTTCTTTTTTATAAAATTTACAAAATACTACAAAACTAGGACATGTTCGCAGTACATGTTTACACATTATGTTTCATATTATGTTACTAGTGATTTGCCTATCTATTTTTCACGCACATTTTTTCATATTATATTGAGCTTAGATGAGGGATATATATGTGATTTAATCATAAAATTAATAATATGGGAATACTACTAATTTAATCATCCCTAAGAAAGAAATGATTAATAAGATAATATACAACATTATACAAATTTAGAAGCTAGGGTTGAACTCATAAACATTAAACTAAAAAGAAAGAGAACAATTAAGGTTACAATAACCCCTTACTTAATTCTAGTAAAGTTCTAGGTGTTTTTAAAATGATGAAGGGTATATGGAGGTTTTATTATGTGCTCAAAATATAAATTTGTTCTCCACTCCTCTTTATACCAAACCATTATGTTATGAGATAGACTATTTTTGATTTAGTCCAATTTAAAGGTTTCGTTCCCATTGTTTATGCACTCTAGGTTTTTCATATGATACTTCATGTGTTTCTACACCACCTATGTGTATCTTCAGAAGTTTTGTGATGATCACATCTCTACCTATAATTTTAAAACGTTAGTTTTCTACAAAGACTAGTTAAATAGAAATTAGATACCAAAAACAAGGTTAGGTGCTTGAGATGGACTGACCTTAGATGTCAAGCCCTTTTGAACCGTAATAAAAATTAGGTTGTTATTCAAATTCCATGTAGTTATCCTAATGCACAAGTAATGGTGTACGTAAGTATAGCTATAATGTCCAAGATTTTCACTTATTCCTCAACACAAATAACATATAAAATAATATATATACTTCAATTATAATCCTTGAATGTAGTAGTGAAATCCTTCAACAATAATATTAACCTTGTGGTGTTATCTTGAGATATCATTAAATCTAGTGCTTTGATATTGACTATATATATTAGAACTCCTAATAAACTTGTATATATAAGAGTATCTTACTTTGAAATTAGAAAGTACACATAAAGAATGAATGATTTAATAGAAAATGAAAGAAAATAATGGTAATAAAAGGACCAATGGTAAAGTAAACTTGGATGTCATCATCCATTTTGGATAGTACCATTGGATGGTTTTTATCAAGGCTAATGGTAGGGTTTAGAAAATCATGAAGAATCAAACAAACAAAAATCCAGAGATCTTTATGACATGATAGAATAAAATGAAGGATACCAATATGAGACAAAATACATCATACATCAAACAATCAATCCATGAAATTAAAAAACAAGCAAGGACTTGTGCCATTATATGCTTATTTAATCTTGGAATGTTACTATTTTGTATAATAGTCCACCTTAACATGATTTTAACATGACCAATTCACTCCTAAAATGAAATCATATGATCCCAAAGGTGCAACATAAAAATTCATGTTTTCTATAAACCCGATAGATTTAATTTGGATGTGAAAAGGGATTGCTCTACTCTCCTTTCCCTATGATTTCCATATTTAAGTATCCCGTGTTTCTCCATAAAACTTGTTTGTATAGAATTTTTCTCAATAACATAGGAAAAAAAAACATTTAGTAGCTCTAGTATCACTTAAAATGGAAATAAAAATACCTAAACATTTACCCGACACTTATTGGAGTTAATTGGAAGTCTTCTTGATGATTTTAACTCATTACATGAATGTGTTCTTGAATTTGAGATTCTCGAAAGAGTTGGGAAAAAATTTACATATTGATATCCCCACATGTATACCATTCCTTTGGTGTCCCATTCTTTCGTGGAAACTATTCTCTTACACTTTTATTCTCGATTGGTGCCACCATTACCATTTGGTTGGTTTATGTAATTATTGCTATCTTGGGTGGATTCCCAATATTATTTGGTTTCAAGTGTTTCTGCTTTGTTTCCTCTATTATTTTTTAACTTTATAAGTTCTTCTTGAATGGTTTTTCTATTTTTGGCTTTTTCCATTCAATGTGGCCTTAAAATCCTTCTTAATAGCTGAAAGTACGCATAAATTTTGATATTACTTCATTATTTTTTTAATTCCTCATCCATAGTATTCATCCCATGGACATATACCTCGTGTCCAATGCGAGGATTCAACCCCATAATAAACCCATGAATTGGAACAACTCATCCTTCTCGTATTGTGGTACATATATGAGAAACTTTATGAAATTCTTCCTAAGTATTGAGTAATTGTAAGATCCCCTTAGGTAAATTTCTAAAAATCAACCACTTTTCCATCGAAATATGGTTGCGGAAAGCATATTTTCCTAAATAAGTCACAAATAACTCCCATGTAGTTTTCTCAACACAAAAATTCTAGTAATCCTTTTTTAATTCCACAAGTGGATGCTTCACTTGAAAGATGATATACATCCCACACTACATTTATTTCCTTTGATAAGTTTTGAATCTCAAAATACTTCTACATTTCAATTATCCATGCTTCATCTCCATCCCCTAGTACTACTCCTATGTATTTAGTGGAATAGATTTTTAAATATTTTTTATCCAATTTTGTTTCAAACCTAGCCCTCTTGGGCACATGTTGACTTTTCGATCATGATAATTTTTATATATTATTCATTTTGTTCATTACATTGGTTGACCTCATTTCCTTGCTCATTTTCCTCATCCGATTCCTCATTGAGATCCATTTATTCAAATTTTGTAAATTAATCATGGGTATAAGTAAATAATGCAAGAATTCAATATAATTTTTCTTTTTGTTGTCTTACAACATCTTCATCAACATTAGGAATGTTTTTAACAACATTGGTATCATTAACATTTCCACTACCACCTATTACCCATGTCTTTTACATGTTATAATCTTGGCATGACACAAGAAGAAGATAATACAACTTATAAACACAAGGAACATAATTAAGGTCATAATATCAACTAACAATTTGATACTAAAATGTAGTGACTCCCGATAGGTGACAAAAATATGATAGAATTATTTTGTAATCAAAAATTTTCAATCACCCTCCAACCCGATATGGAAATTGATTTCTCTCTATTTACTACTCCTACACAAACAAAGAAACACATTTACAAAAAGCATAATAATAATAACATTACATAAGTACTAAATTTCAATTTATCCAAGTACTTTAAATGTTTTCATTATTAAAAATTGTATCATTTTCTTATAACTATACCGATTTAAATTAATTGTGCATAAAAATTAAAATAATAAAAACCTACATTATTTTGCGTAATGCAATTTTTCCAATTACAACTATGGTATTGTAGTTAATTCACCTAACATGTATAACCAATCAATTAAATTACTAAAAGTAAAACTTACGTGTACTAATTTTTTTAGTTAGGTTCATCTAGCTTACATAACTTAATTTGATATCACTATATAACCATTTATATTAATAACTTTGTGTGCATGTTTAACCATTCAATTTCTAGATTACTTATTATTTTTAGTTACCATATTTGTATACATAATTCATATTTTATTCACACGCAACACATAATACATGTACACAAGCCAATACATCATAGTTATATTGTTATGTTTACATTTTTTTTTTTTTTTCTTAATATACAATACAATAAATATCAATCACATATTCAAAATACAATAATCTACCATTCTGAAAATTATTGTCACCTATTGTAAGATATTCATATCTTTGTCAAACTATGCCATGAGAAAAGGAATCTCATTGGAGCATTTTACCTCTAACCATGAGCCTTATACATCCCATACACCTCTCAGAATTTGAGAGTGGCCCTACCCTTCATGAGAATGAAAATGCAAGAAATCAATAAGCTAAGAGAGAATCTAATAAAATAGTTACCAAAAACGGTAAACTTTGGACAATGTAAGAATATGAAATATCCTATAAATCATACAAATTATAAAAATGCTTTTGGCCAAAATACTTAGGATAACATAAGGCACTCCTTACTGAAATTTGACATATGCTAGAAAATGAAATAATTCCATTGAATAATCATAAGGATAGGCCTTGGATCTATCTGATCTCTATTGTATCCCTTAAGAAAATGTCATGTGTCTCATAATGCACCTAGGTTATCTAATCCCTTGTACATGGCATGGGTGAAAAAATCCACATAGGTTATCTAACCCCTTGTATAAGCCATTCCCTAGTCCCAAAACACATCTCTCTCAAATGTAACATTTTGCCCACAATACATTTACAAGAAATATATCTCTATTGTGTATTAACAACTTGGGAAAACTATAACTACACCTTGACAAACACAAAATTATTTAATATCCCATACCACTCATTCACATTAATGCTTTATAACATCCTAATATAATGTAGGATCATCATGAGAAATTGAAATATTTGCATTAGTTTTGAAATTTTGGCTAAGTATTGGAGTGCACATGAGAATTACAAAGGTTAGCCGGGTAAAGGGCTAACAGAATATTACGCAAAAATGCATTGCGAGTTTTGTGCAATTGAAAATCTTGTGAGGATCATAGTAAGAATGGTGCAAGTTAGGGTATGAAGGGCATGCAAATATGCACAAATTATTTTGAAAAAAATAGAGTCATGTGAGTTTTGCTAGGCATGGAGAGATGGAATGTAAAATTATGTAGGAAAATGAAGATAGAGGCGAGAAAATGACAAGGAGGTAAGTGAGGACTAAGTCCACCAACTTAGCAAAGGGCATGTAGTTTCCAACTAGATTTATCTTAACTACCATATTGATGTTGTTGGATGCCCATAATGCATATAAATTCAAATTCAATTTTCGTAGGCTAGGGTAGGATTCTAAAAGGAAAATCCAAAATCAAAATGAGCGAGAAGGAATGTTTATAAAATCCTTCCCAATGCCTCATTTGGAGATTTTGGTAAGGTATTGGGAAGTAGAATAAAGAAGAGAGAGCCTTTAGATTTTCTAAATCACCACCCCTTATATTTTCCTAACTTTATTACAAGATTTGTAGACACTCTAATAGATGAAATCAATTGTAGATGTTGGTAAGGATTTTGATCTAATCAGATTTAGTCTTGTATTAGAACTATTTCCATTTTGTATTACTATACAAATGATGTTATTGCATCTCAACCCATTTTTCATGCATCATATGGTATCGAGCATGGATACATACGTTGGATAATATATCCTAGATTCGAGGACTTGTCGAATGTCTAACATGAGGAAACTAGTTAAAGGAGAAAATATGTCACCGAGAAGATCCACCAATGTTGGAGTAGTAAACACATATATTATGGGAGAACTAGAAAAATTAATGACATAATTAAGGGTGTGTAAGGAATGGGATCAAATTCATTGAGGAAGAGTGACAAATGGAATTCATGGCACTAGATGTTCAAAGTGATGATGAGAGTGTAATAGTATGAGGCACACAAAATGATGGAGATGTTAGAAATGAAGAGAAAGAAAAAGAGGAGGCTATTTGTGTGGGAGAAGTGTGATTATTATAAGATATTTAAAAATGGGCCATAGACCAAGGATGGATGTCTCATCATTCTCTAGAAGGTTGAATCCATAAGAACTCGTGGATTGACTCACGTTGGGTTAAACTCATGTGAATTCTTAATACAGACAATGCTTTACCAGTGGAGTTTTTTCCTTTGGGTTTCTCCACTTAAATATGGTGTTATCTGTCTCTTGTTCTTATTTTTATTTTCTTTCAGCTCTTTCTCATTAAGCTTTGTTATTCACTATCTATTTTAAGATATTTTTGTGTCTAATCGACTGACATATCATAATCTATATTAAATTGACATTTAATGGTGGATCTGTAATCTGTCGATTATATTTCCCTTATAAATCTAACATGGTATCAGAGATGGTGATTGTGCATGTGCAGGATGATCTAGAATTTTTTAACTTGAAGAGGTGAAGAAGCTTTAAGTTTATTTATGGATCTACAAAACCCTAAAAGTTTGAAGTCATCTTCAAGCTAACCAGGTTTAAACTTCCAGTTCCACCTAAATATTGTTTGAAATATTGGTTAAATATGGGCTAAATGGTTGTTTAGATCATGTTTGAGCTTTTTGTATGCTTAGATATTTTCTTTTGCATCTTGTTTCAGTCATTTATGGTTTAAATCCATCGTCTGTGAGCTTATTTTAAGTTTTCATCATCGTTTATAGCCATTTAGGTCATTTTTTGACTTTGGATCGAAAGATTTATTTAGATCCAATTTTTTTGGGGATTTTAAGTCCATTCTAGTAGTAAAAATCTTTATTTTCACTAGTTTTGTCTTTGTGAAGCTTGGGCCAATCATTTTTGTGCTCATTTGCTTCACATTTTTAGTCTTTTTTAGATCTATTTTTTTTGCAAAGCTTAGACCAATAAAATTCTCCAAATAGCTTCATCTTTTTTCATTTTGCGAAGCCATATCCCACTCTTAGAGTGCCAAGTGGCTTCAATCGACACCTTTTTATCTTTTAAAGCACGATCCAAATTCTAGTGCCATCTAGCTTCACTTTTAGTCTTATTTGAATTTTTTCATTTTATGAAGTTCTTTTGACTACAAAGCTTGAGCTAATACCCTAGCTCTTAGAGTTCCAAGTGGATTTAATCAGACATTTTCTATTTTTAAAATCCCGAGCCAATCAGAAGGCTCCATCTTGCTTCGTGGTGTCATTTTTATTGTTTATCTGATTATCAGTCATGAAACGTGAGCCAATAAGGGCTTTACATGTGTCTCCACGTTGTCATCGACTTGGATTATTATCCTTGTCATTTGTGAAATATGATCTAATAAAAAGCTCCAAGTCACTTAATATTTCACATTGTGTTCGTAAACCTTTTTTTAGCTTTTTAGTTTTTTGTCATTTTACGAAATCGAGCTAATAAAATTGCTCCATATTTCACATTTTTAGTTTTTCATTTGTAAAGGGTAAGTAAATTATCCAATTAGAATTTAGCCACTTTTTCATTTTTGTGTTGTCATTTGACTGTTCGGTCTTTGAAAAAGTGAGCCATTTAAAAGGCTCCATGTGTCCTTCAGTTTTCTTTAGCCATTTTGGTGAATGAAGTGCAAACTAATAACATTTGGACACGTACATCTTTTTCACATTTGTCATTTTGTCAAACTTTGTGAAGTACAAAGTGAGCCATTTAAAAGGCTCCACATATATCTTTTTTTGGCTTAGTCTTTGTCGATTTGTGAAGCGCGAACCAATTATTTTTTTGACATGTATATTAATATTTTAATTGTGTCAGCCTTCGCAAGTGTCAAGGTGTTAGTCTTTGCTTTGGCTTAGCCACTTAGATTGTGACACCTGTCTTATACCTTTTTTTTGAGACCCAAACTTTATTTTAAGTTTGGTTTATTTTGGGGACTTTAAGTCCACTCAAAGAAATCTATTAAAATTTTTGGCAGAAAGCCGCCAAGTGTCTATTTTTTAGCCATTAAATTTTTGACAAGTGGCTTTGTTTGACTAAGAATTTGATTTCGCATTGTGTCAGAGTGTGAAAAAGTGATCCAATTAATTTAAGACACGTGTATATGGTTCTTTTTTAATTAATTGTCTTGACTTATTAGTTGCATTGTGAAATGTGAGCTAATTGAAAAGTGACATGTATATTTGTTTTTTGTTATTGTCAGTCTTGTCATATTTTTTTGATGTGTGTTTATTTTGTTTATTGTCATGGACCGAAAAGGCATTGAATTTAATTTTTAAAGATTTCGCATCTACTCGAGGATCTATTTTAAAGCTGACACATGCCTCTCTTGGTATTGTTGATCTATGCCATGTGTCCCCCCACCTTGGCTATTTTTAACTTGTTTTTATTTGTTAAGTAGCTCATTTTGAGCTCGTATAGCTCATTTTTGAGCTCCCCTTGAGTTTCTAAATAACTCATCAAGCTACTCTAGGCTTCAACTCATTCCGAGCTTGGTTAGCTTACCTATAAACTCGACCCCAACTAAGCTCTATCAAATTGATCTTAAATTTGACCAAATCAAGCTATTTTTTATCAATTTAGAGTTGTTTGCATTTGTATAGCAAATTAAAATATTTGTAGCTAGTTTTTTTGTCTATTTGGATTCCTTGATTTTTTTTTGTTGTATTTGTCTCCATTTACCATCTCGAGCATTAAAATGGCTAGTTTTGCTATTTTTCTTTAGATAAGTCTCAGCTCTTAAATGGAACAAATTATAGCATATGGAGAGTTCGATTTAAAAGCTTGTTTTATGGCTAGGAAGCTATGGGATCTTGTGAATGGTATAGAAAAATGTCCCATAGGGAGACAAGCTACCCCTAAAAACCTTAGCTCCTTCTCTCAGAAATCTTAGGAAGCTCTTTTCCATCCTATTGCAAAGCATTAGAGATGAATTCTTGATGCATATAGGCCATATGGACTCACTTGTAGATGCATGGAAGCAATTAGAAACCATGCATGAAGGAAATAGGTTGTCTAAGATAATTAAGCTAGTTTTAGAGCTATTTACAACACCCATGAAGGGGGATGAGAAAATTGTCAATTATTTAGCTAAAATTAAGAACATTAAAGCTCAATTAGATGGTTGTAACTATGAACTATTTCAAGATAAGTTGTTATATTTCATTATATAGATCAATATACATGAAAATTTTAGAAATTTTATCTCCATTCTTAACTCTAAGTATCAGAATGAGAATGATCTGCCTGATTTAGACACTTTTCTTCTTTGTTAATTCAAGAAGAGCGTGTTATGGAAAATTTTGATTCCAAAGAGAATGCTACTCAGGCACTTCTCACTCAAGAATAAAAAAGTAAACCTTCTAGATTCAGAAATCAAAAACCATCTCTTAAACCCCCTGTAAAGACAAGAAATCAAGGAAACTTAAGAGTAAGTTTTGATGGTAGATGTCACAACTGTGGAAAATTTGGCCATAAGAAAGAGGATTGTAAATCCAAAAAGAAGTCAAATTTCAGAAATAGGAAATGGAATAAATCAGATCAAAATCAAGATGAAATTGATGAGAACAATCATAGAGCTAATGTAATAACTCTATAAACTATATAAAAAGCATAACTATAACTAAAAACATGCAAAAATTTTTTTTTAAGATTTTCTTCAGTCTTCTCTAGTAGTTTAGCATATATGACATGTCTAGACTTCAAAAGGGTGCCTACATGGTCATTTTTGAAGAAAAATTCACATAAATCCATGAGTGTGTCCATTGTTTAATGGATCATGTTTTCAATGAATGCTTGATTATTCTTGAATAATTTGATTATTTGTTCAGATGTGTTATCTATCAAGTCTTATCTCATTATGTAAAGACTTAGAATATGAAGATATACATATGTTGATAAATCATTTTATGTGATTAGTAAAATATTATTATATGCATATCAAATGACACTTGGGGATGCCTTTGTGTTTGTATTGGAGACATCCAATATTGATTGCATCTAATATATATTTTACAAAGTGTAATATGTTGGAAGTCTTTCAACATATTTGTTAGTTGTTAAGCATAGTGATATGTTAGTTGTTATACAACTAGTGTTTAACCTTTATACTTGGTTAAAAGTGAAAATTTGTATGATTTCTATTATGCTTATTATGATATTTGTTGATGTTGTGTTGGATATGTAGCTGGATTTGTGTTCAAGTTTTGATGCAGGTGCCATCACTTGGAGTAAAAAAAGAGCCATGTGGCTAAAGAGGCTGTTGGTAGTGATACACATAGGAGCTAAAGGAAGTATTCCTCCTCTATGTGAAGGCCAAATTGATCTTGATAAAGAATCTAGTTCAACATCAAGAGATTATGTTGCAGATACCTTCCCAAGCCATTGTGTGTTGGGAACTACTACAAGTTTTGTGCCTTGTTGGGCCTATCAGAGTTTCCATTGAGGGGAGTGTGTATGAAATGCCACCTCTTGATGGCTTATTATAAAAGACTCGGGTCAACTTTTAAGAGTGGATCATGACCACCCACTTTGTATGTAACAAAGTGATCCTTTAGGGATTGGTTACACATGGTTGTAACATTGTATGTGAACTATAAGTCTCATGAGAAAATGCATAAGGTAGTTCATTGTAAACTTCCAATACTTCCTCCATTTTGTAATAAGTAAATGTGTCACTCTATGTGAAGTTACTTGTAAATCCAATGAAGCTTTAGTTATGGGTATGCCTTAGTTTATAAAAGGCTCCATAATATGATGTAAGTCTTCATATGTAAAGCATTGGTCTTAAGAATTTTTGTATGGGAAGATCTATATGATTTCCTTGTTTGCATGCTAGCCTGAATCACTGATGCTGATTCAAGGATATGTAAATCCTTTTGTAGAAAAAGGTAAATTTGGCATGTCTGATTTTTCTTCCCACTTAACATTAAGGGGAGTGTTGGGGTGATAATGTCAAGTGGGATCTACCACTGCAAAGTATGCCCCAATATTATTTAAGTTTTTCTAATCAAACTTTATTGTGAAGGTCTTTCACATTTAAGAGTGAAATGACTTGATCGATTCACCCACCCACATTGATTTGGGTGATCCTCTCAGGATTGGCACTATACAACATATACATTTGTTTGTATTAAAAAACTTACATAAATAATGAGATCTGAATATGTAAGATACTAGATGATCATTGTATTAATGATCAAGAGAAATAGCTTTGTAAACATTGTAAAAGACCGAGGAGTGAAGTGGAAGTGTTGGGTTAAACTTGTGTAAATTCTTAATACAGATAATGCTTTTAAGTGGATTTTTTTCCTTTGGGTTTCTCCACTTAAATATGGTGTTATCTATCTCTTATTCTTGTTTATTATTTTCTTTCATCTCTTTCTCATTAAGCTCTATTATTCACTATCTATTTTAAGCTATTTTTATGTCTAATAACTAAGAATAAGTTCTTTCCATATGATTAACATATATGTGTTTATTTAAGAAGTTGTTAAACTTGAGGTGGAAAGAGATGTTAGTTAAGGATTATACAGAGGAATTTCACTAGATCATGATATAATCTATACATGTTGAATTCAACTATGACAAGGTCGAGCTATATAAAAATGAATTGAGGTTTAGTGTTCAAGAAGAACTAAGTCCTGGTGCACATCTATATGGTGGAGGAAGCTTATCATCTATCCTTAAAGGTGCGATAAAAGTTGACACACAATATCCAAATAACAACAAGGAGAGGAATCCAAAATGTGTGTTGTAGACATGGAAACAACTTAGGATATAGTAAGTCATGAGAAGATGAGAGTAGAAGTGTATAAACATGTACTCATGGTAGTGCACTGAGGATGATGGAGTGTCATACTTTTCAATGGGACGTGGAAGATGTTAGTTTAGGATTTTTCCCACTATGTGGTTTTACGTACACGGTTTAATTATCTTTCTTAGGTTAATCATAGTCAATATGGGAATGTAAATTAACTCATTTTCTAATTATGAGCTAAGTTAGTTACCATTTTGGGTGACCTAATTTCTCACTATATAATATAACCTCCTATCCATGTTTTGGCTAATTGGATTATGCATGAATGAATAAAGATTTTTCTTCTCTTGAGTGTTTTTAGATCTCACTACTCCACACAAATTTCTACTTTTTTACATTCAATCCTATCTAATCCCAATACTTAATTATGGATTTTTGAGTTGTGGAGCTTAATTGCTTCCCTGGTATGCTTTACGAGACTTTTATGGAATAAAAATTAACCAATGTCGGTTGCCGAACTACCGCTGATCACCTAGGTACCTAGGGGTATCGGTCAGAAAGGAGGAACCATAATCGATTAGGGCTAAGCTGGTATCGGTTAAGGCTAACCGGAATTGGTTTCTGTGCGTATGAATTCTATAATTAAGTTGCGCAGGGAATTAGATATATCTTTAGTTGTAAAGTGAATCTAATGGTTGTAATTGAATAGCTAATGTGCCCTAAGATTGTATATGCATATATATATGTATAGAGCTAGGGTTTATAAGGTAGAATTCAATTGAGAATTGAGAGAATTTTCCTTTTGAGAAAAGAGAAATTTTTAGAGAAGAAAGTACATGACATCCAAGAAGTTGTGGAAGATTGCAAATCTTCATTGTATTTACTCTGTGATAATAAATTGGCTATTTCTTGGTGGGCGTAGCCTACCTTTGGGTGAACCACATTAAATCTTGTGTATTATTTCTTCTTTTTTATTTACGTATTGATTGATTTTATGCTTATATCTCGAGTAATATATCTGTACAACTAGTGTGCTAACCCCAACAACATGTGTACGAGCATTTTTGTTTGAGGTTGTGTGTGTTGACATATTTACTCATAAAGGGATTTTTGATTGAGTGGGAAAACCAATGGGATAAGAAGGAAAATTTAGAGTAGATAAATTTAACGTCCATGACTATCTATTATGGAAAATGTAGGAAGAGGATTATCTGTTTAAAAATATTTATACTTACTATTGGATGAGAAGGCAAGACTTGTAAATATGACTGATGAAGAATGAAAAATACTTGATGTAAAGGCTCTGGGATCTATAAGATTGAGCCTAACAACATTTGTGGCTTTGAATATTACATGAAGCAGGATCTATGGTAGAGTTAATGAAATCTTTAGAAAATCTATATGAAAAACCTAGTGCTTCAAATAAAGTTTATTTGATGAAAAATTGTTTAATTTAAAGATGCAAGAAGGAGGATCTACATCAAGTCATTTGAATGATTTCTGGTCTATTGTAAATCAATTAAAATCAGTTATTATTCCATTTGAGGATGAAGTGAAATAAATTTTATTATTATTATCTTTGTCGATAGTTCGGATAAGTTGGTAATGGCTTTAGTAATACAATATCAACTACTAATGATTTAAAGTTTGATGATGTGGTTAGTATAATCCTGAATGAAGAAATACATAGGAAAAGTACAAGAGAATCATCATCTAGGAATGCTTTGAATTTAGAAAGCATGGGAAGGTAGAAGGAGAGATCCAAGAGAAAGAATAATGGGAAATAAAATTCTAAGAATAATGGTAGATCTAAATCCATAGGTAGAGGTATAATCTACTGGAATTGTGGAAAGAAAGGTCATGCAAAGAAGGATTGTTGGTTCAAGGAAAACAAAGAGAATGTACCAGAGAAAGGTAAAGAGGAAAATGTTGTTGTAAAAGAGGTAATGCAATATGCCCTAACTCATTCATTGGATAATAAAATTGAGTCATGGGTTTTAGATTCAAGAGCTTCTTTCGATATAACCCCTAATAAGGGTTATTTCAAAAATTATGTCAGGTAATTTTGGACATGTTTATTTAGAAGATGATGAACCATGCATTATTACTGGTAGAGGTGAAGTTCATATTAAATTGTAGAATGGAAATACATGGATATTGAAAGATGTGAGGCATGTTCCAAGCCTCAAAATAAATCTAATTTCTACAGGACAATTGTGTGAAATTGGTTGCATGGTTACACTCATAGCCGAATCTTGGAAAGTTACCAAGGGATATCTTGTTGTAGCAAGAGGAAAGAAGGTAGGATCATTGTATTTATCTACCTGTATTACTATTGATTCCTTTTCTATTCTATCTACTTTAGATTCAGATACAAGCATGTGGCACAATCGGCTAGGCCATATGAGTGAAAAGGGAATGCAAATCTTAAAGGAAAAGGGTAAGTTATCAAATCTGAAACGTGTAGATCTTGATTTTTGTGAGCATTGTATTTTGGAAAGAAGAAGAGTGAGATTTCTCAAAGTTGGGGCAACAAATAAGAATCATAAATTGGAGCTTGTACACTCAAATGTGTGGGGACCAACCCAAGTAGCTTCTCATGGAGGATCCCAATACTATGTTACTTTCATTGATGATGCCACAAGAAAGGTATGGGTTTATTGTATAAATCATAAATCTGATGTTTTTAAAAATTTTAAAAGATGGAAATCCTTGTGGAAAATGAATCAAATTCAAAGTTAAAGTTCCTTAAATGATAATGGTGGTGAGTACTGCATCAAGGATTTTAATGATTATTGTTCAGGTAGAATGGAATATGCGAGAGAAAGGATGGTTCCTAGAACACCACAAGAGAATGGTGTTATAGAGAGAATGAATAGGAAAATCATGGAATGAGCTAGAAGCATGAGGATACATGTTGGATTGCCCTTATAGTTTTGGGTGGAAGCAGTAGGCATGATGGTTTATTTGATTAACCATGGACCTTCAAGTGCATTGAATGGTGGAATACCAAAATAAGATTGGACTAGAAAAGAGGTAGATATTTATTTTCTTAGAGTATTTGGCTTAGAAGATTTTGTGCATATTGATAAGGAAAATAGAAAGAAATTGGATGTTAAATCCAAAAGATGTACTTTCATTGGTTATGGCTATGGTGATTTTAGATTTTGGTTTTGGGATTTAGAAGGTTCTAAGATAATTAGGAGTCGTGACATTGATTGGAATGAAAAGAGAATGTACAGGGATCAAGTTTTGGTACCCAAAGGTGAAACCAAGTGGAGAATTTTGTGGATGAAAATGAACTCTCGGATTTAAAATTAACACCTATATGTTTACACATTAATCGGGATTGGTTTACTCTCGAGCATGTCGCATAACTCTAACCGAAATCAGTCCCTTGTATTGGTGTCAATTACGTAAGAGCAGAATGGCATCGATTATTGAACCAATGTCGGTAGAAGGTGACCAACATCGGTCACTATCAAAAGTAGATACAAATCTACAAGATGAGCAGATTGAGCCTCCGACACCCCAAATCTTAGTGAGAAGGTCACAAAGGGTAAGTAGACCTCTAGAAAGATTTTCACCTTCCTTGTCTTATTTATTATTGACTGATAGTGGTGAACTAGAAAGATTTGAAGAAGCAATGCAGGATAAATCCCACAAGTAGTGGGAGCATGGCATGGATGAGGAGATGGAATCCTTAGAGAAGAAATAGACATGGAATTTGGTTAAGTTGCCAACAGGTAAAAGAGCATTATAGAACAAGTGGGTTTACAGGATCAAGGAAGAAGAGGGTGGAAAAAGAGATATAAGGAAAGGCTTATAGTAAAGGGATTTTGCACTGAGAAAGAAGGTTATTGAATTTGGTGAAATATTTTCTCTTGTTGTTAAGATGAATTTATTAAATGTATTTGTATTGAGTTTAGTGTAGTATAAGATTTTCATTTAGAGAAACTTGATGTCAAGATGACATTTCTTAATGGTGATTTAGAGGAAGATATTTATATGAATAAGTCACTTGGGTATGAAGTTAAGGGTAAGGGGAAACTTGTGTGTAGATTGAAAAAAAGAGCCTATATGGGCTCAAAAAGCTATAAGGAAATGGTATATGAGGTTTGATAGTTTCATGCATGAGAACATGGTTATTTGAGATGTGAATCTGACCATTTTTTTATTTCAAGATGCTTGGAAATGGGAGCTATATTATTTTGTTACTGTATGTGGATGATATGCTTATTACATGATCTAATATGCAGGACATTGGTGAGCTTAAAGAAAATCTAGCTCACACATTTACAATGAAGGATTTGGGAGTTGCAAAGAGAATCCTTGGCATGAAAATTCATAGAGATAGGAAAAACATGAAGTTGTATTTATCTCAAGAGCATTATATCAATAAGGTGTTGGAAAGGTTTAATTTGTAAAATTCAAAACTTGTAAGTACACCTATGGTTGGACACTTCAAATTGAGCAAAGATCAGTGTCCTACATCACACAAGGAGGTTGAGTACATGGCATGAGTTTTGTATGCTTCAAATTGGGAGTTTGATGTATGTTATGGTTTGTACTAGACTAGACATTACATAGTGTAGTGGGAGTTGTGAGTAGATTTATGGCTAATCCAGGTAAAGAGCATTAGAAAGTAGTCCAATGGATTCTTAGGTATTTGAGAGGGACATTTGACATGAAATTATGCTATGGAGGTTCAGATACTTCTTTATGTGGCTATGTGGATTCGAGAAATGGATGGTGATTTGGATGGTAGTAGGAGCACCACTGGATATGTTTTCATAGTAGGTGGCACATAGTTATTTGGATTTTTAGATTGTAGAAGGTTTGGCCCTATCTACTACAGAAAGGATGAGTATGTTACTGAACTCATAATCTAGAAAAGGAGATGATATGGATGACCGAGGTTCATGGAAGATTTGGGAAAAGAGCAAGAGGATTGTAGATTATACATGGTGATAGTCAAAGTGTGATTCATTTGGAAAATAACTCAACATTTCATTCTAGAACAAAACACATTTAGTTGAGATATCACTTCATATGGCAAGTATTGGAGGATGGGCAGCTGAAGTTGGAGAAAATTCATACAAAGGAGAAATAATGTATATGCTAATGAAGTAGTTGGAAAAGGAGAATTTGGAATACACTCCACTTCTCATGGTCTTTGAGTTTAAGACTTGAGGAGGGAGAAACATGCCAAGAAAGGATCGGAGGAGGAGTTATACGGTGCAGGTTCAACAATTTATCTCAGTGGGAGATTGTTGAGTTGTGGAGCTTGATTGCTTCACTTACATGATTTTATAAATTTACGGAATACATAGTAACCAACATCGGTTGAAAAACTTCTTGGTCACCCATGGAATGGTATATCGATTAGGTAAGGAGGAACCGCCACTAGTTAGGGCTAATTGCTAATCGACATTAGTTAAGGTTAAGCGACATCGTTTCCTATGTGTGACTATCTATAATTAAGTTGTGAGGAATTAGATCTATCTTTAGTTGTAAAGTGAATCTAATGGTTGTAATTGCATAAATAAAGTCCCTAAGATTGTAGATGCATATATACACATAAAGCTAGGGTTTATAAGGTAAAATTTAGTTGAGAATTGAGAGAAGTTTCCTTTGAGAGTAAAAGATAAAGTTATAGAGAAAAAAGTACTAGACATCCAAGAAGATGTGGAAGATTACATATCTTCATTATATTTCCTCGTGATAATAAATTGGCTATTTCTTGGTGGACGTAGCCCACCTTTGGGTGAACCACGTTTAATCTTGTGTATTGTTTCTTTTTGTTTATTTCATATTGATTGATTTTATTCTTATATATGATTAAATACATATGTGATAATATACCTCATATCCATGTTTTGGCTAACTAGATTATGCATAAATCGAATGAAGAGTTTTCAAAAATTCTCTTGAGTGTTATTTGGATCTCACTACTCCACAAAATTTTCTACTTTTTGCATTTGATTATATCTAGCCCCAATACTTAATTTGTGGACCACTCGACATGATATCAAAGATTATATGGTACATGCCATTTCCTTTGTTGTAAGATCTAGCATTCTAGATCATTTACTAGAAGGTTGGGTCCATAAGAACTCATGGATTAGCTCATGTGTATGGAAGAATATTTTGATTTTGAGGAGATAGTCGACCCACAGTGGATCAAAGTGGCACAAACAAAGTCAAAGGAACATGTGTAATTATGTTGAAAGGATGATAAAAATTAATCCCAAAGAAAAGGAAAAGAAAAATAAGGTGTAAAAGGAATTATAAATAGATCATACCAAGCCATGAAGAACAAAAATGATAATTAAACACCATGCTCAATAAGATGAAAGTAATTCACCATAATAAATTTATACAAAAATTTGTAAACAAATGAGAAACAATATCATATATTATTATGGAACTCTATGAAATCTGATGAGAATGAGCCTTACTTATATAGGAAAGGAAGGTGATCTAAGAACTAGTCAAAGTCATAGATCAATCCATAAATAAAGGAAAGAACTAGTCATCAAAGAACTCATCAAGACCATAGATTTAGAAAATAACTATTCATTAAAGAACTAGTCAATACCATATATTTAGTAAAAACTAGTCATAAGAACTAGATAATATCTTCCTAATATCTAAATAAGAAAAAGAAATATCCACACACATAAGTGGGTGAGGATAAAATACATAAGGTAAATAAAGTACCTAGGTGAACATGAGATAAGGTAAATACCTAATCTAACACCCCCTCAAGTGAAGCTAGGGGCCCAAAATAAAAGTGGCATATCCATAGTATGAGTCTCGAAAATTGGGCCTAATCAGGTACTCATGTACAATATATCCATGAAGAAATCTCAAACCAAAAGTAGGAAATAATCCTACTAGAAGGAAAGAGAAAGAAGAATAAGAAGAAGGAATATGTTCTCATGAACAACCCCTAAGAAAAATTCATGAAATACCCCAAGCATGCCACGTAACTCAAGGTAGCGAAGTGATGAAAAAGGATTTGTAAAGATATGTAACTGAAATTTTACAAGTTGAGTTGGAATGTACTCTAAGTAAAGAAATTCATCCTAAATGTGTTTGACAAATAAATTACATGTGTGTCTCAATATTCTTGGTCTGTTTGGTGCTCAACAGGGTTGCGAAAATGTGAATTACACTTTGTTTGTCACACCAAAGTATAGTCGGTGAATCCTATGGTAATCAAACTATGTGAATAATCACAAAGCCAAAGAATCTACATATTTGTTGTAATTGTTGCCATGTACTCTGCATCTAAATATGAAAGTGCAATAACATGTTGGTTTTTACACGCCCAAGAAATCGGAGAGGAACCAAGATACTGAAAAATATATCTAGAATTGGAATGCCCGTAATCAATAGAACCTTCCCAATCTAAATCAGTATATCGAACTAAATGAGTAGAATCCCTAGTGTAGTGTAGTCCAAAGCCGGAATTACCCCGCAAAGAGTGTAAAATCCTTTTAGCATCCTGTCTTGGCTATTATTAGGAGAATGTAAAAAACTAAGATATAATCCCCCTACTGCAAATGAAATATATGGGTGAGTATGGGTCAAGTAAATGAGACTTAACCAAATTCCTATACAAAGTAGGATCACAAAGTGGAGTGGTACATGTGGAAGTAAGAGTAACACTATACTAAAAAGGAGATGGACTTGGCTTGCAATAGCAACCATATCAAAGTGATGAAGAAGATCATGGGTGTACTTTTTTTACCCAAATGAATCGCTGAATATGTCGAGAAATCTATAATCTAAGGAAATAATGCAATAACCCAAGATCTGTCATGCCAAACTATGTAGAAATATCTCATGAATACTCGAATGTGTGGGAAGAAGAGTTGCATTAATTAAATATATCATCAAAATACAAGACAAGTATCACAATATCCTCACCAAAATGCCGGAGATATAGTTTTATATGATTAGATGGTGAAAGTAAAAAACCAATAGATAGAAAAAAACCCATCTTCTCATACCAAGCCCTAGGGGCCTATTTGCAAACATAGAGAGACCTTTGAGTCTACAAACAAGAGAAGAATCTTAAAAAAATCCAATAGGTTGCTCTTGTATATTTCCTCTTGTAAATATCCATGTAATAAGGAACTCTTCATGCCCATCTAGTATACGAGGTGACCCCTATGATGCAATAATAACAATTCAACAAGGTGTACAAAATTCATCTTGCAATGGGTGACAAAGTCTCGAGTAATCAATACCTTTAACTTGTGAAAACCTTGCAACAAGACGAGCCTTATACTTTTAATGACCCATCAACTGGGTATTTGGTATGGTATACCCACTTACACCTAACCATATTTCTTCCTTTAGGAAGAGATACCAAATCCCAAGTATGATTTTTCATCAAAGAAGAATACTTCTTGTCATCACATCATTCCACTCCTATATCCCACGAGCCTGTGAGAAATATTATGGATCATGAGAAACTACCTAACACAAAAGTCTAGAACTTGTAGAATGTGTGTGATGATGCCTAGTGGGTGGAATATCTTTATGAAAGGTGATGCCTTAGAAACTATAGTATGAGCCCACTTAGGCATAGTGACAACATTAGTGGGAATAGGATCCTTGTGGCATCTATAACCTCCTCATCAACCTCCTCAAAGAAAGGATCCTCAAGATGATATAAAGAAGAAGAAGTATACATGGAAGAAGATGAAGAATCATGAGGTGTGAAGCACTCATCAAATTGAACATGTGTTCAAAAAATAACCTCATGAGTATCAAGATCTAAAATTCAATAAGCTCTCATGTCCTCATAATACCCTACAAAGATCAAGGGTTTCTCTTCTTATCCCGTGCTTTCACTTTTTTCTTAGGCACAAATGCCCAAACATAGTCCTTGCAAGACTAAAAAAATGATACATCAGGCTTAGTGTTGGACCAAGCTTCATCTAGAGTCAAATGCTCAAGTTTTTTTTTGTATGGTGGCGATTTTGAATGTAGTTAACACAAGTAACTACTTCTACCCAAGTATATAGGAGGTAAATATGTAGAATGCATTGTTAATTAGCCATTTCCTTCGATGTTTGATTCTTCCATTTTGCTAAGCCATTACATTTTTGTGGAGTATGAGGAACAAAATGCTAGTGAATAATGCCATGAATTTCCAAAAATTTAGAAAACTCATTCTTTAAAACTCCCCCATTATCAATGTGAAGGTTCTTTATGCAACTATAAGATTGTTTCTTGACCAAACCCTTGAAGACTTTGAAGTGTGAAAAACATCACTTTTTACGTGTGAAAATAAACCCAAGTACACCTCATGAAATTATCAATAAAGGTAAGTGCATACTTATCTCCATTGAAAGAGGGGGTAGGAAAAACCATCAAGTCATTATGCACATGCTTAAGTGGTGAAGAAGCTCTCTTGGAAAATTATTAGGAAATGGATCTTGGTGTTGTTTCCCTAATGCATAGCTAGGGAAAAATCCCTCAAGACAAGAAAATATAGGAAGACCATCAACCATACCATGAGTTCTCAACTCCTTCAAATATTTGTAATTGAGATGTCCAAATATCTCATGCCAAAGCTTACTCTCTAAATCTACATGAGAAACGAATCCTATCCCTATAGAGGAAGTGTCATGAAAACCATCAAAGTGATATAGTCTAGAACTATGATCAATAATACCTTGAGAAACAAGTGAATGAGGCTCCAAAACATTTCATACTTCTGCCCCATGTGGTGTAAAAGTCACTATTTTTCCTTGACGTTAATGAAAAATTGATATATAGAAATCAAATTTGTAGTGATGTTAGGAACATATAGTACATCTTGGATCTACCACCATCAAGGTGTATGTAACCTTTTCCTTTAAAAAAGGAAGGAAGAATCTCCAACCTCAAATTTGGAAGTAGAACTCAAACCTAGAGATATAAAATACTCCTATGAAGAATTCATGTAATGAGAAGCACCAGAATCTATAACCTAACTATCTGCAAGTGGTGATTTGAGATCTCCCAACAAAATTATGTGTTTTTCCATGCTGATTAGAAGGAGGTAGATTGAAGATAGAAATTTTATGTTTCTTTACTACATCCTCTAAGGCTTGCATTCACCTATAACACTTATGTTCTTCATGACCAATACCCCCAAAAAGAGCATGAAATACTAGACTTATTCTTGGATTTAGAAGACTCCTTGGGTTTAGAGTTATTTTCTTTAGGTTTAGGAGAAATTTGAGATGGAGAAGGGGTGGATTTGGTTTTAATTTTTGGTTTTCCTTTTTCTTAAGATTAGATGCAACTAATTCCTTTTTAGAGGTGGAATAATCAAGGTTAGACAATTTGGATTCTTCCCTAGTAAGTCTTTCACAAAATGTTTCTAAATCGGGCATTTTTAATGTGTCACCTAAGACATCCATGCTAGAGAAAAAGGTAGAAGAAAATATTTGGAATGGTCCTCTCAACTTGGATAGAATTAAGGAAACACACTCTTCATCTTTCTTATCTCTTCCACTCCCCTTCAATTGTGTCAACAAATGCTTGAACTTGATAATATAGTCTATAATTGATGGAAATATTTAGGATTAAGAGAGGTGATCTCAATTTCAAGTTGCATGGATCTCATGTGATCCACCTTACCAAATAAACTCTCCAATTTCTCCCATATTTTGAAAGGAGAGTCACATTTTTCCAAGTGAAGCGTGAACTACTTAAACTTTGTAAAGCTAATTAGCTTAGACTAACACCTAGTAGTCTAAATAGATAAACTAAAATCTAATATAGTACCATCATGATCTTAGATTATTGGAATACTTAAATGAGTTAAACATGAAATCATCTATCAAACTACAAACATTCCTACTTAGTGTGTTTGAGTTCTTTTAAAGTGGACCTATGAAGATCACAAGCAATCAAATTTGTGTTGTTACTTCGAGATTGTGAAAGGATCTCTCTAAACAATGGCTATAAGGCCATGTTAGATATTCCTTTACTAACCAAACATGAAGAATGGATGCGAAAAAAAAATGATCAAGCCATTCCAAATCAATGGAGAAGGATCTTAAATCATATGTTTTATATGAGATACTATTCAAAGTATGGTGTAAGTTGTGAAGGTAGGAGCTTGGTCATTTTTATAGATTTATATTTTCGAGAGAAGCTTGAATCCTAATGAATGTGGGATAAAGGATAAAGTAGCTTTAAACTAGCTAACCATGATCAGATGATTTAACTAGTGAGTTAGTCACCCATGGTAATTAGGAGTGCTTTAATTAATCAACTTGGATCAATTAATAGGATAGAATAAAATTTGTAGGCTATTTGAAGGTGATTTAGGAGGAATTTGATCATATTGGAGGAATTTGAAAGCGGATTTAGCCAACAAAAGGGTTTATTGATTAAATGCATGTTAAAAGGCTTAATTAACTAATAATAGTTAATTAATTGATTTGAAGAGGATTATAACTAACAAAGTGTCATTAATTGGCATCCAGAATGTGATAGAAGCTAGTTAATTAACAAAGTGTCGTTAATTGACCAAAATAGAGGGAAATGTTAGTTAATTAGTGGAAAAAATAATTATAATGGATATGAGGAGATAGAATATACTGGTACCACTTTAGCATTAAAACTGCGTAAGTAGATTTTAGGTGTCTACATTTGCCCCTCTTTGGGGTGGCATAAGTGACACCACTGTAAAGAAAGTAGACAAGTATAAACAAGTAAATTTTGAAGAAAAAATAGTAGAATGAAGGATGCCCCCTCAAGTGTCGATGGGGTGATAGAAGTCAATCGATGATAAAAAATATGAAGGAAGTAGATAGAATAATCCAGGTGGAAGAAATATTTGATAGTGATAAGAATTGATAGAGGAAAATGGAAATAGCCTTTGTATCTAGTTCATTCAATAAACAACTTTGTTTCATCACTTTTCTCATATGATCTACATCATTGGCCCTTATTAAAATGTATGCATACAAAAAAAGTGTAAAATAACATGAAAAGCTATAATACTAACATTTTTTCATTGCTAAAAATTCCTAACTCCATGTAACATACAAAATGAAATGTATTACGAGAAATTAAATAAGATAATCTGATAGGGAAACAAGTACAAACGAACATACTCAAACAAAAAAAACGTTCAAGACAGTTGCACTAATGTTTTTGTTATCAAGCTTCAGATTCCCAAATGTTTGTGTTGAAGCTAAAAGGGTTAAAAATGGTTCCCAAGCAAGGATATATGTGAGGGGCATAACGGAGGACAAAATTAGTCCCATAAAAAAATCATTCATGCACTATGCAACAATACCAAGCAACTCATTATTTCTAGGGAGTACAAAGTGCATACAAGCAAACCAACTTTGTTAATGGAGGTAGATCAAAATGAATCACAATTCGTTGTGTGAGAACAAGTGAGAACCTAAGAAACATGTTTTGTAGGATAAATTTTGATGTTTGAGTATAATTAATTTGACGTTGGCTTTAGTGCGTGCATGCCATTTACTAATTTTTGAAAATTTTTGAATTTTATAATTGTTTAGATTTTTGAAAAAAATTACCAATTTTGGGTGTTTTTTTATAAATATTATGAGAAGAAAAATGATCGAGAAGAATGAAAATATCATGGGACATCACCAAATAATGTTGGTAAGAAAACATATGCCCTAGGTAGAAAAAATGGTCATTGGGAAGCAAAAAATTATGCCCACAAGCGTAGCAAAAAGCAAAATCGGGTGAAAAATGATTATTTATTAAAAATAATCATGCGATGAGTGCTAAAAGAATGTATTATAATCAAGATGGTCCCAAATCACTTCGGGGTGAGAGACAACGATGCGAGGGGGGGACAATGGGTATAAATACCAAGCCATGGGGGTAAAAACCATCGCGGCTAGTTATTTGTTACCCACCTTTACCACTTTTATTGGTGATTTTTCTCTAACATGCGAGGAGAAATGGCTCAAGTTCAGGACCATACACACTACAAAAACATCGATGTCCGAGACTACATAAGGCCACTTGGGGATGTTTCAGCAGTACCCAAAAATATATTTTGAATTTAAGTGCATTTATTAGCATTTATTGTTATGTAAAAGACACAAAAGCACCAATAGAGTGCCTCCCCCGGGATGTGTAGGCATGATCGTGGGGTGCATTGGAGTGAAAGAACATATACATGGATGTGTACACATGAAAACATGTGCTATGGTGTGAAGAATATTACATACGGCTGCATATGCATGAAAACTCATGGAGGGCGTGTATGCAACTGATGGGGCACACAACGTCAAAATAGGGAAGGGGGATAGGGACACACTGGAGTGAAAATGCATGTGATGATGTGTAAAGGGGAGCACTAGTGCTAGGGAAGTCTGGTGTTAAAATGGGCATGCAGTTTTAACAAAGGGCTTGTTGGCATGAAAGGTCATTTTGTAGCCGGCCTTTAGAGAAAAACAAAAGAACTTAGAAGATTGTTCCCTAGAAGAAAATGATGACGACAAGTGAATTGGATAATTTTATAGGTCATCCTACCCAAATTGGAGACTTGAGAATGACACACGGGTGGCATGGGCCTATGAGGCCACTTTATCATGGCACATGATCGTGTCTTTTGGAGATTATGTTAGATGTTACAGGTCTTACACATGTGGCTCGCATGCCATAGATTAATCCAAACCACAACGTTATGACAACCTTAGGTGAGAGATGGCATAATGAGAGTTAGACGTTTCACTTTGTGATTGGTGAGATGAGCATCACTTTAGAGGATGTGTGGCACATTTTGAGAGTGTCTATCCAAGGCCAGTTGGTTACATATGATGGTGACCATGACCATATACTAGAGAGTATTTTTGAGATGTTTAGCATAGCAGATATATTTGCAATCGAGGCATGCTAGTTGACATGACCATATTTTTTTTTCTGATCACCGTTTGCAAGGGTTATGATATATTTGATGGCTCTTGTTAGTGGCATATTGGTGCATGACAAGATTGGTGCTTATTTTCTCTAGGCCTGATTGGAGTGATACATGGTCTTATCAATGGAGAGGTTTATTATTGGGGGAAGTGCTTACTAGCCCATTTGTATTCATATTTACACTTGATAGCATACCGTAGTTAGAATACCATGGGTCCAACATTGACATTACTACAAATATGGGTGTGGACCACATATCCATAGGGTGCCCACTAGGAGTGTTACAAGATAAGGCTCTTGATGAGACATCGATTATGGGTTGGGTATTAGTTGGGAGGACAGGATATTCATAGGAACACTAGAGACACACCTTACTATAGGTGGGCCTTTGATGAGATTCAACTTCGCATGATTACATGGCCATTACAAATTGTATTAGTGGTTTGAGGATGTGACATAACTCAACATAACGAGAGGTTGAGCATTTTATTATTGGTAGCAAGGATTACATCATTGAGTGGTACAAAGTGGACATAGTCCAACGCTAATTTGGCCACATCCAGGGGATTCCTGGAGATGAGATGTGGTATGGGCACAAATCTAGGGAGATCTTTGATATTGGTCCTGGATTAGGACATGATGAGCACAGGGACAACTTTCATAGGGGGTTCCACATCCTTGGGTCAAATGGCCATTGTAGATAGTAGATCCGGAGAGACTATGGATTATCAAAGCATGGTATATAATAGTGTTACCATGATGATTGACTATTCCATGGGAAGCAATATAGGCTAGGATTGCAGCAGCAATGCAATGCGGGGTTATAGGCTAAGGATCTTAGAGCACAAAGCATAGAGTAGGTACAGAAAGCGACTTAGGAAAAGGAATAGGTAGGTCCGAGCACAAGTCCAAGGCATATTGGGTGTACCCTGGATATACCGGTTCACACGTCAGGGGCCCCACACCATAAGCCCATAGGTACACTACATGTACCCCTATAGCTGATTCCACTAAATCAGTGCCAGAGTATATGCCAAGCACCACTACATGTGCCTTTATCATCGCCACATATACCTAGTCCACCACACATACCTCTGGGGGATGGATGGGATGGAGGAGATGGGGGAGATGGAGATGATGATGGTTTGGATGGATGGGTCCCCACCACATAATCTAGTGGGGGGAGGATAAGGAGAATACCACGGCTAGTATAGGTATCTCCACCTAGATAGGTAATGCAGAGTGCATGTGATTTAGTTGCCTTGACACAATAGTACAATAGTTGACCACTCAATGAGAGGATCATGTTACTACATGGAGAGGGACAAGTTAGCTTCTGTGAGAGGCCCAATTATAGGCAAAGTGGAGCATGATGTTCTCCAGCAGGAAGAGGGTAGTATTTAGAGTACATGACTTAGTCTTTAAGTGTGTTATTATCATCACTGGAGAGACTACCTATTAAAAAATGTTATACCATGAACGTTCCATTAGGTTAGAGGGCCATGGACTATAGTTAGTTAGCCTAGTAAACTAGTCTAGATCAATCACAAAGGCCATCATGATGGTGAGATATATGCCTTCACATCAGTGCCACCACCCAGGGGTGCTAACTCACCATGGAGCTACCTTCACACATCATAAGATGCCACCACCCGGGGCCCTAGGCCAAGTAGTCCAGGGTATGGGTGAGATTCATGGTTGACTCTCTTTATTGGGATGACATACTTACAAATGTATCTATTTTGATGTATGCCTCGATATGAAGGCACATTTTTTACGGATGTACTTATGTATTGTTTTTTATTATGCCTCATGATGAAGGAACATTTTTTATTCATGCCCATGATGGCATTTTGTATCTGATATGTATCGAGACACATTGATTTTGTACATGGACATATTTTATGGATATATGATGATAGATGATGGATTTTTACTTATTGCATTTTTTTGTTTATGAGATAACATGTTTAATCCACATTTTTATTATGGTCTATGTTTGAGGGGGATAAAAGGTGATCCCTCTTTCCCCTCTTGGTGATATCATATGATGTTAGCTTAGCATACATGTTTAATTTCTATTTCATGATGATGTAGCTTATAATTTATTGATATATGATGTATATATGTGATGATAGATGATATGATGATGAGATGACAACAAAATGTACAAGAAAACAACAAAGCACAAGTTAATCAAATCTAATCAAAGAAACACAACTATATACAAGTATGCAAGATAAAATGAACTCAATGCAATTCACAACAGATTAAAGTAACACTCAATCTAATAAACAAATGAATCCAATTTATAAAACACACAACATGAAGAAGCAATGCAACCAAAACTATGTATAATCAAACAACTAAAGTAAGCAAACTACTACTTTGTTTTTACGGGACAATTTTGAAACATTTTGCATTGTTTTTGGTATTATCTCGAGACAATGTTCTATTGTTTTTAGTTTTCTATGAAACGTATTTGAATGTTTTTATTTTTCCGATGAAACATATTTGAATGTTTTGGGATTTTCAAAAGTTATACGAATGTTTTTGTGTTTTTTTAAAAGTTTTCCAAAGTTATGTGTAAGAAAAATGAAGAAACGTGGATGCCCCTAGCATTAGATGGGATGTACAAGGGCATAATTCCATGCATATGTTCAAGAATTGAAGATGCAAAGTTTCCCCAATGTGAGATGGGAATATACAAAGGAAAAATCTTTGCACACAAAATTTGGATCAGTTGGATCAAGGCCAAGAGGGATAGGCTCAAAAGTATCTCAAACATAGAAAGGACTAGCTTAGGATAAAGCCATCATAATCCTATATTTTGAGATGCTTGTGAACAACAAACCCTCCAATGGTGCCAGAAACTATTTTTCACCAAAGGACTTGTCCAAAGTGCCATAATTACATGGTTTTCACACTTGGACGCATTGATTTCTCTTTACTTTTTCTGATTTTATATTTTTTTTTTTTTTCTGATATTTTGAGGAACCCCATACTCAAGCATATAACCACTTGAGATGCATGGCATTCATGGGTTCCTTTAGTTCATCACCATTTGAGTGAGCAAGTTTGTATGCACTTGAACCATATTTAGTGACCACAACATATGGCCCTAACCAGTTTGGCTCAAACTTGCCTTTCTTTTCATGGTCCTTGGTGGTGTTGAACTGATTTTCCTTCATCACAAGGTCTCCTACCTCAAATTGGCAAGGCAACATTATTTTGTTATAACTTCTATGCACTCGATTCTGATACACTTTTAGGTGATCAAGGGCGTGAAGTATCTTCTCATCAATAACTCCAACTCTACTAGTTGAGCCACTATGTAATCCTCATCTTTATCTAGATAATCTCTCAATTCTATACACAAAGAGGGGAGCTCGATCTCAAGAGGTAAAATGGATTCAGTGCCGAATACTAAGGAATATGGAGTTGCACCAAGTAGGGGTGCAGATGGATGTTCTATATGCCTAGAGGGCTAGATAAATATGGAGATGCTAGTTTTTTTCTAGTTTTATTCACCATCTTCTCCATAATACAAATAAGGGTTTTATTTTTGGCCTCACCTACCCATTACCTTGAGGGTAATAGGGGGTTGAGTACTTGAGAGTGATTTGAAATCATTTGACATAATGCCTTCATGGTTTTATTTTTGAAGGATTTTCCATTGTCTGTGATAAGGGTAGAAGGGATGTCATAGCGGAAAATGATATGGTTCATTATAAACTTAGATATACATGTGCACATGTGATATAGGTGAGAGGAAAATCCTCTACCCACTTTGTAAAGTATTCAGTGGTAGTGATAATGAACATATGGCCATCAGAGGATGTTGGGGTAATATTTCCTATGATATCGAGCCCCACTTTGAAAAATGCCATGACATTGTAATAGGTTGTAAGGATTACACGATGCACATGAATCAAAACTAATGTATTTCTGACACAACAAACACTTCTTTACATACTTGCAACAATCATTTTCCATGGTAGGCCAATAATAGCCTACTCTTAGTATCTTTTTGGTTAGGACTATCCCATTTGTATGGGCCCCACAGATACCTTCATGAACCTCTTTAATCACTAAGATGGATTCATCAATATTAATACAACGCAACAGATTCCCATCATACCCTCTACGATAGAGAGTTCCCCCAAGTAAGGTGTAGTGGGATATACATTGGATAAGGTTATTTTATCAGAATGGGAAATGTCTGGGGAAGGTTCCATCATGAAGGTAGTTGAAAATATCAAGGTACCATGGTGAATGGGGACCAACAACTTCACATATCAAAAAGACTCTCGACATGTCATACGCTAGAGTCAATAAGTGATCCACAAAAAAGGTATATCATTTTTTCCAGGTGGTACATGTAATAAAGAAACCATCATAGCCATGATGTCTACCGATCGATTCTTCCCTCTAGGGATATGTCCAAAGGTGATCTTCACAAAGAACTATTTCAATGTATCAACCATATTTTTATAAGGAATGAGTTTTTCATCCTTAACTTTATACTCATCTATAACTTGTTTGATAATCAACATAAAATCTCCATTATGTTGATTTTCCTAATGTCGTAGCATATACCTATCTTTATCCTTAATGAGAGCTTCATATTATGATATGTTATTTGTGCATGGGAATCCTATTTTGAAATCTTGTGGGATCAAGTCCCTTGAAGGAGTTATAAGCACAACTCCTACTCCTGAACCATGGAATGTGAAGGATCCATCAAAATACATGTGCCATGTTATGGATTCCTTGATATACATGAGTGAAGTATTTGGAAGTTCAGACTCAATGGTTTTGTACCTGGTAAAGGGGCTTTAGCTAATTGATCTTCTAGTACCTAGCCCCTTGATTGATTTTTGATGAACATATTCTATATCAAATTCACTAAGTAAGATGATCCAATTGGCCATCCTTCCTGTAAGCACTAGTTTTGATAGTAGATACTTCAATGGGTCCACCTTTGATATAAGCTTGAATTTGTTGTTTAACAAATAATGACACAATTTTTGAAAGGAAAAAACTACAACCAAACAAGCCTTCTTGATCTGTGGGTAATTGAGCTCGTAAGAAATCAATGTCCTAAAGCTTGGTAATACACAAAATTTTCCTCCGATCTCTATCATATTGGGCCAAGAGTGCTCTAATTGCAAATTGTGTAGTAGAAATATACAACAATAGTGGTTTGCCACAGTAGATAACATTAGAACAAGGGGTTTGACAAATATTCTTTAAGAAAAGTAAGTGCTTTTTGTTTTTATGGACCCCATAAAATGTGACATCTTTCTTGAGAGAAGATGCGTAAATGCATGGAACTTATCTACAAGTTGGGAAATGAATCTCCTGATTTCTTGAATTTTCCCTACAAGATGCGTAGTTGTTTGATATTTTCTAGAGGAGGCATCTCATGATAAGCGAGACCTTAGCTAGGTCTACTTAAATTCCCCTCCATGATTTAATAAAGCCTAGTATTTTCCCGATAAAACACTAAAGACACATTTTCTGGATTTAGATGGACCTATTAGTCCCTTAGACATTGAAAGATACGTCATAGAATATCTGGATGATCTTCTCTCATTATGGAATTTCCTAGGATGTCATCTACATAATCTTCCATTATGTCATTGATCATATCATGAAAGATGACAATCATAGCCCACTAATAAGTTACACCTACATTCTTGAGGCCAAAGGGCATGAATTGGTAAGTAGAATGTCCCCAAGGGGTTGTGAAAGTTGTCTTATGTTGATCCTCCTCTACAATATTAATCTGATTATAACAAAAAATCCATCCATGAGTGATAGCATTTCATAACCAACTATGGAATCAACAATCATGTCAATATTGGGAGAGATGAAATTCATCCTTAGGACAAGATTTGTTTATGTCTCTAAAATCTGTACAAATTTTATATATATATAATTTTTGGTATAGGTAAAACATTTGAAATACATTTGGACTAATCAATAGGATGAATGAATCCTACTGCAAATAATCTTTCTAGATCCTCTTTAACCAATAAGGCAACATGAGGATGCATTTTCCTGAGATTTTTCTTAATAGGATTTGTGTCTGGGTGCACAACAATATTATGCACCACTAATGTTGGATATCAAGCCCTAGCATGTCCATGTAGGAATAATCAAAGATGTCTGAGAAATCATGTAAAAGAAAGAAAATGTGTTCTATTCTGAGGTGAGAGAGAATCTCCCAACTTAACCATCTAAGTCACTTCTTCTATTCCAATGTTGACCTCAATAGTCTCCTCCACAAGAAGCTTAGACTCTTCTTCCATGTGCGTAGGATCGGGGAGATTTATATCTACTTCCAAGGGCATCTCAATGATATTTTCACCCTTGGATAAGTCAATTTATTTGTCCTGTAATTTTTCCTTTTGTTTGTATGCCAATGCCTCAAAAAGGTTTTCACTTTAAGACTTAGACTTGTTCTTTTTTAAGGCTTCTCTATGGAACCTTTTACCTTATTTTTTAATTTATTTTGATGACCACATAACTCAACCTCCTCCCCAAAATATGCGCATATATCTAGGTTAATGGAGAAGCCTTTTTATGATCACCTATTGGGATGTCATCTCGGATACCCATAAACTCACAAATAGCTTCATCATTGGCAAATATTGGTACATGTTTTTTTGGTCCTAATTCACCAAGGAAGGATAAACAAGGTTTAATTTAGGAACAGGGATAGGTAAGGTAGGGGATATGGTCAATATATCCATATCGGAAAATATATTGGTGGAGGCAAGGTCTTCATAAAGACTACACCAGAATCTATTTTGCTTTCAGTAACCCGAATCGCTATCTTCATGTTCAAAGGTAGTGGTATCACACACAAGTTGAATAGATCCATATGGTCAAAGGAAAATACCATACTTACAAACCTTTCAATGTGGTATTAGGATAGCTTCCCACATACCTTTTCATTTATGCCACAATGTATCATTTTTATCCCATATCATACATCATTTTGTTAGGGATATCAACTAGGGCGATTGATTTCATGGAGATATATCATCATCGAGAGGTCATAGGATACAAGATTGTTAAGTAGCTTTTCATCTGCTAATAATCCACCAAGAGTGAAAGCGTCAAGTTTACAATTTTCCGGGACCTTTGATATTGTAACAAGGCCTATCCCGTGTTTTGGGTGATAGGGAAGATTTAAAACTAGAAGGTCTGTTGGATATCATACTCCTGTAACCAGTTAAAGAGTCTTCATCTCCCATGTAACAGGGAGAAACCGATGTGAAGCACAATTATTGTTAGGGTTCAAGGCATTTGGCTCAACCCGCAAGGTGAGATCCTCGATTGATTTAGAATAACCATCTCTCGTGGAAAAGGGAAATCAATAGAATTAGGGAAGTAACCTAATAATTCTCTGTAATGAGAAAAAGGTTGAGAATCCCCCAGAATAGTTATAATTTTTCCTTCATAGTATAACTTCAAACACCTTTGGTGATACATGAAGGCATGTCCTACACAAAATGAATCCATGGGTGGCTAAGAAGTATGTTATAAGGTAACTCCAAGTCTATAACATGGAAATTTGTATCATGAGTAGTAGGCCCTACTCCCAGTGAGAATGTTATCATGCCACCGAATTTCATTCTTTATATTCATGCTCCTTGATGGTGATGACCTTTGTTTCCAAATTTGTTTCAATACGACCCAATTTCTAAACTAGCTTCAAGGTACAAATTTTTAGGCCTGATCCACCATCCACAAGCACCTATTTAATTTTCTTATGATTGACAATAACCTCAATGTGCAAGGGAAAATTGTGTGAAGGATCTTCTGCAAGAATTTCCTCTTGACTAAAGGTTATATGCTCCATTTGAGAAATTTGTGCTACCATTTCTTGGAAGCGTGTGGGGTCAATATCAACTGACACTCCTAACCCTTGTAAATTATTAAAAATGTGCCCATGTGTACATTATAGATCTTAAGAAGATCTAAGATCAATATCTTAGCGGTAGTCTTCTCAATTTTCTCTAAGACATCATAGTGACTATCTTAATGAGTGGACGGAGGACGTTTTGAAATAACAAGATGAGAATGTTGCATGTTATGACACACTCCTTTGATTTGGCCTTTATGATGTTTATATGATCAATGAATGGATTTACACAACCAATTATGACATCATAAGAATTGTTCTTTTTAGAAACATAATGTGTATCTTTATAAACATAACCAACTTTTTATCATGGGACATTTGTCCTTGATTTGAATTTTCCTTTCCTTTGTTATGTTTATGGAAAGACTCTTTGTATATCCCCAAGTTAGCATTGGAACACTTGTTAGTGCCCTCGGAATCCATTTCTCACGTCACCACTTTCAATTAGGTCACGGATATAGTGCTTCAATTTGAGGCACTTATCAGTATTGTGTCCCCATACACAATGAAAGTTGCAATAATAATTTTCTCTAAACCAAGATGGTTTAGGTGCATCATTAGGATAAGGGATGGTTTCAAGGTACTTGACCATATTAACTACCTTAACTGTTTGAGTATTGATGACATTGAGTCGAGATAGAGTAAATTTATGTTGTTTAAACTCGGGGCTAGAGGTCCCTTAGCCGCTTTTAAGGAATACAATTTTTAATCACCTGAACCCTTTTGGAATATGTAATAACATCACCCAAGATATTTTTGTTCTTGTTTGGAAATAATTTTTATTTTTCGCTAGGCTTTTGATCTTGATTTTCATGTGAGAAGGGTTTCAATGTCCCTTTTGCTAACAACATTTTTTTGAATTTTGGCACCTTGTTCTATAACCTCCTCGAATGTATTACCACAATGAATTTGCAAGTGGAAGGCAATATTAGGGTGTAAGTTAGTCATGAAGATGATGACTAACAATTTCTCGGTATATAGTAAGGGAAATGACTATCTAACCCTCGCCATCATTGTAAGAAACCAACAAAGTTCTTGTTATTGCATTGTTTTTCATCACACAAGTCAATCAAAGTAACATCATTCTCCATGTTGAAGGAGAAGTGGTGTGAAAATATTTACGCCAATTTTTCCATGTAGAGATGGATCCTTGGGTTTGTTAAAGGGTTAGGCCTATATATTTTCCTTTTCTATGTCTTAGATTTTTGTATATAACCTTTCGTAACCCCCTTTAGGTTTTTCCTATTTAGGATTTTGAGATTTTGGTATAAGACTCATAGTACGAAGCTCTAGTTTTTTCCTATCTAGGTGTCTTTGTATATTCCTTGCTAACATGTGAAGCCAAACTTGACAATTAGTGAGAAAGGGCTTGTGTTTTTCTTCTAAGGAAACCTCTTTAGGTGGTATCTCTTTATGAGTTTCATGAGAGTGAGGTTGTTCATTATTATATTATTCATGATCTTCATGATGAATTCTGACAATGGGCATGTGATATCCACCATAATTTATGGAGGGTCCTTCTCCATCATTCATCGGCTAGACGTAGAAGCATGGCCCAAATTTCAAATTTTGTCAACATTATGAAGTGGATGCTCTATTTCTTGTTATTCTACTTGAACCATGCCAACGAGAAGAGAGGGATCAACTGTGGAAGGAAAATTGGCCCCCAACTCTACAACACGCATAAGAACTTCATGTTTATTGTGAAACAAGAAGTCATCTATTTGGGTGGGGTTTAGTTCACAATCTATACGAGGAGAATTATCTTCACCGCCACTATGATCAACTTAGACATTATCCTCATACATAGGATTTATGTGTTCATTCAAAAAGTGATTGGAACCTAACTTCGATGCCCCATTCTTATTGTATGCATGATGAACTAGGTTTTGCTTTGAGGTTGGTTTAAAATGGACCCTAAGATAAAACAAAGCAGCGTAAAGACGTTAAATTGTCACAAATAATGTAAATCAAAGAATGAGAATAAGTAAAAAGGTAATATACACTAAGGACACAAATGAGTAAAGAATGAAACACTTATCAAAAGGTACACGTAGAAATAATTATCTAGGACTCAACAATCAATACTATGATCTAAGCACAAGAAAATTTACTCCCTACATTTTTCGAGTATAGGTTTAGTTAAAATAGCGACAACATAATATCACCACTTAGGTCAAGTTTTATAAGAAATAAGACCTAAATACTAAGAAAGTGTTTGACGCAATCTCCCAACAAGGTATACTAAAAAGGCTAAGTCCTTGAAATGGAAGCTACAAATGCAAGCGTAAAAACACTATTTAGAAACACTAATCAAGATTTATGGAAAAAGAAAGATCTTTAGTATCAAAATGATGTTACCATAATGAAATAAACGTAACGATGACACTTTCCAAAAATTAAGATAATTTTGGGATCCAAACTAAGTATAAGTATAAAAATAAGTTTTATTTATGCGTGAAATGTAACGATACAACTTAGAGACTTAGATCAAGTTTCAAAAAGGAAACTAGATGTAAGTATCACAAGTTGTATCACTATGGTGCAAGTGTTGTAACAACTCAAAGGAATTCAATGATGAGACAACCTAACTACAATGAGAATCTTGACATGGGTATTAACATCAAATGGCTATCAAGATAAGAATATGTACCAACACACTTTCAACATTTACCATCCAGTCTCAAGCAAGGATGAAAGTAAGCAGTGCAAAATTGGTGGACACAATCAATCAATAGCACTATGTATGTATGTTTTATTTTTTCCCAAATGGGCAATAAGAAAATAAAGGAGTAAACCAAGTGGTGATGAAAATACTTGGTATAACTTTGGCGGATTTTCACCTTGTCTTAGGACAAGTGAAAAACTAGGACAAAGTAACACTTCATAAATTTCGTGATGAGTAACACTAGGCTCCAACTTCAATGGACTCTCCCCTTGTTTGAATAACAAGGTTATGAATCTAAAAGCATTTTTTTATTTTTGAGAGCTATGTAGAATGCGATAGATAAAGTATAGTTGGCTCCAAGCCACAAACTTACTATTGTTTCACTCTCTAGAGTGTCATAAGCAATCTTTGCAAGCATGGTTTGCCAAGAAATTCACACTAACTAAATCTTGGAGTATCTCGACTTTACTTTACCCCCTTCACTACAATATGAAATAAATTACGTTCAATTGTATCTCACTTGGGTCGCATGAAGATAATTTTGACACTAATCTCATAAAGGCGTACTATTCAATTGGGTAGCGGAGCACTTCCTATTTTCTTCACCAATTCTATCAAGGTGTGAACTACTTTAAGGTTCCTAGGGGAATCCTTATGTGTTTTATGGATTATTACAAGGCACTTCCCCGATTTAAAGTGGACAACCCATAGCTCTTAATCGAAACTTGCAAATACAATGTTTGAATAATGTGGTGTGTTTTTATCTTTCAGATTAAGAAATGAGGTTTAGAACACCATTGACAACCTACAACACACATGTAGTTAAAATTTTTTTAGATCCCAAGTCTTTGGCAAGTGTTTAGGTCCTGTGTACAAATGATTTTAGTAATTTCCAATAGAAAGTGAATCAAAGTTGTTTTGATTCTCAAGATCACCCTACGGTGCACGAGAAGAGCATACACATTGCTTTGATTCAACTAGATAAATGTAAAGGAAAATTTAAACCAAATGAAATTTAAACAAAGCGATGATTTGTTCATTCCTTAAGCCAAAAATGAAAGATGAAGTTTCCAATTTAACCCAAAAGTTAGAAAATGAAAACTAAAAGTTGTTTTTGATTATCAAGATCACCCTAAGGTGCCGAGAAAAGAGAATACACAAACTTTTAGCCTAACTTGCATAAAGCATGGAAACAAAATAATTCATCAAAACTTAAGAAAATTTGTTAGAAATTTGATTAAAATGTTAAAAACCTACAGAAAAATAGTTAGAAAAAACCTATAACCAACATAAACACAAAAAGTAAAAATCAAAACCTCAAAGTTAGGGTAAAATTTTAACTTATCATAGTTACATGCCCCTTTCAACAGTAGTGTGTCCCTTTAAACACTAGCATGCCTCCGACAACACTAACACACCTCTAACAAAAATCACGGATATGGAATAAAATAGTTTCACGCCAAAGACATCCAAAGAGACAACTACACGCCCATGATGAAAAATACACGGGTCTAAGATAGAGAGATAAAAAAACAATGCAACATATGCACATCTTGAGAGACACCAACATGTCCATTTGAACACCAATGCATCCCTTAGAATGTCGGTGCATCCCTTATAACACCCGGTGCAACCCTTAACAACACCAACATGGAATTCCTCCTGTAGATGATCAAAACATGGAAATTTTTGACAAAAATTCTCAAAAGCTAAATTTTTGTGAATTTGGTTCAAATTGATGACACCTCACCTCTTTTGATCTTGGAAAAGAAAAAAACAAATAAACCCTAACCAAACTAGTTAAGAAACTTCATATTTATCTAATAATGCAAAAGAGGGTTACTAAATAAATTTTTTGAAACTAATCTAAAAATATTAAAAATGAATGCAAAGGACTATGGAGTGAGTCCCACCGGGTGTGCCAAAGTGAACTACCTAAACTTTGTAAAGCTAATTAGCTTAGACTAACACCTAGTAGTCTAAATAGCTAAACTAAAATCTAATATAGTACCATCATGATCTTAGCTTATTAGAATACTTAAATGAGTTAAACATGAAATCATCTAACTACAAACATTTCTACTTAGTGTTTTTGAGTGCTTTTAAAATGGACCTATGAAGATCACAAGAAATCAAATTTGTGTTGTTGCTTCAAGATGGTGAAAGGATCTCTCTAAGCAATGGCTATAAGGCCATGTTTAGATCTTCCTTTACTAACCAAACATGAAGAATGGATGCAAAGAGATGATCAAGCTATTCCAAATCAATGGAGAAGGCTCTTAAATCATATGTTTTATATGAGATACTATTCAAAGTATGGTGTAAGGTGTGAAGGTAGGAGCTTGGTCCTTTTTATAGATTTCTATTTTGAGAGAAGCTTGAATCCCAATGAATGTGGGATAAAGGATAAAGTAGATTTAGACTAGCTAACCATGATTAGATGATTTAACTAGTGAGTTAGTAACTCATGGGAATTAGGAGTGCTTTAATTAATCAACTTGGATTAATTAATAGGATAGAATAAGGTTTTAAAGCTATTTGAAGGTGATTTATGAGGAATTTGATCAGATTGGAAGCATTTGAAATCAAAATTTAGCCAATAAAAGGTTTTATTGATTAAATTCATGTTAAAAGGCTTAATTAACTAATAATAGTTAATTAATTGATTTGAAGCTGATTATAACTAACAAAGTGTTGTTACTTGGAATCGAATGTGATAGAAGCTAGTTAATTAACGAAGTGTCATTAATTGACCAAAATGGAGGGAAACATTAGTTAATTAGCAGAAAACACTAATTATAATGGAAATGAGGAGATAAACGATAGTTTATACCACTTTAGCATTAAAACTACATAATCAGATTTTAGGTGTCTATAGAAATAAAAAATGTCACTTACATAAGTTCTATCAAACCCATACACTCATCAAATTTGCATTGGTACTGAAATTTCTCATATTCTCTAGTGAACATTGGTTGTTCGAAGAAGTTAAAGCCCATAATCCTTTCCATTTAATTATTGTTTCCATTCTTGGTTTCCATGTGTGGTAATTATGTGTTGTTAATGGCTCAACATGATCTAATGTAGAAGTAGATAAAGATGCCATTCTCAAAAATCACCAAAAAATGCAAGAACCAAGTAATGCAACAAGACCCCCTAGATTTTGGCACTTTATAATTGAGTGCATGTTACAATATGGAAATTTATAATTATAGTGTGTTTCTCAAAATAAATAGTTCCAATGGAACAAGCATGAAAAAACAAGAACTTTTGCAAAAAATCGGCACTCAAATCCGAGTTACCGATCAAAAGATACAAGCTTTTCAATTTTATGCTCTACTATTTATTTTAGTTGCCACTAAAAAAATAAAATGCTCTTTCCTTCACCACACAAATAAAATCAAAGGGGGCTGGAGTTAAACACCTACTAGTAGGAATCACAAACTTAAGCCCTCATATGACCATACCATATGACCAGGGGATAAGGATTAACTATCATATATGTAAGACAAGGTTGAAAGTGTATATAAATGACTTGAGGTTTGGCTTTCAAGAAGAACTAAGTTTGGTGCACATCTAGAGGAAGCTTATAATATATCCTTAAAGGTGGAATAAAAATTCGTGCAAAATATCCAAAACAAAACAAGGAGAGGAATCCAAAATGTGCGTTGTAGATATGGAAACAAGCGAGGATATAGTAAGTCATGAGAATATGAGAAAAGAAGTGCATAAACATGTACTCATGGTAGTTTGCGAGGATGATGGAGTGTCGTAATTTTTAAGAGGATGTGGAAGATGTTGGTGTATAATTTTTCCCCCTATGTGGTTTACATTACATGGTCTAATTAGCTTAATTAAGTTAATCGTAGGTCATTAGGGGAATGTAATTTAAGTAATTTTATAATTGTGAGTTGAGTTAGTTACCATTTTGGGTGACCTAATTTCTAACTATATAATATAATCTTCTATCCATGTTTTGTGAAATTGGATTATGCATGAATGAATGAAGAGTTTTTATTCTCTTGAGTGTTTTTAAATCTCACTACGCCATAAAAATTTCTACTTTGTGCATTTGATCCTATCCACTCCCAATACTTAATTGTGGACCACTCGACATGGTATCGAAGATTATATGCTAGCTACATGACATTACCTTTGTTGGAAGATCTAGCATTCTAGACCATTCTCTAGAAGGTTGGATCCATAATAACTCATGGATTGGCTCACGTGTATGGAAGAATATTTTGATTTTGAGGAGATAGTTGAGCCATCTTTGAATCAAAGTGGCATAACCAAAGTTAAAGGAACACATGAAATTATGTTGAAAGGATGATAAAAATGAATGCCAAAGAAAAGGAAAAGAAAAATAAGGTGTTGGGATTGAATGGTCACAAAAATGAAGAGTAATTTCTTTCCATATGATTACTATATATGCGTTTATTTAAGAAGTTGTTAAACTTGAGGTGGAAAGATATGTTAGTTAAGGATTATATAGATTAATTTCATTGGATCATGATAATATCTATACATGTTCAAGTAAACTAAGACAAGGTCGAGATGTATATAAATGACTTTAGGTTTAGTGTTTAAGAAGAACTAAGTTTGGTGAACATCCGGATGGTGGAGGAAGCTTATCATCTATCCTTAAAAGTGAAATAAAATTTGGTGCACAATATCCAAATCAAAACAAGGAGAGGAATCCATAATGTGCGTTTTAGATATGGAAACAAATGAGGATATAGTAAGTCATGAGAAGATGAGAGAAGAAGTGTATAAATGTGTACTCATGGTAGTGTGAAGGATGGAGTGTCGTACTTTTAAGAGGATGAGGAAGATGTTGGTGTAGGATTTTTCCCACTATGTGGTTTTACGCACAGTCTAATTAGCTTTCTTAGGTTAATCATAGGTCATTAGGGGAATGTACTTTAATTCATTTAATAATTATGAGATGATTTCATTACCATTTTGGGTGATTTAATTTCTCACTATATAATATAACCTCTATCTATATTTTGGCTAACTAGATTATGCATGAATGCATGAAGAGTTTTTTCTTCACTTGAGTGTTTTTGGATCTCACTACTCCACACAAATTTATGCTTTTGCATTCGATCCTATCAATCCTAATACTTAATTTTGGACCACTTTGACATGGTATCGAGATTATATGCTAGCTACATGTCATTGCCTCTATTGGAAGATCTAGCATTCTAGATCATTCAATGTTTATGTTTTCATATATTTTGGTTTTTAAGTGTTTGGAGGGATTTTATGGATGTGTTATTATCTTATCTAAAGTATCTACATGAAATATAGATTGTGTTGTTGAATTCATAAGGGGTCAAAACCTCAAGTTTAGTTATAAACCTAACCTAGTTACGTGACAGGTGAGTTTTCACCATTTTAGAGGATTTGTAGGTTTTGTTTGAAATATGAAAAATAACACCATCTTGGGGACCAAAATATAAATGAAAAAATCATTTTTTTGTTAATTTGGGTTTTCAAAGCATTTGGTGGGTATTTGACATTTTGTGTGGAAGATGTACAAATATTTCAATATATGTTTTCCTACAAAATCTCACCATCTTTGTGTATTTCAGGATTTACGGGGTGTATGAAGAAGGAGATTGACCACCTCACGAATCTTCTTGAGAAGAACAACATAGGTGTCCTTAATTCTATCAAATTGTCTTCATCAACCCATGAATCCACAAGGAAAATGACCATGGAAATGAGAAAGAGAAAGAATCAAGAAAGGAGAAAATAAAGGTGAGAGCCCTAGATTCTGATTGCACAACCAACTTCTACATAGGTAATTGATTTTGGTGTATCACATCATATGGCCTCTTCACATGTGTAGTTCAATTCCTTGGAGCCATGTGACATATCCTCTATAAAATTGGGGAAAAATATTACTGCACATGTTTTTAGGAGATTTTCTATTAAAGTGAGTGGAGGATAATTCAATAATTTTCTTAATATTCCCTCATTTTCAACTAATCTCCTATCATTCTACTAGATTACTCATATTAGATAGGGCTCATGTGTTGAGTTCACTTAATATTTAGTGTATGTCACGAGAGTTACATAATGACACTATCATTGCAGTGGGTGTAGTTGATCATCAGACTTGGCTATATTCCTTCTCTCACTTTGTCCCTCCCCATTATTAATTGGATTCACCTTCTATTGATGTAATTTCTAATCATGAGCACATTTATGATGATGAGGACTTCTCTTTTTTAACATAGATGACTAGAGTAGTGATGGGGAATCACCTCCACCATCTCCTTATCACCTTCCATATATTGATGATTTATTTATTGATCCACCTACTTCCGGTCCACCATTGAATTTCAAGGAGCATGCACCTTGATTGAAGACTCAACAATATTTGAGTTGTATCGTAAATAGTTGCGTAAGGCCTTCCACATTCCTTCTTTGTTGTTGCTTCAGATACACCATCCCTTCATGGAGCAGTTGGCTCTTCTACTTTGTATGAGGAGTATAGTTCCTTATCTAGGAACTACACCTTGGATAGAGGTCCATTAGCCACTTGGAGGACTCATTCAATTTTCCATGGTGATCCACTCACTGCATCTAATTCTTATCCTTGTACCTCTCAACAAATATATCAATGTTTTCCCAAAAGGCCTTGTGATCCAAAAAGTAGTGTTGTTATGTCTTGGAACATAATTCTAATATTTGAACATTTGAAAAATTTAACACACTCTTCACTACTCCTCCTAATCTACAATCACTTGGGAGGCACAATTTCTAGATATAGGGTGGCTATATGATGTTATAGCTTCAAGTGGGGCTTTCTAGTCCTACCTTCTTTTCCTTTCTCTCTTTTGGGAGGAATTTTTTCCCATAGGGTTTTCTCCATTTATCTTATTTTATGAGATATTTTCTTTATATGTGGGTACCTCATCGAGACCTTGTTGTTGGGACCCACCTTTTCTTTCTATCCACCTAAGATATGCTTAAGGGGGGTGTTGGTGTAGGATTTTTCCCACTATGTGGTTTTACCTACATGGTCTAATTAGCTTTCTTAGGTTAATCATAGGTTATTATGGGAATGTACTTTAATTAATTTTCTAATTGTGAGATGATTTATTTACGTTCTTGGGTGAACTAATTTCTAACTATATAATCTAACCTCCTATGCATGTTTTGGATAATTGGCTTTATGATGAATGCATGAATTTTTTTATTATTGTATTGAGTGTTGTTGGATCTCACTACTCCACATATATTTATTCTTTGTAAATTTGATCCTATCTAGTACAAATCCTCAATTATGGACCACTTGACGGAAGAGGATTCTCCAAAACATGCTATGAGTGTGGAACCATTGTACATTACACATTTGAGTGTCCAAGTGCACAAATTGAAGTTAAGTAGGCATAAAAACATGGTCACACATGTAGCATGTGGTGATACTAAATATGTTGGATCTATGGAACATTTAGAAGGCCTAGATCATAAAGAAGATCTGATGATAAGAAACATATTGTTAAAGACAACACAAAGAGAGGATGATCTTACACATAAAGAATTTTTATAATACTATGCATGTCAAGTAAAATGTTGTAAGGTGATTATTGACATTAGAATCATGGAAAATATTGTTTCCTGTGAAATGGTGGAGAAGTTATGGATTGCAATAATTTGACATCCCAACCTATATAAAGTAGTTTGGTTAGAGAAAGGAAATAAGTTTTGGTGAATGTGAAAACCTTGTTAAGTTTCATATAGGGAACTATAGTCATTTTTATCCCCATCACAAAGGAAATAAATCCCATGTGTGCCAACCTATCACCCAAGGCACGCGTGGGTGTCGAGTCTCCCTTTTATGTGAGTTTAGTGGGAAACATCATCTATGATCTGAGTTTAAGAGATTTGAAAGGAAATAAGACATACAAGCACCATAGAGCTTAGAATGGCTTCTAGATCCTTGATGCAGCCTAGAATTTACCGGATAACACCTAGTCATCTTTGGCACATCACTCATCCTTGACCGAGTGCTCACCCGAAGAACTCAAAGGTACCGAGTCCCTCTTTAGGGTTGCTTTATAGTAGGATGTTAGCATGATGAACAGAGAGAAACATATAGATTCATAACTCATCCATCATTCTATAATGCATGCTACCTTTAGATCTATGAAAGAAAAACAAGCTTAAACAAGTAATCATGATTGAATTAATAACATACACTACTCAACTACACGATGAATGACACTTAGATTCAACCAATATCTTCCATCTATTAATAAATACATAATCTTCTTACAAGTATTGTCAATCTATACCAATGCGCGTATGGATCTGATATAGTAATTCAGTCATATGCATATACGCACACTTCACACTCTGTATATTCTCTATTACACATACATCCTCACACATTCATACATACTTCTACTATGTACCTAACATCATATATATATATATATATATATATATATAGGGTGGGGACTTTCCCTTCACCGCTTATCTATTCCAGAAATAGGTTGCATGCTATTGATAGCCACACACCGTTTACAAGCATAGCCACACATGCAAGTGTGCTATCTATAGTCCTCTTGCAGTTAACTAAAGTGTTAATTCTATTCTCAGCTTGTCTCCATGCAAAATGCTTCGATCCACTTCTCCAAAGATAGATAATGCATGGCGCACACATCTCTACATCACTAGTGTGTTTCGTACGCCATCTTCTAAAAATAGGTCTCCATGCTCAAAATCAGCTAAGTCCTGAAAGCTAAACTTTCCTTCATGGCCGGGTCCTTCCTGTCCTTCCGTACCTTTGATTCTGGCCTTCTATCCTGCATGGACTCCTTGTGTGATATTTGACAAGTATTCTTTGATCAACATTACCCCACACTAATCTCATTGTCATCCCAACAATGGGTATCTCAAAAAATTGAAGTAAAGAATAAAAGAATGGAAAGAATAAGAATGAAAGAATGTAGATAAATAAAGAATTTCTATGAAGTTATGAGGCAACCTCCTCTGTATCAATTTGTAGTATCAACTCTAGATACGCCTCCTTTATTTCGGCCTCTAAAACCTATCATTCAGTGAGTTCCTACTCTATTTTTTCTGGGATGTCCACATCAATGGATTCTAACTCATCCCTCGTAATCTATCCTTTCTCATTCTACAAAACTAACATAATGCCAGAAATTAATGTCATTCTTCCTTCTAAAAGGTCCATCTTACTGCGCAATTAGCTTTCCAAGATCTTCCAAAGAGAGTCTTGTGCAGCTCTTCTACTATTATCGGGGCCTCGCGCTTCTATTTAACCATTGACAATATTTCTACATGGTCCAATGTCTCATCTTTCATCACTTTCTAGAATTCATTGTTCTCTCCTAGGGTATTGATGTTGATAAGTTCCTATGGAGTTGTGCATACATTCAAAGCCTGGTCTTCTTTCTTACATACTTCCTATAATGCCTACAACAACCCTTCAAAGGATGCAATATTTCATGTCACCGATGCTTTCTCTCGTTCAACATCTTTCTCTCGAGATTTTCGCGCTTGCATGCGTAGAGTTTCATCATCAAGTACCAAGTCCACCAACTTTCCCACATAGTGTATCATTGAAGGAAATGTCTCTGTGGTACCTTGGCCTCCAAGTGTGGCCTTTCCACGATGACATTGTCCCATGTTGATCAAGGAATACTTGTCAAAGATCACACAAGGAGTCTACATGGGATAGAAGGCCGAGGATCAAAGGCGTGGAAGGACGGGAAGGACCCACGTGCATAAGGCAAGTTCGATTTCAGGACTTAGCCAATTTTCGGTATGAGGATATATTTTTGGAAGATAGCATGTGGAACACATCAACGATGTAGAGACATGCATGTCATGCATTGTCTATATTTGGAGAAGTGGTTTAAAGCATTTATGCATGGAGACAAGATGAGAATAGAATTGACACTTCAGTTAACTTCAAGAGGACTATAAATAGTGCACTTGCATGTGTGGCTATGATTATAAATGGCATGTGGCTATCAATAGCATGTGGCCTATTTATGGAATAGATAAGTGGTGAAGGGCAAGTCCCCACCCTATATATATGATGTTAGGTGCATAGTAGATGTATGTATCATAGAGAGCGGTGTATGTATGATTCTGGATATATGAATGTGTGTATCAGATCCATACGCACATTGGTATAGATTGACACTACTGTAAGGAGCTTTTGTATTTACTAATAGATGGAAGATATTGGCTGAATCTAAGTGTCATTCTATGTAATTGATCAGTGCATGTTAATGGTTAAATCATGATTATTGTTTAAGCTTGTTCTTTCATAGTTCTATGGGTAGCATGCATTGTAGAATGATGGATTAGTTATGAATCTATATGTTTCTTCCTTCATCATGTTAACATCTGTTACATAAACCCTAAAGAGGACTGATACCTTTGTACACTTTGGGTGAGCACTCGAGTCTAGGTTGAGTGATGTGCCAAAGTGTGACTAGGGTTTTATCTTGTAAATTCTAGGTTGCATCATTGGTTAGTTGCGCGACATCTTTTTTAGTTGTTTTCGGGATGGTTCGTGATGAAGATGTACCGGTTAAATCTAGAAATTATTGAGGAATGAGACACGATCCGGAGGAAGAATATGCTGATTTTTAAACGGTGGATTTGAGTTTAATGCACGCACTTGGGTAGAAAAAAACTATACGACAACTTATATGAGATTTATTTCGCTATCTTTCCAGTAGAACTATAGGAGTGGCTTACTATTTTGGTGGATCTGGTGGTTACGGGAGGAAGAGGGAACCCATGAGGTTACGGATCAAGTGGTCATGGTCCGCAGAAACCACATAATATATATATGGAGATGTCTCTTTGTCTCTCGGAGTATAGAGGTATAGAGGATGCTGTCGAACATGTGCATATGTGTGAAATCTTGTGGTGCACTAAAGGGATTATAGCTGCTGAGCGAAAGGCAAGTCAATTCGCTACTACATTACAGGGGCACACACACAGTTGGTATAGGAAGTTTGACCCTGATCAAACTTGCATGGATTATGCAGCATTGAGAGATGCTTTCTTGAAAGAGTTCCATATCCCTGAGTTTGAGAAGAAGAGTATAAGTGCGCTCAAAGATATCAAGCAAGGCACTACTAAGAGTGTACGTGAGTATGATGCTCATTTTAAGACACTTCTATCTAAGTTGTCTTATGATATCCATGCTATCCAACATGCACAATGGTTCATTGGAGGATTGATTACACCTTTTAGAAGGGTGTTATCACATAAGACATACACGGATCTACGTGAAGCACTAGAAGTAACTTTACGTCTTTGAGGCAGTTGGGAGCATTGACACTAGCATTAGTCCGTTTCTAGAGGCACAAATTGCAGCTATGGAAAAGTAGTTAGAGAAGCTATCAATGAATTCAGCCCATGAGACGCACTCAGAATTTGGTGTACATATTGTGAAGTGGAAGGTCACACCAAGGATAGTTTCCCTCATAGATCTGTATGCTCATTACTTCGAAGGCCGTGAGATTTTCCATTTGAATCATGATGTGAGTCACTCTTGTTTGTTACAATGCATGATAAGGAAGAATGTATCTTGATTTTCAAGATTTGCGAGGTCCACGACCCATGATCTTTGAGGATTGTCGGTTGATTGGTCAAATCCAAGATCTTTATAGACATTAGAGTATGACAAAAAGTATAACGAGATAATTCTAAGGGTAGGAATGAGCACCATGATCGGGATCATAATCAAACACGCCATGACGGGAATGAGGGTGTTTTGAAGGAGTCCATGGAAGGGGAGGTGTATATCATGGTGGATATGGAGGATGAGGCCGAGGTGGAGGAAGAGGAGAGTTCGCTCATGGAACATGTTATGCGCATGTGGATATCCGACCACTACGGGCGTGAATGTCCTCAGAATAATGCATGTTCTTTTTGTGGGAAGAACCATAGCTATGAAGAGTGCCCGGACTTATATGAGCATCTGAGTAAGCAGCATAAGCAAGAAAACAAATGTGTCAGGATCGTTAGAATCTAGCACGTGGTAGAAGATCAATGGATGCCCAAGATAAAATAATGACCTAAGGAATTCATGGTGAAGATTACTACATGTTTGAAGCAACACGCACGAGAGAGGCATTGCACCGAAGCCTATGATTACCAAGGAGGAGGTTTTGCATGCGAGGTACCCAAATCCTGCTCATTAGAAAGAAGTTTACCAAGATACTATGGAAGTGCTAAGGAATCTTCAAGGTGAGATACAGTACCTAAAGGATCGAGAAGAAAGCATCGAGAAAAATCCAAATTGATATCAATGATCGTGGGAGGTGTGCAAGATGTTGCGCCTGGAGAACATTATTCCACTATTAGGAAGTTGGTAAAAGGGAACACTCTACGTGTGAGTATTGAGACCAGACAAAGTAGATTTTGCATGCAAATCTTACCCTAACAACAGCATTGACTATGGAAAAGAAATTACTTTGAATGCTATTGTGGATGGGTGGCTTTTGAGAAACATATTGATCGATACAAAGTGCGGAAGTAAATGTGCTTACATTAGATGCATGGGTATAAATGGGAAGGCATTTATTGTAGCCATCATCTAATGTGTTATTTATGGCAAACTAGACTAAGGCAAGTTTTGAAAGATGCATTTATCACTATACAAGGGGCCAATTTCACTGGGGATTTTGAGGTATTAGCACTTGCGAGAAGCAGACAATTTTCAGCCTTGCTTGGATGCCCTTGGTGTTATGCGAATAATGCTAACTTGAGATTCAATAAGGGTATGTTAGCTTTGAAAAAAGGAGGAGAGGGTTATGATACCTTTGAAAATGGAAAGTCTATTCCATATGTTGAGACTCTAAGTGAGGAGTATTTAAACAAAGTTTATGTACGCACTATTCAGGACCTAGAGGTCAATGAGCCATCAAAGGAAGGCATCATACGGTGGGAGGATTCTCATTCTATTAGTGATACTATTAGTATTGCTTGTGATAATTGGGATTATGGTACATATGAATTAGTAGGACACAAGGTGAAAAGCGTGGCTACACGTAAAAATGGATTTCGTTCAATTCGACGAATAGGTAGCACAGTACCTTGGTATACAGGGACATAAGATCTCCTTGCATTTTTGAAGGCCATGGAAACACAGTGGATAGATCAAGTTAAGAGAAGGGATATGTTAGTATATACACTGTGTGGGATAGCAACACGTTGGTGGGTAGTCCACAAAGATAACCTTATACACTGGGAAGAGATTGGAATAGCTTTGTCTACTAGGTTTATAAGGAACAATGCACCTATGAAAATTTGCACTTATCATGGTGATCAACCTGTTCAACATCACATTTAACAGTGTGAGAGACTCTAGACAGTAGGATAGGAAGCATTACCACCTTCACTATGGGTGCATAGATTGTATTCCATGCTCCAAGGATGCGCACGTGCTTGGTATGTATATGCAGAACTACATAGAGAAACTAGAAACTGGCAAGATTTGACTGCGAGGTATGATATAGATGTTTGACTACTTTTCGACTCAACCTTACTGTACAAGAGGCATTAAAATTTGTCAAGTGTTTAACTATGGGAGATAGTGTAAAAGAATAAGAGCATATTCAGGAATTATTCGGTGAGACAGAGTTGAGTATGTTTTGAAAATGAAGAATAAATATACTCCAAACTACTTGAATGCATTTGCCTTGAGAAAGAGAAAGGAAAGATGGTCTACATCGTGGATGATGAGGAATTTGAGAACCTAGATATTGAACATTCATAGGGGTGTATGAGGGTTTTGGATAAGGGAGACAAGGATACACGTGCCTACCATGAACCCATGAAGACAAAGAAGGTGAATATAGGTTCAGAGGCTGAGCCTAAGGAGGCCATAATTAGAGATTACTGGTCAAACTCGGAGGTAGCAAAAATCATTGAGTTACTCGGGGATTATCAGAATTATTCCTCAAGGATATCATGAACTTAAGGGCATGCATGAATCACTTGGGAAATGAAGATAAAAATTAAGGAAGGTACATGGACAAGTTAGAAAGAGGCCTTACATAATGAATCCTAATTTGCGTGAAAAGGTAAAAGAAGAAATTGATAAAATGTTGAAATCTAGAATTATCAAGCCCCTTGATGAGTCAGAATGGGTTAGCCCAATGGTGATCAGTATCAAGAAGGACAGATGGATTAGGATATGTGTGGACTATAGGGAGTTGAATGCTACATGCGTCACAGATCCATTCCCTACGCCATTCACTGAGGAAATACTAGAAGGAGTTATAGGGTGTGAAATATATTCTTTCACAGACAGATTTTTTGGGTATCATCAGGTTAGGATCACTCAGGAGGATCAAGAAAAGACAACATTTACTACTGAATGGGGCAGTTTTTCCTATATTGTGATGCCCTTTGGATTGAAAAACACACCCTGTTGTATTCTCACGAATAGTTGTTCGAGCTTTCAAAGATTTTATTCACAACTTCTTACAGGTCTACGTAGATGATTGGATAGTATATGGGCTTATGAAAGAACATTGTGACAATGTGCTTGATTTTTAAATGATGCGAGACAATTGAGTATCTCTTTGAACATCAAGAAGTGCATATTTTCTATGCCATTTGGGATCTTTGTTAGGACATATAATCTGCGGAGAAGGTTTTCTAGTTGATCCGGCCAAGGTTGCAGTCATTTTAGGCACTGAAAGCGCCTACGGTCAAAGTGAGGTGCCTGATTCTTAGTTCATACAGGATATTATAGAAAATTTATAAAAGGGTATGCTAGAATTTTTGCACCCTTAGGCGAATTCTTGAAGGGGAAATGTACATTTTATTGGGGAGAACCGCATGACATTGCGCGTTTGAGGCATTAAAAGAGAAACTTACTACCACGCCCATTCTACGCTTTCCATCATGGGATAAACCATTTCATGTGCATGTGGATGCTTTTGGTATGGCCATTGACACTATGTTAGCTCAACCTAGTGAAGGTATTATAGATCATCCAATCTATTTTGCTAGTAGGAAGTGACTCTGCCGAGAGGAATTATACTGACTACATAACACAAAGCTTTGTCAATGATCTATGCATTGCACAAGTTTTGACAAGACTGCACATAGCAACACCATTTGTGTTTTATATAGATCACATGTAATTGAAGTACTTGGTAAACAAAGCATGTCTTATAGGGGTGCATATGTAGATGGGTGCTCTTATTTCAAGAGTTTGACTTCACGGATTGTGGTGAAGCCATGGAAAAGACATTTTGGACCAAACCATTTATCTAGAATAAATTCGAGAAGAGGATGCACAAACAATTGAAGAAACAATGCCATATGCACAGTTATACGGGTTACAACGCGCACCCACAGAATTAGAAGACATTGTTGTCTTTCTATGAATATGTATGGCACTAGAAGGAATGAAATCATTAGAAAAGAAGTAGCTTGCTATACGTGCGACACCATTTATGTTAATCAGTGGTGACCTTTACAAGTTAGGTAGAGATGAAGTGTTATGCCGTTGTGTGTTAGAGCATGAGCACAAGGATATCATGGAAGAAGCTCATGGTGGTATTGTAGGAGGCCATTATGCAGGTGATGCAACTTCCCGAGAAGATCCTAATTGTTGGATTATGGTGGGAGACATTGTATAAAGACTGTAAAGACTATTGTAAGGTGTGTGATCATTGTCAACACCTAGGAAAACCAAGACAAAGAGATGAGATGCCTTTGAGACCGATTACTAGTGCCGAACCATTTGAGAAATGGGCCATTGACTTTGTAGGACCTATTTCACTAGCCGCACACAGGACTGGATCGCGCTATATCATTACTTGCATAGATTATCTCACATGGTGGGTAGAAGCAACACCTATGAAAGACTGTACGATAAGCTACAACAACTAGGTTTCTATGGGAGAATGTTCTTACATGATATGGGTGTCCTTTAATCTTGACAAGTGATAGAGGTACACACTTTCTAAATGAGATAATCAGGATCCTATTAGATGAGTTTATGGTTGCACACCATAAAACTACACCTTACCATCCTCAAGTAAATGGAACTGCTGAGGCTTTCAACAAAATTTTGGGCCAGAATTTGACAAAAATATGTGATGTTGGAAGAAAGGATTTGGATGAAAAAGTGTCAGCTATTATTTGGGCATATAGAACAACTTACAAGAGATTGAAAAAATCCACAACTGTTTCGATTGGTGTTTGGCACATAAGTTGTTCTTCTATCGAATTTATGTTACCCTCTTTGTGCATAAGTGCGCTACTGGAGGTATAGGCGATGAAGCAGGATTTAGAAGAACGTATTGAAAAGATGATTCAATTGGATGAGTCTTTGAGCCATAACACGATGGAGTCGAAGCGGTAAAATTCCAAGCGAGAAGGCATGGCATGATATAAACATAAGGGATAAGAAGTTTGAGATTAGACAAATGGTACTTCTTTATGACTCAAAGTTCTTGCACCATCTAGAAAGCTCAAAGTACATTGGTTGAGGCCATATGTTATCACTTCTATACTTGAATCGGTGCTTGTCGAGTTAGAATCACTTGATGGAACATGGCTACCCAGTTACTTTAACGGGGTAAATTTGAAGCCCTATTATAAATAAGTCTTCTTGGTGTTATTAATAAGAAAGTATCGCCAATTGGTTTAGGTTTTCAATTCTATATATCCTTAATGTATTTCCTTATTTGTTGCTTATGCTTTGTCAATTTAGTTTCTATTTTTGGTGTAATAAGCATGCTTGCGTGCTTGAAGCTAATTATATTATGAAGAATGTTTATGCACAAAGGACTACACATACATTTAGTGTGGGGTGGTTGTAGTGATCCAAGAAAAAGATAGAAAAAGACTGTGTGAATTGAAATATGAAAGGAATAAGCTGCTACAGGTGTGCTTTAAGTCAAAAGAAGATTGCTTCTCAAAAGGTGACCAAGGATGGAGATGGATGAAGGAATAGTATAACCCGAGGTAAGAAGAGGCCATGATAGCTACCGGGAGAAGGTACGGTGGACGAGGTACTCGGGCGTAGGAGGATGCATTGAAGAGAAGTCGTGACCGGAGGGTAGGAAGACACACTAGAGGGTTATAGCTGGGTGTAAGGATGTACCGCATGGAACAAACAGATTTGGTGCAGTAACATCCCCTATTTAGTACAATAGAACAAGTAATTTTTTTTTTGATAAATGCTTCCTAGTTCTAAATACATAATTTAGAACTCACAAATCAAAACAACCATTCTTATAACAGAGTAACCATATGCATTTGTGATGACTCGGAGTACCTCGATCTATTCATTCCATGACTTGGTAATCTACCGATCTATTCATGAGTATCAAAGAGTTGGCGTTTTTATTTTAACAAATCACTCTTGCGGTTCTCTTCCCTAATCGAGATTGAGAATACTCTGTCAAGAAACCTATCTGAATAATTGTTACCATTATTCATCGGCATCGTCCCTCGAGACTAGGTGACATAGGACAACGCAATCAGCAGCTTGCGATACTTTGGCCAAAGATTTGAAACATACTGCTTATGTCTCGTATTCCTTGACGGCATACTCATCAATCTGGAATATGTCCTTCACCCCATTCCTATGTTATGTAGAATGTCTTACACTGACTTCTGTCAGCCTCCCCTGTCCCAAGTTATTCACTCAGGAACGGATTAATAATATGACAATGATATAAGGATGTTCTCAAGGACTAGGGATACGCTGACATACTGGGTCAACCCTTGTTAACCCTGTGTGTCAAGGTACCCCGAGTCTCCAGGGCAGCCTCATATCATGACCACATTCCTAACCAGTCCCGGAGTAAAAACTTGTTCGAGTTTAAGGTGTAAATCTTAACGATCAATGCAAAGGGTGTCGCCATAAGTCACCTGCATTGTTGTATCTTGAGAAGATCCTAATCTTCTCGAAAGGTACAACCCTGCAGTTGACTTGTGCCATCAACCTTCAAATCCACCTCGAAAAGATCTACTTAACTTTAAGGTGTTACTTACATTGAGTTAAAGTTATACTTTAAGACGCTCCTTTTAGGGTAGTCTTTTCCCAACCCCTAGGTTCCTCACCTTAGAATTGCCTTTCTTATTAAAACCCATTTCACAAAGAGAAGTTATTAAGATTTGAGGTCTCATCAAGGAGTTCTTTGAAAAACAGTAATCTAAATCAATGAAATTGGGCAATAGCCCTAAATCTTCACATAAGGTTGCTAACCATACCCTTTTAGGTTTATATCAGTTCTCATAACTGAAATATATCTTACTTATTAGTATTAAGATATAGTGATTTAAAATCAAATTAAACGTTGTCTTGACTTAGATCAAGACTAGGAAGTAATAATTTATTCTGCCCGTTCAGCTTCCTGTTGAGGTTTATTTTAACCTTAGCTTCTCGAAAGACAGTGATCTAAATTCCAATTTAGCTTTAGATAGAACATAACAAAACTACTAAACATTCACAAGTATTCAGTCACATAATCTTTGCAAAGCTTACTTAGAGAATCCCAAATGTCTCCAAGGTATACAATAATAACAATGCTCTTAAAATCATTTGAACCGAAGAAGTTCAATCCATCAAGAATACGAATGAAAACTCATAAGTAACAAATACCTCCTTTCATTCATTTCTAAGATAATCAAATACATTTTATGCAATCAACATATTTGATACAATACTCAACAACAAAAGAACATCTTTCTTCAAGTAGTACATTTAGAGAATCAAGTTGGAATTCATCATAAAACCAAATTAAACAATCTGAACATCATATCAGATCTGCGTGCCTTTACCACTTACGGAAACCATCTGCAAAAATTGTCAACACGGGTGGGTTCGGTGGGCCCAGGCATGATAACACTAATTCTTAAAACAATTGCAATCCACCAATTGTTCTCATTAAACAACCTGTTTATATGAAATCATTTCTTCACATTCCAAACTTAAATCAGGCTATTCATCCTATATGTTAGAGACTAAGAACATATGAATACAACCATTCTAAAGACAACAAAACTCCTACAAGATTGTTTCTAACAATTTCTCAAAGCAATTAAAACATTCAACAAGCTCACTTTGTCTTAATTCTTTTATCATCATAACACATTTCGATGGTATTGACAAGTATACCTATTTATACAGCAACACACATTTTATACCAGTCTCTCCATACAATACCACAGTTTATTCTTGTTATGCCCTTACCGTAGAGATCACAAAAGGATGCAAGAAGAAAGCACACAAGGTTTCCTGACTAGGAGAGAGAGAATTTTCCTATTCAACTTATTATACATCAACATATAAATTACAGTCTAGAAGAAAGAAACAGAGTCAATCAGATTCCTAAATCATAATGTTCTGGACTGTACCGACTCCTTTAGAATAATGCAAATACATTTACGCATGCGACTAAACAGTCGAGATTACAAGAAGAACTACAGTTCCATCTAAATCCAATTATAAAAATCACCTGTAGCTATTAAGCAATACAAGAGCTCTCGCGACAAGCAATAGTAAGTAATCCAACCATAACAGACTCAACAAATCTTTTTCATATCATTCATCAACATGAATATACCCATCGCCATCGTTTAACAGGGCACAACTAGGAGCTTTTTATCACAGTCAGCCACGAGACTAGATAACACTAAAACAAATGACGTTCCATATGCAAATACAGCGATATTCACACTAAGTCTAAACACAAACATGCACAGCTTCATTCAACTAAATCAAATCCCTACGATTTTACAACAAGGACTTATATTAGAAGCCGATTTCAGAAAGCTCATAAAGTTTTCAATAATTTCCTCAAATTTCATCCGAAGTCAAGCTAGTTACATGGAAATTCAACGAGGTCTCAGACGAGTGAAATTGGTAAAGAAAACCCATCCTTTAAGATTCAAGTAACGAATATCAAACAAAAATGATAAGAAAGTGCATGCGATATGCATGCACAACGAGAACTTAATTCGAGAATCGAGCCAACTCGCAACATATCAAGGACTCCAACAGTGTCAAATACAACTAGTACTCATAACCAAGGTTTCGATTGAAGTTGAATTCATACGACAACAATTCAAGAATCCCAATAGTACTCACAACAAAACTTCTACAGAAGTTAAAAACATAAAATACGTTTCAAGGACTCAAAAGGAGTCGAAACCATATAGTATTCTTAACTAAACTTCTACAGAAGTCGTAACATACTAACCATTTCAAAAATTCCAACAATATCATACTAAAAGTATCCACTACAAAACTTCAACAGAAGTCGAAACATACTGTCCATTTCAAGAATTCCAACTGAGTCAATACCAACCGTATTCACAGCTAAACTTCTACAGAAGTGAAATACTAGTTACATTTCAAGGACTCCAGTGAGTCAATAACAACAAAGTATTCACAAGTGAGCAAGTATTCACAACGAGCACAGTTGATATTCACAACTAAGCAACAATATTCGCAACTAAGCAACAATATTCATAACTAAGCTTATACAGAAGTTAAAAACATACGAAACATTACAAGGACTCCCACTGAGTCATTTTCGTAGATATTCCTTGTAAACTTTCAACAGATTTTATCCCAAAAATTGCAAACACAGTGAGGACTTCTACAATAGTCGCATTCAAGTAGTATAATCACAAAGCAAGCATTCCAAACAGAAGAAACTTCAAGTATTCACAGCCAAGAATCAACAGGATTCAACAACAATAAGAGCACAGCCGGGTCTTTAATCGAAATGAATCCAAAAGGAAGAATAAATACAGTAACATTCCAACAAAGTCATCGAATAACCCGAGATTCCTAATTCCACAGGAAAAGAAGAACCAAAACATTGCTTCAAACCAACTGAACTGAAATCACACGAACGAGTTGTTTTAATGAAAGCATTTAGAGTAAAGCAAGATTTTTAAAAGTCGGGGCCTATATGCACAGTAATGTCGCTTAAAAATCTGAATAAGACCTCGAATGAGCTCGAGCCTTCTCCTCTTCTTCCACGATAGATTCAACAACAATAATTTGTTACCCTCATGCCTTATAAACTTTCCGACGAGAGAAAAGAGCTAGTTATTCTCATAGTTGCCATGCGACACCAAGTGGCTGGTTCGAAGAACCGGTGATCAAACAGAGAAAAGCGGGCGTATGGAAAACCAAACAACCGACTAATTTTCCATTTGCATGCCTTCCCGAGCAATCCGCGCTCGGAAACCCGAAGTTCATCAATGACATTAACTCCAAGATTCCCGCCCAATCTCCATTGCCACCGACCGCCAAAGTTGGCGATTGACAAATGCAAACAAACGACCATTCCCAGATTTGGTGATACGCCACGTCGGTCTCAATAGATATTTCTGACCTCCACCAAATCCCAAGTCCTTCATCCTTATCCACCTCATAAATGCCATAGAAACTACCGCCCATGGCTCGCACCCCTTCATAGGTCCCCCTTCATCCATGATCATTAGTTAGGTTAGAAACATAGGTTAGATCATAAGGTAATACTTTAGTCTTACTTCCATAGTGCTAGGTGGCTAACCTTAGGAACATTTAGCTTAAATTTTTGGGCTAGGTTAGATTAATAATAATTTAACCAATAGGTTATAGTTTAGGTTTAGGTTATTAACCTTAATAAATCCGAGTCTAGGTCTCCCAAGTAGGACCGATCCGTATTGGAACCAAACGGGTAAAACATCCTGAAATGGATCTATCGGTATTGCTAAATAAGCTTCTTGAATACCCGGGAACATCTTACGGCTTAAGGTCTAGGCCTTCCCATGTTACGATATTTGGAACCGATTCATTTAACATGATCGGCTGAGTTAGACTCGGAATTGCTCATTCAACACATTCGGACCTTGCTGACTTTCGTAAGGTCTATAATTTTTGTTCATCGAGAATAAACTTAAAACATCTCTTGGATCAATGCCTTTGATCCAAGGTGAGTCATAAAGATGGGTAAATCCACAATTCATCCCGAAATCAGAATGAACTCGGAGTCTTTAAAAATGAAAGAAATAAAAGAGTCCAAGCATATCGACTCGAGTCAAAGATCTTCAAGAGCAAAGAAGATACAATCCATATCAAGCATGACTTCAAAATCAAAGGAACACATCCTTATACGAGAAGAAATCATATATCAACACTTGAATGCTCGGGAGGAAGTAACAATAGTTACGGGTGTTACATGGTCAATGAATGAGGGAATATTTGGTAGGTGGAGGAGCAATAAATTTATCAAAATTTGAAAAAATATATAACGATAGGATGCGGATTCATTTTTTTTGTTGACTAAGAGTATTCGAGAGAAGAGCCAAGTGCGAAGAGCCAAGTGATCGAGTTAAGGTGCAAAGGGTGTGAAACCAAGAGTGACAACCAAATTTGTGTGATAAGAAGATTGTGTCCATGGTGGTGAAGGGTTTGAGTGAAGCAGGAGGTAGGAAAGGGTTAGGTTACAAATTTTCCACCTAGGGCATAATTGAAGTGAGCTACGGTTTGATTTGCGAGTTAAAGAGGGGATATTTGCGGGGGTGAAAATTTCACCAAAGAAGGCATCTACAGCAGTAGTCAAAGGAAAGAAGAAGGTAGTTGTTGAGGAGGAAGAGATGGCACCAAAAGCCATTTTTCAGAGATGCAATACCCAGAAGGAGTCATTGTCGGCCAAGAGTGGGATTCACCCATTAGAAAGAGAAAAGTGAGTGAATATAATCACAGGACTTTGGAGAACAAGAAGGAGCTTGATTCCTTGCTCATGGCTAGAACAAACAAGTGCACGGTAGATGACATGCTAGTATATGATGATGCAGGTGAAAATATTTTAAAGAGAATTGGGGTCTATCAGTTGTATGAGCTTCCATATTTCAGGAAGTATGAGCCCTTGTATCAATGGCTCATGAGCAGGGTACACGAAGACTTCTTCTACTTTACAGGATGTAGAGTTAGAATCTCATATGCACTTGTCTCATTAGTTATAGGTCTGAAGGCCATAGGAGAGGATATAAAAGGTGACCTTGTAGATAAATTTGTGATTTTAAAGACTAGATAGGAGTTGGGGTACTTGAAGGGTCCACGCATAATGGACAAGCTGCAACACACCTTGTTACAAAGTTGAATGATCGTTAGGAGCGGTGGTCACAGGTAAATACTATGTGTTTACATGTGGTGTGTAAGATGTCGAAGGGACAATCTATAACATTGCAGGCTATATTGTAGAGAAAATAGTCGAAGAAGCGTCTAAAGGAGGGAAAATCAACTTTGGGGCTGTTATACTATCACCTTTGGTCTTCATGGAGATTAGAGTATGAGATGGACCAAAGGAGAAAATATGGAAATACTCGATGGAGAACAAGTCCCCAAATGAAATATTCAACAAGTATCTATACAAAGGGACCATGAAAGATGAAGTAAAGAAAATGGCGAAGAAGTGGTATGACAGGATCTATGTGACATTTGGGAAGAGCGGCACATTCCCAAGGACCTACTAGTAGTGGTAGGGAAACAAGTTCATTTTTTTGTATATCATCATTTTTGCATTACATGCTTCCCAATGAAAGATGGAGTTTGAAGCCCTTGGTGCAAGTTACCTTACGCATTCACTGCAAGGTATTTTGAAGAATCTATTCATATATTTACAGACATGCGCAAACTGATCTTCAATGTAGATAAGGTAGACTACGATTACCATACATTAAGGAAGAAGTATGTATATCCTAGCAGAAGCACTTATACAGAGAGGATTATTTCAAAGGTATTGAATATCAAACCAATAAGCTTGGTTATAGCGAGACGTGGGGCAGCATTGGTTTATCTCCAATTAAGCCAAAGATGGAGAATAATAAGTATTTGGAAGGTGATTTCATACTTCAAAGCCACCAAAGGGAAATCATATAATGGAGAATATCCTAGCACCTAAGCCCATAGAGCCAATTAAAGTGCAGGATGAGGAGGAAGAGCGTGAAGATAGTGGGGGTTTGGAGCATAGAGGTAGGATACATGCTATAATTCGGGGTGAAGCTAAGCATGCCATTACACCACCTCAGCCACAAGAGGGGGATGATGAGGACTTGAATGCGGTCAAGGGTGCACATGTTTAAAAGGGTATTTAGGAGAACAAGGACCCAAGGTGCTACTCTAACCACTATGCGCAAATCACCTCGAATCTCCTCATAGAAGGAGGTGACCATGTAGAGAAGGAGGAAAGTGAAGTTGAATGAGGAGGTAGAAAATTCGAGAGGAAAGCGCGCCTCATTCTCCTACACTTCCAGAGGACACAAAAGAAAAGGGTGAGGCATCAAAGGAAAAGAAGAGGTAGAGGAAAGACTAGAGGAGACAAATACAAAAGGTGTTTAGGATATGGAGACACAAGTCCCAAATTTGGAGGCTAAATTTCCTAAGAAAAAAATTTCTAGAAGGGTAAGTGGGGCACAAATTCCACCGGCCATGGGGTATGCAGAGGAAACATGAAATATTATCTGCACCCGCTTCCAGGAGCATGATCGCGCGAGAAGATTTATTTGGCTGGGAGTTGATGGATGAGGATATGGAGATTATGTGCACACGAAAGCAACTATCATGGTCAATGCACACCCACAAGGATGAGCCTAAATTTGATGTGTGTGAAGAGTCATGCATTTTAAGGTGACTAAAAAAGGCACCTCAGGCTAGACACATGAAAGTAAAGCCTACTATCATGTCGGATGAGTAGGTCAGCAATGCATTAGTGAAATTTTATGTTGAGGTGGCTAGAAGAAACATGGACAAATCTGCCACGATCAAAGGGTTGTGTGAAGAGTTGAAGACAAAGGACGTAGAAATAAGTACGCATAACATAGGAAAGAGACTTCACAAAAAGAAGAATGAGGTGTTCATAAGCATCACAGAGGATATTGGGGATAATGTAATCAAAGAAAGGCCACACTGAACCCAAGGTACCCTGGACATCTCCTTTAGTGATACACTATGTGGGAAAGTTGGTGGACTTGGTGCTCAAGATGAAAATTTGCATATGTAAGTGCGAGAATGCTCGAAAAATATGTCGAATGGGAGAAAGCTGTCGTGATGAAAAAAATCACATATTATGAATGGCTATGCAGGGCATTACAAGAAGTATTGAAGAAAGTGGACCAGGTTTTAAATATATGCATAGCTCCAGAGGTGCTCATAATAATCAATACCTTAGAAGAGAATAATGAGGTCCAAAAAGTAATGAAAGATGAGACATTGGGCCACATAGAAAGGTTTTCAATGGTTAAATAGAAGTGTGAGGCCCTGGTAGCAGCACAAGAACTGCACAAGACGTGGCTAGAAGAGCTTGGAAAGCTAATTACGTAGAAGATGGACCTTTTAGAAGGAAGAATGACATCAATGTCTAGTGTTGTGTTGGTTATGCAAAATGAGAAAGGAGAGATTACATGGGATGAGTTGGAATCCATTATTGTGGACATCCCAAAAAAAGTAGAGCAAGCACTCACTGAATGGCAGGTTTTGGAGGCCGTAATAAAAGAGCGAGTATCCAGAGCTGATACTACAAACTGATACAGAGGAGGCTGCCTCATAACTACATAAGCAATTCTTTATTTATCCACATTCTTTCCTTCAAATTTTTAGAGATACCCATTGTTGGGACAATAATGAGATCGGTGTGGGGTAATGTTGATCAAAGAATACTTGTCAAAGATCACACAAGGAGTCCACGTGGGATAGAAGGCCAGGATCAAAGGTGCGGAAGGATAGGAAGGACCTGCGTGTAGAAGGAAAGTTTAGATTTTAGGACTTAGCCGATTTTGGGCATGAGGATCTATTTTTGGAAGATGGCATGTGGAACACATCAATGAGGTAGAGACACATGTGCCATGCATTGTCTATATTTGGAGAAGCGGTTCGAAGTGTTTATGCATGGAGACAAGATGAGAATAGAATTTACTCTTCAGTTAACTACAAGAGGACTATAGATAGTGTACTTGCATGTGTGGTAATGATTATAAATGGCATGTGGCCTATTTCTAGAATAGATAAGTGGTGAAGGGAAAGTCCCCACCCTATATATATGATGTTAGTGGCATAGTAGATGTATGTATCGTAGAGAGTCGTGTATGTATGATTCTGGATATATGAATGTGTGTATCGATCCATGGTGTGGAGATACACCAATGCTGACCCCACATCTACTAGGACTAGACTTATCGCTTGATATTCAAGCACTTCAGAAATGATCCTCTTTGTATAAGCAGTTCTTCTAAGATACACATACTTCTTCCTCAACGTATGGTAGTCGCGGTCTACCTTATCTGCATTGAAGACCTTCATCAGCGCATGTATGTAAATCTATGAATAGATGCTTTGGAAATACCTTGGAGTGAATGCGTAAGGAAATTTACACCAAGGGCTGCATACTCCATATTTCATTGGGAAGCACACGATGTAGAAATGCTAATATATAGCAAATTGAACTTGTTTCTACCACTACTCTTGATAGGTCCTTTGGGATGCACCACTCTTCCCCAAATACCATGCGGAGCCTATAATACCACTTCTCCACCCTTTTCTTTATGTCATATGTCATGGCCCCCTCAAGATAGGTACTTATTGAATCTTTCAGCTGGGGACTTGTTCTCCATGGGGTATTCCCATACTTTTTCCTTTGGTCCATCTAGTACTCCAATCTCCATGAATACTAGTGATAGTAGAGAGCAGCCCCAAAGCTGATCTTCCCTCCCTGTGCGCACTTCTTTGACTATTTGCTCCGAAATATAGCCTCGTAATGTTGTAGATTATCCCTTCGACATCTTATGTGCCACATGTAACCACATAGTATTCACCTATGACCATCGCTCCTGATCATTCAACTTTGTAACAAGGTGTGTTGTAGCTTACAAATACAACTAGATAGATATTCAATTTGTCTAATCCCATTCCACGTGGACCCTTGAGTACCCCGAATCCTATCTAGTCTTTAAAATAATGGATTTATCTATAAGGTCACCTTTTATATCCTCTCTTGTGGCCTTGGACAGAGTTTACGAGATAAGCGCATATGAGATTCTAACTCTACATCCTACAAAGTAGAAGAAGTCCTTGTGCACCTTGTTCATGAGACATTGATACAAGGGCTCATACTTCCTGAAATATGGAAGCTAATATAATTAGTAGACCCTAATTCTCTTCAAAATATTCTCACCCACATCATCATAATGGCATATCCTTTGCCGTGCACTTGTTCATTCTAGCGGTGAGCAAGGAATCGAGCTCCTTGTTCTCCGAAGTTCGTGATTGTATTCACTTACTTTACTCTTTTTGATGGGTGAATCCCATTCCTGGGTGACGATGACTCCTTCTAAATATTTCATTTCTGAAAAATGGATTTGGGTGCCATCTCTTCCTCCTCGACAACCACCTTCTTCTTTCCTTTTCTTCTGCACTTTCTGAGATGCCTTCTTTGGTGCCATTTTTACCTTGCAAATGTCTCCTCTTCAAATCAGTAACTTTGTGAATCAAACCTAGCTTGATTCAATCATTCCCTAGGTGGAAACTTCATAACCTAACTCTTTTTTTTCTCCTTACTTCACTCAAACCCTTCACCATCGGAGACACAAGCTTCTTATCACACATATCTCCCGGTTTGTCATGCTTGGTTTCACACCCTTTGCACCTTAACTCAATCAATTGGGTCTTTGCACTTGGTTCTTTCTTCAAATAATCTTAGTCGTAATGGTAAAAAAAGGAATCTACATTCCATGCTTATATTTTTTTCTTCAAATTTTAATGCATTTATTTCTCCTTCACCTACCAAATAACCCCTCATTCATTAACCAAATATGTTTGTTCCATGTGGTACATCTTCATGCCCAGCCTATCATCTTCTAACACACCTTCCTACCCTCTACCAGTCATAGACTTATCTTCAGCGTGCGCCTTATGCCCGAGTACCTCATCACTGTACCTTCTCTGGTAGCTATCATGGCCTCTGTTTACCCCACATTATCTTGTTCTTTCATTCATCTCCATCCTTGGGCACTTTTGGGAAGCAATATTCTTTTGAATTAAAGCACACCGTAGTAGCGTATTCCTTTCACCTTTCAATTCCCATAGTATTTTACTTGGATAACAACAACCACCCCACACTAAAGGTATGTGCAGTCCTCTATGCATAGACATTCTTCACATAGTAATTAGCTTCATGTGCGCAAGTGCACTTATTACACAAAAACAAAAACTAAATTGACAAAGCATAAGCGATAATGAAGGAAATACATTAAGGAAATTTAGAATTGAAAACCTAAGTTAAATGGCAATACTACCTTATTACAAACACCAAGAAGACTTATTTATAGTAGGGCTTCAGCCTACTCCCATTAAAGTAACGGGTAGCCGTGTTCCATCAAGTGCTTCTAACTGGCAAGCACCTGATTCAAGTATAGAAGTGATAACATACGGCCCCAACCAATGTACTTTGAGCTTTCCTAGATGGCGCAAGAACTTTGAGTCATAAAGAAGTACCATTTGTCCAATCTTAAACTTCTTATCCCTTATGTTTCTATCATGCCATGCCTTACCTGGCGTTTTCCTTCTTTTGACTCCATCGTCTTTATGGCTTGGAGCTCATCTAATGGAATCATATTTTTGATACACTCTTCTAAAGTGTGTTCATTAGCTAGACCTCCAGTATGCCACAAGGCAATGCAAAAAAAAGGTAACATGAATTCTATAGGAGAACAGCTTCCATGCTAAACAACAAGCGGCCCGAAATGGTGTGGCTTTGTTCAATCTCTTGTAAGTTGTTCTATATGCCCAAAGCACAAATGACACTTTTTCATCCCAATCCTTTCTTCCAACATCACAATTTTTGTCAAATTCGGCTCAAAATCTTGTTGAAGGCCTCGTGCAGTTCCATTTTCTTGAGGATGGTAGGGTGTAGGTTTATGGTTTGCAACCATAAACTCATGTAATAGGATCTGATTGTCTCATTAAAAAAAGTGTACCTCTATTACTTGTCAAACTTAAAGGACATCCATATCATGTAAGAACATTATCCCATAGAAACCTAGCTATTGTAGCTATTGTATAGTCCTTTGTAGGTGTTGCTTCTACCCAAAGTGTGAGATAATTTGTGCAAGTAATAATATATCATGATCTAGTCCTATGCGTGGTTGGTGAAATAGGTCTACAAAGTCATGGCCCATTTCTCAAATAGTTCAAGACTAGTAATCGGTCTCAAAGGCATCTCATCTCTTTGCCCTAGTTTTTAGGTGCTTGATAATAATCACATGCCTTACAATATTCTTTACAGTCTTATACAATGTCTCCACCATAATCGAAGAATTAATATCTTCCGGTAGTCGCATCACCCGTATAATGGCATCCTGCAATACCACCATGAGCTTCTTCCATGATATCCTTATGCTCATTCTCTAATACACAATAGCATAATACTTCATCTCTGCTAGCTTGTAGAGGTCACCACCGATTAACATAAACGAGTGCGCGTGTATAGCAAGCTACTTCTTTTCTTATTCTTTCATTCCTTCTGGTGTCATACCTATTCGTAGAAAGATAACAATGTTTTCTAATTCCATGGCACATGTTGTAACCTATATAATTGTGCATCCAACATTGTTTCTTCAATTGTCTATGCATCCTCTCCTGAATTGATTCTAGATAAATGGTCTAGTCTAGAATTACTCTTCCCTAGCTTCACCACAACTATGAAGTCAAACTCTTAAAATAGGAGCACCCATATACATATGTTCCCTTGTAAGATGAGATTTTTTACCAAGTACTTCAATTCCATGTGATCTATATAAAACAAAAATGGGGTTGCTAACAAGTACTATTGAAACTTGTACAATGCATAGATCATTGACAAAGCTTCGTGCTCTATAGTTGTATAATTCCGTTCAGCAGGAGTCAACTTCCTACTAGCAAAACAAATTGGATGATCTATAATACCTTTGCCAGGTTGAGCTAACATAGTGCTAATGGCCATGCAGAAGCATCCACATGCACATGAAATGGTTTATCCCATGAGGGAAAGCACAGAATGGGCGCGGTAGTAAGTTTCTCTTTTAATATCTCAAATGCATTGTTGCGGTTCTCCCCAATAAAATGTACCTTTCCCCTTCAAGTAATTATTCCAAGGGTGCAAAAATTTTGGCATACCCTTTTATGAATTTTCTATAATATCTTGTATGACCCAAAAATACGTATACCTCACTTTGGCTAGTAGGCATTTCCAGGCCTAAAATGACTACAACCTTGGCTAGATCAACCAAAGAAACCTTCCTTGTAGATTATATGTCCTAACAATATCCCAAATGGTATAGCAAATATGCACTTCTTGATGTTCAAAGAGATACTCAATTGTCTGCATCATTCAAACATTAAGTGCAGATTGTCACAATGATCTTTCACAAGCCCATATATTGTCCAATCATCTAGGTAGACCTGTAAGAAGTTGTGAATAAAATCCTTAAATGCCTAAAAAACTATGCACAAGAATACAACAAGCATGTTTTTCAATCCAAAGGGCATCACAATATAGGCAAAACTACCCCATTCAGTAGTAAATGTTGTCTTTTCTTGATCCTCCTAAGCAATCCTAACCTGATGATACCTAGAAAACCCATCTGTGAAGGAATATATTTCATGCCCTGCAACTCCTTCTAGTATTTCCTTAGTGAATGGTGTAGGGAATGGATCTATGACACATGCAACATTCATCTCCCTGTAGTCCACACATATCCTAATCCATCCATCCTTCTTGATATTGATCACCATTGGGCTAACCCATTCTGACTCATCAAGGGGCTTGATAATTCCAAATTTCAACATTTTATCAATTTCTTCTTTTACCTTCTCATGCAAATTAGGATTCATTCTGTAAGGTTTATTTCTAACTAGGCATGCACTATCCTTAAGTTTTATATTCATTTCCCCAAGTGATTCATGCACACATTTAAGTTCATGATATCCTCGAGGGAATAAGTTCTGATAATCCCTGAGTAACTCGATGATCTTCACTACCTCTAAGTCTAACTAGTAGTCTCCAATTATGGCCTCCTTAGGCTTAGCCTCCGAACCTATATTCACCTTATTTTTCTTCATGGGTTCATGATAGTGCATGTATCCTTGTCTGCACTTTCCAAGACCTTGCACACCCCTTGTGAATGTTCAATATCTAGGTTCTCAACTTCCTCATCATCCATGATGTAGACCATATTTCCTTTCTCTTTCTCAAGGAAAGCACATTCAAGTAGTATGGAGTCCATTTCTTCTTCCTTTTCAAAACATGCTCCAAACTCTACCTCACTAAATAATTCCTGAATATGCTCTTATGATTTTGCACTATCTCCCATAGTTAAGCACTTGACAAATTTTAATACCTCTTCTACAGGAGGTTTAGTTAAGAATAGTCAAAGGTATGGATCATTCTTGCAGTCAAACCTTACCAGTTTCTAGTGTCTCTATGTATTTCTACATATACATACCAAAGCGCATGCACATCCTTGTGTAGTATAATATAGTCGATGCACCTAGAGTGAAGGTGGTAATGCCTCTTTTCATGTTTTCCAAAGTCTCTCACACTATTGAATGTGATCTTTGAATAGGTTTATCACCATGATAAGTGTAGATCTACGTAGGTGCATTATTCCTTACAAACTTGGTAGACAAAGCAACTCTAATCTCTTCCCGGTTTATAATATTATCTCGTGGACTACCCACCGGTGTGATGTTGTCCAATGTAGTGTATATACTAACATATCTCTTCTCTTAATTTGATATGTCCATTTTTTTCCATGGCCTTTAAAAATGCAGGAGATATTTACCCCGATATACCAAGGTACTATGCCACCTATCCATCAAACCAAATGAAGTCCATTCTTACATGCAACCACACTTTTCACCTCACATCCTACTAATTCATATGTTCCATGTGCCCAATTGTTGCAAGAAATAATCATAGTATCACTAATAGAATGAGAATATTTGTAGGATGCCTTCTTTTGATGGCTCATAGACCTCTACATCCTAAATAACATGTACATAAACTTTGTTTAAGTCCTTCTCACTTAGAGGCTTAACATAGGGTGTAGACTTCCCATCTTTCAAAGGTATCACAACCCTTTCCTCCTTGTTTTCAAAGCTGATATACCCCTTATTGAATCTCAATTCAGCATTATTCGCATACCACCAAGGGCGCCCAAACAGGCCAAAAATTATCTCGCTTCTACAAGTGTTAATACCTCAAAACCCCTAGTGAACTTGGCCCCTTGTATAGTTATAGATGCATCTTTCAAGACTCCTATGGGAGTGGCCTTAGTACAGTCTTTTTGCCATAAACAACACATTAGATGATGGTTGTAATTGAGGCCTCCCCATTTTTACCCATGCATCTAATGTAAGAACATTTACTTCCGCACCTGTATCAATCAATATGTTGCTCAACAACCACCCATCCACAACATCATTCAGAGTAATTTATTTTTCATAGTCAATGCTATCAGGGGGAATATTTGCATGTAGAATCTTCACTATCAATGCCTCATGTCCTTTTCTGCAATCTTGAGCATCCACCGATCTTCTACCGCGAACTAGATTCTAACCATCCCAACACCTTTATTTTCTTGCTTATGCTGCTTACTCAAATGATCATATAAATCCAGGAACTCTTCATAGCTATGGTTCTTTCCACAGAAAAAACATGCAATATTATCGAGGACATTCATGCCTATAATGGTCAAGAGATCTGCACGTATAACATGTTCCATGAGGGAACTTACGTCTTCCTCCACCATGACCACATCCTCCATATCCACCATGATATCCACATCCCCTTCCATGACCTCCTTAAAAATTCCCCTCATTCCTGTCATAGCTCATTTGATTATGATCCGATCCCGATCCCGATGCTCATTCCTACCCTTAGAGTTATCTATTATACTTTTATATAGTACTCCAATGTCTGTAGCATCCTAGATCGACCAATCAACCTGAAAATCCTTAGTATCATGGGTCGTGGGTATTGCCTACAAATCTTGCAAAAGCAAGATACATTATTCGTTATCACGCATGTAACAAAGGACAAGTGGCTAGCATCATGATTCAAATGGAAAATCTCATAGTCCAACAGTAATGAGTGTACAAATCTGCAAGGGAAACTATCCTTGGTGTGACCTTCCACTTCACAATCTATACACCAAATTCCTGAGCGCGTTTCATGGGCTGAATTTGTTGACATCTTATCTAACTACTTTTCCATAGTTACAATATGTGCCTCTAGGAATGGACTAACTCCAGTGTCAATGCTCCCAACTACCTCAGCATGCAAAGTTTCTTCTAGTGCTTCACATGGATCAGTGTATGTCTTATGTGACAACACCCTTCTAAAAGGTGTAATTAATCCTCCAACGAACCATTAGTATCTTTGGCTAACGTGAATATCATAAGATAGCTTAGATAAAAGTGTCTTAAAATGAGCATCATACTCACGTACACTCTTAGTAGTGCCTTGCTTGATATCCTTGAGTGCACTTATACTCTTCTGCTCAAACTCAGGGATATGGAACTCTTTTAAGAAATCATCCCTTAGTGCTGCATAATCCATGCAAGTTTGATCAGGTCAAACTTCCTATACCAACTGTGCATGTGCCCCTATAATGTAGTGGTGAATTGACTTGCCTTTTACTCAGCAGCCATGATCCCTTTAGCGTGCAAGATTTCACACATATGCACATGTTTGGCAGCATCCTCTATACCTCTATACTCCGGGAGATGAAGAGACATCTCCATATAGATATTCTATGGTTGTTACGGACCTTGACCACCTGATCCAGAACCTCCTATGTTCCCTCTGCCTCTAGAACCACTAGATCCACCAAAACTAGAACCACCTATACCTCCTGATCCTCCACCTATAGCTAGAGTAGGACCTATAGATGTACTCCCCTATGCTCTAATAATAGTACTATACTGAACCCCTATAGTCTGTGAGGTAGCTCCACTTCTAGAGGTGAATCCAACATTCTACGCACTCACATTCTGTAGATGATGCACCTAAGAATTCTCCTCCATATAACATTGAATCTATCTATCTGCCATTGATGTACTTGATCCTGACTTACTCCTTCTCTCCTACTTCCCAAGTTATCTTACTGGTTACTTGTTGTACTAGATATTGAAAAACCAAGTGCAAGGGCTAGGTCACCAGGTGGATTAAGATGCATGCCCACCGTCAGGTAGTCTCTCTTTGGAACACTTCTATGTGAGGCTAATAAGGGATCTCTATCATGCTTTCCAAGATGGGGGATTTCGATGCTCTACAGCTCTATGTCTTCTACATGAGTTATAAATCCTTCACGAGCCATCTCTCTCCTCAATGCCATACTTTCTGCAATGGAACGTTGCTTCTCTATCTCCCTCTCACGCACCTCATTATACTTAAGCCACCTTTCCTCTCTCTACTTTTTTTTCCGCTAGGTCTGCCATCTTAAACCACAACCTATTCCTTCCCTCACACGTGGTGAAGTTTAGTTAGCCATCGATTTACTTTCCAAGTTCAAAGTTACTATCAAGATCTTGATCGCCAATAGAATACCTTGCAAATATGTTCCTCTTGGATACCTCAAAAATTGGAATTTAGCTATCTCTAGGCAAGAGTACATCAAAATTGAATATTCCATAATATAAATGTTTAGGACACCACAAAACCATGTATCCACCGCGTGAGTCCAGATCATATCAGCATCATAAAGGACCTGAAATTATTCTTTTATCCGCATAAGTGTGTGATACCTCTAATTCCACTGAGATGCATAAGAAGCCACTCATATAGTTCTACTTTGGAAAGATAGTGAAAAAGATCTCATATAAGTGTTATATAGATTCTATTTTACCCAAGTGCGTGAGTTAAACTTAGATCCATTGTTGAATCACCGTGCATATTCTTTCTCCATATCATGTATCCATTCCTCAATACGTTCTATATTTAACTCGGTACATGTTCAACGTGAACCATCCTTAAAACAACTAAAAAAGAGGTCCTAAAGAATAGAACCAATAATGCAGCCTAGAATTTACTAGATAACACCCTAGTCGTCTTTGGCACATCACTCGGCTCCTTGACCGAGCGCTCACTGAAGTACGTAAAGGTACCTGGTCCCTCTTTAGGGTTGTTTTTAGTAGGATGTTAGCATGATGAAGGGAGAAACATATATATTCATAACTAATCCATCATTCTACAATGCATGCTACCCTCAGATCTATGAAAGAACAAGCTTAAACAATAATCATGATTGAATTAATAACATGCACTACTCAACTACACACATAATGAAACTTAGATTCAGCCAATATCTTCCATTTATTAATAAATACAAAAGCTCCTTACAATATTTTCAATCTATACCAATGCGTGTATGGATCTGATATAATAATTCAGTCATATGCATATACGCACACTTCACACTCTGTATATTCTCTATTACACATACATCCTCACACATTCATACATACTTCTACTATGTACCTAACATCATATATAGGTGGGGACTTTCCCTTCACCACTTATCTATTCCAGAAATACACCGCATGCTATGATAGCCACATTCCATTTATACATAGCCACACATGTAAGTGTGTTATCTATAGTGCTCTTGTAGTTAATCAAGTGTTAATTCTATTCTTAGCTCGTCTCCATGCAAAACTCTTCGATCTTCTTCTCCAAAGATAGACAATGCATGATGTGCACGTCTTTGCATTATTGGTGTGTTCTCGCACGCCATCTTCTAAAATAGATCTCCATGCTCAAAATCAGCTAAGTCCTAAAAGATGAACTTGCCTTCCATGCATGGATCCGTCCTATCCTTCCACGCCTTTGATCCCGGCCTTCTATTTCACGCGGACTCCTTGTGTGATCTTTAACAAGTATTCTTCGATCAACAATCCTTATAGTCATTCTCTATAGAAAGTGCTTAACATATTATAGAACTTAGACCAAAATAGAAAGGAAGTTGACAAGCATTCATACTTAGTTCATAAACTTAAATGAAAAGAGCTATGAAGAAGGATGTATGTATAGAACCATTAATATTCATATTTACGTAAATCTGGTAACCTCATTACATTCATGGAGCCATTACAGAATGTCATAGAAGGGCAGACCGCAGTCATGCATTATAACTGGATTCATATGGCTAGGCTCTCAAAAGAAAATTTATAACCCCTAAACCACTTGATACATCCTTTCCTATACATAATTACCCAAGCTAATAGAGTCCTTGTAGTATTTCTGCAGAGCTCCGCCTCTATCTATTTCTCCTGCCTTTACTTCTACATGTGCTTGTATATATAGCTTTTCGAACTTCAACTCATCCTCCGCGGCCTCGATCGATGCCAAGTGTCCGAATGTGGTCCTCCAAGAGAGCATGCTCCTCAGGCCTGAGCTCTCCACTTTTGCCATGATGTCCTTCTAGAAGCTTCTACCGTAGGCATGTTCCTTCCTCGAGCCAACTGTCACCAAAGCTAGCACCTTATCCACTCCGCATGCGCAGTCGGGTCATGCTTTTCATGTGTCCTACCCAAAATGTCCAATATGGATAAGTCTTGAAACCTTGGCTCTATCCACGCGCACACCATGAGTTTCCTTAAACCCTTCCTTAAACCCTCCTGTGTTGTGTGCTTTATCCTTGTGCACCTTTCTTCAACTAGGCCTTACGCCTACCTTTTTGTACTTAGCCAATATTTTAGGGGCCCAACATCACCCCACACTACACTTGTTCTCCATCCGTGGGAACACTTCTCCAGAAGAAAAATAATATAGTAGACTTACGCCTTGGAACAAGAATAAGGGGATGAAGAAATTGGGAAAGAAGAAAGAATGGGAAAGTGATGGCATCACTGCAATAAGCTAGGAAAATCTTTTTGTAAGTCGGCCTCCAACTTGTTCCAGCATCGACTTCATTCTACGCTCTCTGATAGAGGTCACCGACTAGGGCGCTCACCTCCCCAAAACTTAGTCCATCTCCTTGTGCGCTCATGGTGTCAACAATTTTCTCTAACTCCTTTCCTATATCCTCCAGTGCATCCATCCTTCGTGTAATCTATGGGTATAGTTCCTTCAACAGTTTTTTATTGAACCCCTTAAGGTTTCAATGGCCTCAGATTTCTTTTCAACCTCAACAAGGATTTTATCCCTTTCCACCCTATTTCCCTTATTCTTCTCTTGAAACTCCTTAACTTCTCGCTTCAACATTGGTGACCAACATGCCTGCCACTTTGTCTCTATCCGTGCAGTTGTTGTACGTAGCCTCAACAGTCCGGGAAGCCATCTTTACATCAGAAAGGACCTTGTTGTATTCAGCTATGAGTGCCATGACTTTCAATTTATCCTCCTTTTCTAAATGTGTGGCCACTTCTTCTATAGATTCCAAGGCTAGCAGCTGCCTCTCCATGGTGAGGATTCTTGTTAAGTCCTCCAGGCATCCTAGGGTAGATCCATACTTCTACGTGGAGGTGCTAGGTTTGGATGCTTCAACACTATGTGCATATGTAATGGACTCCACCTTTTTGTATACTTCACGCACTCTAGCCTTCTCATCCCTTAACTCACGCTGTAACTGGGCATTGATCAGATTTTCTTGACTCATCTCCTTTTTCCTCTTAGCTAGCTCTTCCTCTTTCTTCTCCAGTTCATCCTCTATAACTTTGACTCTATCATTCCGCCCAAAGAGTTCTAGCTTCGACCTCAACAGAGACCTTATTGAGTGCATTTCATAGTTTTCATCCGAGAGTTGTTGAGCATTCACCACTGGGTTGTCTTCTTTTGGTCCTGGAAATGTTATTATTTCCCCGTGGCTTACTTCAAATTCTAGCTCATCAAGATGGGACTCAAATGCCCATGAGAGCATCTTCCTTATCCATGGGTATGCAGCCTCCTTATCAAAAGATGACATTTCCACGAGCTCCTCTACTGGAACCGTGCTTTGGAACCATGCGCAAAACACTTTGTTGGGGTCATCAATATAACCCATCCCTGGCCTCTCCTCCTCCATGCACTTCTCCCATGTGACGCGTGCCTTAGGAATATCTATAGTTAAAGTGGGGCCTCCAGTGCTACCGTGGTCCTTTTTCATGCTCTCTTCCTTATCCTTATTCATCACCAGCTCAACATTGCATTTCAACTTCTCTTCACCAAGGTCTCAATTATTTTCATTTCTTCTCTTTCGCCACCTTGTTTAGTTGTTCCTACGTAAGGCTTAGAGCCTTCTTTGCGTGCACCAACCTCCTCACTTCTTCCCATGTCTTGGGTGCCTTCCCCCTCCTAGCTACCCTTGCGCCACATGAAAAGGAACCCCTGTTCCTCTTCTCTCGCCCTCTTCTTCTGAATCATGCACGTTGAAGACATAGGTGGCTCTTGATCTCTTTCAAGATCATCTTCTTCACTATCATCTTCTTCATCATCATCATCCTTTTCACCTATGTATCTCTCCAAACTCTAGTTTCTTCCGAGGCGGTCTCCTCTTCTATCCTATGCTTCTTCCTAACTAGGGATTCCAGTGTAGGTGACTCTATCTCTTCTTCTTCCGATGACTCCTTGTCTAATGACTTCTCTAGCTCTAGAGTCTTCTCTTTGACTATGGACTTTTTCTTACGTGAATACATACTTGTTTTGGCACTTGTCCTAGGGGTACCTATTGCCTATGTATCCACTACACTTGGTACTTTCTTCTTTGGTTCTTTTTCCTCCCGTTTGGGATGTGGGTCTCTTCCTGCTAATTGGGTCCTTAGGTATAGACACCTCATTCTCTAGATATACACCCTTCTCAAATTTGGGTCTTATGTGGAGGTATACACGCACCGCAGATCCTCCTGTAATGGGAAAAGTCATGGGTCTCACCATTTGGACCTCATGTGACATGTACTTCTCCACGTACACGTGCTTGTTGGGGTAGACCAACCCTTTGTGCATTTCTCTATGGTCTCTAGTCCTAGATTACCAAGGTCCAACTTCAACTTCTTGGATTCTTTGAACCTATTCACTCCCACTTGGAAGTGTTGAGCTGTGAAGGAAAAGGGAGCTTGCACCATGGGCTCCATGTCTCATCTATCAGTTTAAATCTGCCAAGGTAGAAATGTTGGTACACAACAAATTTGGCTTCTCCCTTGGTGGTCATGGTAGTTGTTCAGGATCCTCCATTCCACCCCGAACGCATTCCTCAGGCATGTATACCACTTCTCTAGGTGTGCCTTGTGCATGACCATCATACTATCACAGGTGTACTTCTCAAATCTCTTCATGGGTGAAGGGTCTTCAGCAGGGTACTCCCACATGAATTTTCCACTGCATCCAACACTCCAATCTCTGAAAACACAATGGTTAGCATGACATTACCAAAAAGGATTTTATCACCTTCCTTTCATTACTAACAATCTCATCACGATGAATGTAGACAAGTTGTAGATGGTGCCCTCCTAAAATTTTCTGCAAACATTTAACCAGGCTTATTTACCCGGGTCCATCTCTCTCATGGCCATTTAATTTTTTTTCACAAGGTGCAGCCATCTTCATCACCGGGTCCTCGATGTTCGTGATATCAAAGTACCTCAAGCCCTTTTTGTATGCATAAGCAATAATAGTTTCCTTAATTGCCTCCTTGTTGCATAGGTCATCCTCCAAACTTTCTCCTTCATAGATGAGGCCTGTGAAATGTGAAACAAGCTGAGGGGTAATGCGCATCTTACACCCTGTGAAGTGAAAGTAGTCTTCATGCATGCATGACATCAACCATTGATATAGGCACTCAAGCTTTTCAAGTAGGGAAACTCAAAGAGTTGCAATAATCCTGACTTCTCCAACTTCACTTTTACATCATCGTTATAGATGGGAAAACCCTCTGGTGTCCTTTTTATTTGTTGGGTACACTAACTCCAAGCACCATTTCCTTCTCAATTGTTCTCAATGATGATTGTAATCATTTACTGACATATTTCTTAAATGGGACTCCCACTCCTTCCCCAGCAAAACTCCATCTGGGTACTACATTTCTACATACCACTCTTCATTTTGTATGCGTGATAGTTTCTTGTTGCTTGCTTGCCTTTTCCCTTCCCTTCTTAGGTGTGCCAACTGGTTTCTTGGGTGCCATTGTCTAGGTCCTCTTATCACTTCAATCACTTCTTGTTACTCTGTTCTTCCACTCTCTCCAACCTTAGATCTCAAACTTGTGAAGAAAACCCTTAAACCCGTGCCCTAGTTCTTCAAACCCTAACTAGGATAATTCCTTCACAAGATGAAACCTTCTCACAACTTCTCTTACGCCCGTGAAATCCCTTCCTTCTGGTTTACAAATCCAAACTAGTTACTCACGCTCAACTCTTCAAATTTTTCTTCACATGGATCAATTCTGGAAGCCCTAGTTTGCAAAGATGCAAAAGAGCTTCTTTCTCCTTATACACAAAGTGAATAATGAAATGCCTCAACCCTTTATTTATAGTTTTTCCCATTTTTAAGCATTAAATGCTACTTCACCTACCACCATACTTTTAACATTTAATGCATATTTTTCAAACAAAGCCGACTTTTACGCCCTAACTCACACGCCCAAACATGCACGGATAATCTTCCAACCTTTTAAGTGCGCAACCAATCCATCTTGACAGGAGACTCTTGTGTGCGTGTCACCAATGCCGAAGGCACTTCTTTTGTCATGATTTTTTTCTCTCACCTACCTCATGTTGCTTATGCACTTTTTCCTCCTTTATACGTGGGATCTTGAAAGTAGCCTTATCTTGACACCAACCATCCTTTTCCATATTTTCTTTCATGCACCTCTTTCAACAGGGCCATTCAACCGGGATTTCCAACACAATCCTCCTTGGCACTTTACCCATGCTTTCCTTCACATCACTCCACCCCACACTAAAATGATGCATGGTCCTCTATGCATTCAAAACCCTCAAAAAGTAACAAGGTTACGCACCCAAGGCGCAAAACAAAACAACAACGTGAAAGGGAAACACAAGAAAGGAAATGCATAAAGGAAATTCTAAACTAAGTGGAAAAACTACCTTATTTACAAACACCAAGAAGCCTTATTTATAGTAGGGCTTCAACCTACTCCCATTGAAGTGTCAGGAAATTTCGTTCCATCCAAGCGCTTATAACTGGCACATGCCCGAATCAAGGATGTACGAGATTTTATAGGGACCTAACCAATGGAATTTCAACTTCCCAGGATGGCGCAAAAACTTAGAATCATACAAGTAAGACCATTTTCCCAACCTCAAACTTCTTGTTCCTAATGTGGTAATCATGCCATGCATTTTTTTGCTTTTTTTTTCTTTTGTTTGGCTCCACTTGGTGAGTGATCATCTTTCATCCAACTTCATCAATTCATCAATTCTCTCTTCCAATGCTTGCTCATCAGCCAGCCCTCCTACGCATGCTATTTGCAGAGAAGGTAACATGAACTCAACCAAGTAGAACAATTTTCCATGCCAAACACCAATTGAAATGGTGTGGCTTTGTTCAACCTTTTATAAGTTTTCCTATAAGCCCATAATATGAATGATACCTTGTCATCCCAATCTTGTCTTTCGACATCACAAATTTTTGTCAGGGTATGACTTAGTATTTTGTTAAATGCTTCGTGGTTCCATTTGCTTGTGGGTGATAAGGTGTAGTCTTGTGATGAGCCACCATGAACTCTACTAATAGGATCCTCATGGTCTCATTCAAGAAAATGTGTACCCTATCATTGGTTAAACTTAAAGGGCATCCATACCTCATGATAATGTTCTCCCACAAAAATCTTGTTGTTGTGGTTATTGTGTAGTCTTTAGTTGGGGCTGCCTCTACCCACCTTGTCAAATAGTCCATGCAAGTGATTACATAGCATGATCTAGTCTACACATGTTGCTAGTGCAATTAGGCCTACAAAGTCTATTTCCCATTTCTCAAAAGGTTCAAGTGCTAGGGATAGGGTGCAAAGGCATTTCATCTCTCCTTCCTAGCTTGCCAATGCATTAACAATGGTCACACGCTTTACAATAGTCCTTGCAATCCTTATACAGAGTTTCCCACCACAATCCTACCATTAATATTTTATGTGGTGGCATCACCTGCATAATGTCCACCTGCACTTCCTCCTTGTGTGCTTCCTCTATGATGGTGAGGTGCTCATGCTCTAGTACACACCTGCGTAAAACTTCATCATGCCCTAATTTGTATAAGTCCCCACTGATCAACATGTAGGGTGTGGCGTGTATGGCTAGTTGTTTTTTTCTCTAATGTCTTCATCCCTTTTCGATGCCACACCTTCCTTTAGAAATACTACAATTTCCTCCAAATCTAAGGGTGCACGCCGCAACCTAAATAATTGTGCATTTGGCATAGTCTCTTCAATACTGCATGTCCTCCCTGAATCAATTCTTGACAAATGATCAAGTCCACAATTACTCTTTCTAGGCTTCACAACTACCGTGAACTCAAACTCTTGAAATAATAGCACCCACCGACATATGTGCCCTTGTAGAATGGGCTTGTTCACCAAGTACTTTAATGCCATGTGGTCGGTGTAAAATATAAAGGGAGTTGCCAACAGATACTGTCTGAACTTGTGAAGCGTAGATCATTGACAATGCTTCGCGCTTCGGTCGTAGTGTAATTCTACTCTACTGGTGTCAACTTCCTGCTTACAAAACACAAAGGATGATCAACAATTCCCTCACTAGGTGTGCAAGCACGCCTCCCAATGGTCATTCGGAGGCATCTACATGAACATGGAAGGGCTTATCCCAAGAGGGAAAATGTAATATAGGTGCGGTGACAAGCCTATCCTTCAATGTGTCAAATGCCTTTTGTTGCGCCTCTCCCCAATGGAAGGCACTTTTATGTCTAAGAAATTCTTCTAAAGGCATGGCGATCTTGGCATACCCTTGATGAACTTCCTAATAACCCCGTATGTCCAAGAAACCCACACACTACGCTTTGACTAGATGGCTCCCCCAATCCCACAATAACTGCAACCTTGGCAAGATCTACTAACAAGCCCTCCTTACATATGATATGCCCCAATAATGTTCCAAAGGGGGTAGCAAAGACACACTTCTTAATGTTGAGGGATATCCTCAACTGCCGACACCTCTCAAACATCAGCCTCAAATTATCACAATGGTCTTTTACTAGCCCATACACCATCCAATCATCTAGATAGACTGAAGAAATTTATGGATGAAGTCTGGAACGCCTGCACCACTATGTGTGAGAAAACAATAGGTGCATTCTTCAACCCAAAGGGCATGACCATGTATGCAAAACTTCCCATTCAAGTGGTGAAAGTTGTCTTCTCCTGGTCTTCCTTTGTAATCCTAGACTTGGTGGTACCCCAAAAATCCATCCATAAAGGAATAGATTTCATGCCCAAGCTGACTCCCTCCAAAATTTCTTCAGTGAAGGGGGTTGGAAAAGGATCGATGACACAAACTATGTTCATCTCCCTATAATCCACGCAGATCCTAATCCACCCATCCTTCTTGATGTTGATTACCATTAGACTTATCCATTCCGATTCTTCAACAGCTTCAATGATCCTAGATGCTATCATTTTTCTATCTCTTCCTTTACCTTCACACACAAATTGGGATTCATCGGTAGGGTCTCTTCTTGACCGGGTGTGCACCATCCTTCAACTTTATCCTCATCTCCCCAAGGAATGGTGGATGCCTTTGAGCTCATGGTACTGCATGGGAATAAATCCTCAAATTCACACAAAAGATCAATGATCTTAGAGACTTCCTTCTCCAACCAATAATCTCCAATGATAGCTTCCTTAGGTTCTTCTCCGAGCCGATGTTAACCTTTTTAGTTTTTAAAGGTTCATGGTAGGCATGCATGTGAGTATCAACACTATCCACTACCTCGCACATCCCTATAGAATGGTTAACATCCAAGATTTTTCTTCCTCCCCATCAATAACATATACCAACTTCCCTTTTTCCTTTTCCAAACACATGTGCTCAAGTTGTATCTCTTTTTTCTTCTGCCTCTTCTTCAAAGTGCACCTCCAAACCTGGTTCACCTAGAAAACTCCAAGTAGCCTATCTTCTGCCATGGCACTATCCCCCATGGTAAGGCACTTGAAAACCTGTAATGCCTTATCAACTGATGGCTTGGTACTTCGATACTCAAATGTTTGAATGAGGTCAGCCGCTAGCTCTTGCCAATTCCCTATCTCTGGTGGCGTGTCTCAGAATGAATGTACCATGCGCGCGTAACCCTGCAGTGTAGAATATAGTTTGTGTACCCAAAGGGATGGTGGAAAAGATTCCACCTTCTCTCCAGACCTTCTCACAATCTTGGATATGGAAAGAGGTGGGTTCCTTACCATGGTAGTCCTTGATGGTGGTGGGCACGTTGCTTCTAGAGAACTAAATAGAGAGAAATTCTCACCTCATGCCATTCCAAAAGTATCTCCTGATGTGTAGCCCACCACCGTGTGCATTTGTGCCGAGTAGGACATAACTTAACATCCCCCTTCATTCCTTCTCCTCCTTCCACTGAGCTTCCATCTCTACAAAAAATATCTCAGGGAAGGCTCCTCCTGAATACTTAGGTATCTCCTTTCCTCCTAGGTGTTGGACTGTACATGCACCTTTGTTACCTTTGTCACCGATCCTCTCAAATTTCCATCCGATCAACTCATAAGTTCCATGTGCCCAATTATCACATGCTAGACTAGTGGTGTCACTTACCGACTGAGCATCCTCAAACTGGATAACTCCATAGTAGGATGGATTATCTCTAGATCCCTGATTGAGCACACATATATTCTATCTAGGACCTCTTCTCCCAAAGGTTCAGTATAGGGTGTTGACTTCCCATCAGCCTAGGGGTATAATGACTCATTCCTCCTCTTATTTTCAAAGCTGATGTACCCTTTGTTGAACCAAAGATCCACATTGTTCTTATAACACCATGGGTGCACCCAAGTAGTGCTGGGAAATTGTCTACCTCGGCGAGTGCCAAGACTTTGAAGTCCCCAGTAAACTTAGCTCCCTGAATGGTGATAGTTGCATCCTTTAAGACACCGATGGGCATTTCCTTCATTTTTTTTCCATATACAACACATTCAAAGATGGATGTAATGTAGTCTCCCATCGATGCCATGCATCCAAAGTGAGAACATTGACCTCCGCACTGTGTCAATGAGGATATTACTAAGGAGCCATCCATCCATGATTGCATCCAATGTGATCTCCTTATCATAGTCAAGGCTGTGAGGGGGAAGGTTTACATGCAAGACCTACCTCTCATGCTCTCCTCTCGGTGTGTGGTACCTTCTCTCTCAACCATGATCCTAGCAAGGGAATAATATTCTCTTGCCTTAGCATTTTACATACTTCCTTGACCTCATCCAGGTCATCCTTGGTGCCTCGACCTTCCTTCTTTGCTCCTCCCTCCTGGACTGCTCCTTTAGACACTAGATTTCTCCTTGTAAACTCGAATGACATCCATGGTATCTTGATATACCTCCTTTTGATGTGCAGGGTCTGGGTACTTCCCATGTACCACTTCTTCCCTTGAAACTAGGTTCTTCTACCTTGGTATTTCCTTTTTACGCGCATGGCCTTTGCTCTTGTTGTTACCAAAACAGGTTCCAAGCCTACATCACATGTCACCCATGGCATCCATTGTGTGTCCATCTTCTTAATGCTTACCATTGTAGTGCCCTTGTCTTTCTAGTGTTGTTTGATTCATGTGCTCAAACAACTCTAGGCACTCCTCATACTTGTGCTTCTTCCGCACCATGAGCACTGCAATAAGTCTAGGCACTCTCATTTGTAATGCTCTGTAGACCCACAATTAAAATAGGTTCCACATGGGAACTCACTTCTTCCTCCTCCATGGTTACCATGACCATGGAATCCTCCATGAAATCCCCTTCACGCGTGCCTCCATCTGCGTGCTCCTCATAATGGTGATCATCACCTTTAGAACTACTGGCAATGTTGGTCTAGTGACACCCCATGATCAATGGCCTCATGGATCTGGTCAATAAGCCTACAATCCTTAGTATCATGGGTTGTAGAGGTGTAGATCTTATACAGTAGCAAGACACATTCTTCCAAATTACACGTTGTAACAAGGGGCATCTACTTGCATCATGGTCCCCATGAAAATTTCACAGTCTATTATCACAATGCGTACTATCCTCTGGGGGAAACTATCCTTGACATGCCCCTCTACTTCACAATTTGTACACCATAAACCACTGAGTCTCATGGGATGAGTTCACAGACAACTTCTCCAGTTGCTTAGCCATAGTAGCAATTTGAGCTTCTCCAGAATGGGCTAACACCAGTATCAACACTTCCAATAGCCTCAATGCAGTAGAGAATCTTCTAACACCTCACGTGGGTCTGTGAAAGTTTTATGAGATAAGGCCCTTCTAAAAGGTGTGATCAACCCTCCAACAAACCATTGAGCATGTTATGAAGGGTGAATATCATATGATAACTTAGACAAGAGAGTTTTAAAGTGCACATCATACTCCCGCACACTCTCTCACCATTCCTTGTTGAATCTCCTTTAGGGTGTTGATGCTCTTTTATTCAAACTCAAGGATGTGGAATTCTACCAAGAAGGCATTCTTTAAAGCAAGTATAATCCACCACCATTTGATGAGGGTCATATTTCCTATACTAGCTATGTGCGTGCCCTTGCAACATCATTGCAAACTAACTAGCCTTCCACTCTGGGGTTGTGATCCCCTTTACATGCCATAGCAGTTCACACTTGTGAACATGTTCTCAGAACATCTTCAATACCTTTGTAATCTAGAAAATGTAAATACATTTCAAAGAAGACTTGAGGGGGTGGTTGGGGCCCGTGTCCTCCTGAGCCAGAGCCTTGTTCCTCCTCTCGATGTTTCCTCCACCACCGGATCCACCAGATCCACCAGTGTCCCTATGCCTCCCGACCCACCAAATCCACCCGTATCCACAGTCATTCCTCCGATCCACCAGATCCACCAGGTCCTATTCCTCCTGACCCCTAGATCCACCTAGATCCACTAGGTCCTGTAGTGGTCATGCCAAGGGTCCCCATAGTTCCACTGAACTACACACCGATGGTCTATGATAATGCCCCACTACCAATAGTGTACCCGTGCCACTCCCAGATGTGAGACCAAAAGCTTGTGTGTCTATACCTTACCAAAAATTCCTCCTAACACTGGAATGGTATTTAGCCATAGAAGTCCCAAATGAGAAATTATATCTCCTGGGTGTAGATCGATCACTTCCACCGATACCAACTGGACTAACAATATTCTCTCCTTGATCTAGAAAACCAAGTGCCTAGGGTTTGGTCACTAGGTGGGCTCAGATGCATGCCAATGACTCTTCTCTCTCCATGTGATGAACTCTCATCAGAAGCCGAAGGGGTCTCTCTTACACACTTTCCAAGATGGGGTCACAGATTCGCTCAGTTCCACGTCCTCCTCATGTGAACCTCAAATCCTTCCCACAATGTCTTCCTCCATATATCCATCACACCTACAACCTCATGTTGTCTAGAAATCTCCCTTTCATGTGCTTCACTATACTTGAGTCATCTCTCCTCCCTTTCTTTTCTCCATCGCAATATCTTCATCTTCCTCCACCCTAGCTTCCTCACCCAATGCTCAAAATGGTTTAGCCGGCCATTGGAAATGCCTCTAAACTCAAGGTAACAATCAAGATCTTCATTTCTAGAGGGAATAACACATAGAAATGATCCTCTGGGCTCCCACAGAAACTCAAACTCAAGCAACCTCCAGACAAGAATATGTAGAAATGGCATACTCCAGAGTGTAGCTAGCCAACACTCCTTTCCACCAATGATCCACAACACGAGTCCACGTCAGATCTACATCTGTAGCCTCTGGTATTCTTCTTGGGTCCACACACATGATCTATAATACCAGCTTGATCTAGATGCATATGTTGAGAGCCATTCATACAGTTCTACTGGGAAGCAAATAGAAAAAAGTTTCATACAAATCATGGTAGAGGTTCTCTTCTACCCATCTACGTGCATCAAACTCAGGTCCAATGCTGAATCTCTGAGAAAATTCATCCTCCGTGATGCTTTGAACCATGATTCAACACTTTCCAAAGTTAAATGCTCTATCATTACTCATTACATAGATCATGATGTATGCCATTTCCCACTACAACTTCGAAAAGAGGTCCCAGCAATGGAACCAAGATGTAGTCATTTTTACCCCCATCACAAAGGAAAGAAATCCCATGTGTGTCAACCTATCACCCAGTGGGTTGGGTGCTCACCCGAGGCATGCGTGGGTGCCAAGTCTCTCTTTTATGTGAGTTTAGTGGGAAACATCATCTATGATCCAAGTTTAAGAGATTTGAAAGGAAATAAGACATACAAGCACCATAGAGCTCATAACGGCTTCTAGATCCTTGCAGTCATTCTAGAGAAAAGTGCTTAACAAATTATAGAACTTACACCAAAATAGAAAGGAAGTTGTACAAGCATTCATACTTAGTTCATAAACATAAATGAAAAGAGCTATGAAGAAGGATGTATGCATCATAACCATTAATGTTCATATTCACATAAACTGGTAACCTCATTACATTCATGGAGCCATTACAAAATGTCACAGAAGAAATACCGTAGTCATGCATTATAACTAGATTCATATGGCTAGGCTCTCAAAATAAATTTATAACCCCCAAACCCTTGATACATCCTTTCCTATGCATATTTACCCAAGCTAACAGAGTCCTTGCAGTATTTCTGCAGAGCTCTACCCTCTATCTATTTCTCCTCTTTACTTTCTATAAAGCGCTTGTATATATAGCTTTCTAAACGCCAACTCATCCTCCTACGGCCTCAGATCCGATGCCAAGTGTCTCGAATGTGGTCCTCCATGGAGCATGCCTCTAGGCCCGAGCTTTCCACTTTTTTCCATGATGTCCTTCTATAATATGGGTCCAAGTTTAACTTGTCACCCTCAAGGAAAAGGATGGAGGAGAAGTGCACAATGGAGTTTTTGACGTTTTTTGTGCTAGGGAAGAAATTCATGTGGGAATTTGAGGAACAAAAGGTATGTTATGTGATAATAGAAAAGGAAGTGCGCTAATATTAAGTGAATAAGTACCAACAAAAGTGCAGAATATTGGAAGATTTTATAGGCTTCATGATAGAGCAATTGCTACAAACAAGTGTATAGTATAAATCATCAGATTGATGTGATAATTGAATCTAATTTTTCCAAACAAAGCACCATATATAATTAATCTAGAAGATAATATGGTGGTGCAAAAATAAGTGCAAGAGTTAATTGGACATAGGAATAGTACATAAAATTTAGAGCCCATTTGCAATAATACTCATAGTGATAGAACCAAAAAAAGGAGGAGAATGATGCATGTGTATTGATTCCAGAGGCATCAACAAGATCAAAATCAAATATAGGTTTCCATTTCCTAGAATGGATTACTTAATTGATTTACTTATTGGTGTGTAACATTTTTCACAAGATAGACTAGTAGAGTAGTTATCACTAGATTTTGATCAGAGAAGGGGATGGATGGAGGGCAACATTAAAGACAAAGAAAGGCTTGTATGAGTGGTTATCTGTGTCATTTGGGTTTTAAAATCCCCAAGAACATTCATGAGGTTAATGAATGAAATGCACCGAATCCATTCCTTGGAAATTTTGTGATTGTATATCTAGATGATATATTGGTGTTTAATCGAACAAATGAGGAGCATCTCAATATTTTATGTAAGGTGATGAGGAACTTACAAGAGGAGAATATATTGTAAACATAAATAAGTCTAATTTTATGCACAAGGAGTTAGTTTATTTGGGTTTCGTGATATCCTAGGAAGGATTGTGAATGGACCTAGAAAAAGTGCACACAATAGTGGATTGGTCTGTCACCAAGGAATGTGACTAAGGAATGAATATTTCATATAATATTGATCTTATATAGAGTTTTATAATAAAATTTTATGGAATATTCATGGAGATCACATAAACAATGAAGGGAGATCTCAAGGAATTCATGTGGATTAAGGAAGCAAAGTGAAACTTCTAGGAATTAAAGTTGGGATTACAATTAAAAACAATTGTTAGCATTGCAAAATTTTGAGAAGGTATTTCAAATGGATTATGATGCAAGTGGAGATGTAATTGGTGTAGTGTTAAGCCGATAATGGATACCCATTACGTATTTTGGGAAAATTTGAATTATGTAAGGAAAACATATTTAATTTATGATCACGCATGCGTTTTATGCAATTTTGCAAACACTAAAGAAGTGGAGGCATTACTTGTTACCAAATGAGTTTTTTTGTATATTGATCATCAAGAACTATATTTTATTAATATTCAATAAAATATGAACCAAATTCAGATGAAGTGGGTAGAGTTTCCACAAAGTTATTCATTATGTTGAAACATTGAAGTGAGAAGTCTAAAAAGGTTATAGTACACACTAAGTAAGAGAGTGTTGGTGTTAAGAGAAATTCAATATTAAGTCATGGGTTTTGAGACCTTCATGAAGCTATATGCATAAAATAAATACTTTAAGGAAGTATAGGAGGCATTCCTAGAAATGGAGCGCATGGATTGGACGTTGTGGTTAGATTATTTTATCCAAGGAATTTTTTTGAGATGAGCATAGTTGTGCATAACACAAGGGTCAATGCACGAAACTTTATTTAGGGAGAAAAATAATGGAGGATTAGGAGGTCACTTTGGAAGTGAAAAGGCCTTATGACAATTAGAAGAGTGATATTATTGGCTGAAAATGAGTACAAACGTGCATAAGTATGTGCCAAGGCGTAGAGTTTTCCAACTTGCTAAGGGGCACAATAAAAAATGAGGTTATATCATCCTTTATGTATACCAAAAATTTTATTGGAGGATATCAACATGTATATCATGTTGGTATTGCAAAAACACAAAGAGGAAATGAATCCATATTTTGAAGTCAATAGATTTTTCAAGATGTCACATTTCATTGCATGTAAAAAGACTGTTAGAAAAATGGATGGATATATAATGGACAAAGTTATAGATCCAGCAAAATAAATTTCCAAGGATTATAGTTTATGTTTGAAAAACAACAAAATATAGATAAAATTATAGAATACATTAGAGAAACATTAAAGAAACTAGACACAAGACACAATATATAAGTGGGAAAACCATAAGGTAAAAAACCCACTGAAAATAACTTATCTTTATTGAGAAAAGATATATGTTTCACCCAACAATCCCATTATTTTGGTGCATGCATTCATAATTCTTTTTTATTTTCTTAACTTGCTATTCTTTGCTTGTATTTTCATGTGCAACCAATATATAATAAGATCACCATGTTTTATACATGGTGGATGATTGTTTGTGTCACTCTTACATTTAAATTTCAAATGCCAACCCCTATGGGAATACACCATGCATTACATTTTTATTTTAAATTCTATGATCATTAGTCCTTAGCAGGTTTTCATAAGACAATGTGTTGCTTAATATTACAACTCTAACACTCCCTCTTAAAGTTAAGTAGGTTTTGGAAAAAAATTATCGGGTGGAAAAATATATGGATTTCTTGCTAACGCTCTAGGAAACTAGGTCCCTCTACTTGGGTGGTGCAGCTCCACTTTATTGTGAATGAATAAAAATAAAAAATTCGTTGTTGAAAAAAAGAATGGGGATCCAACGAGTGCACTATATCTTTGCACCCGCAAAAAAATGCTTACAATGTGTTTCAAGGGAAGAATTTTCTTAAAGATAGGGGGAGGGGAGTTAGAGAATTTAGACAAGGAAAATTAACCCTGTGAGTAGAAAATCATATTCTCACTAGATCCAATTAGAAAGTTCACATCCACAATTTATTAGAAAGAAACAACAAGATTGGTACGCCAATGACCAGAGGAAACCATGCACAAAAATTTGCACACATTTATGAGCCATGAAAAGAAACAATCACTTTCTTTATTTCCATTTTCATCAAGTTGTAAAATGCAAGAAATAGAGGAAAATAATGAAGGAAATTGGAAGAAAATGCTATCTCTCTTTCTTAGCTCAAAAAGACCTCTCTTGAGTACAAAATTGACAAACGTTAAAAATGAGGGGTGATTACATTATATAGAATCAGAAATGACCTTTCAACTCCCACCACATGACTCTTCATTGCCTTATTCATCTCGTGACATTTCATCTTCCTAGGACTTAGGAATTAAGTTCCTTTTTATAAAATAAAGGTATTTTTACAACTCAAATTTATATAGTCACTTTAATGAATAAGACAAAATATCATGATTACACATAACAAAGAATTAGAAGAGGGAGAGGAAAAGGGGTGTGTGTGTGTGTGTGTGTGTGTGTGTGTGTGTGTGTGTGTGGAGAGAGAGAGAGAGAGAGAGAGAGAGAGAGAGAGCTATTCCAAGGTTGCAAAATCCTTTGTGATCACAACCATCTCCTTCTCAATTGGAATGTGCAAAATTTGTGATATAGCCTCGGGCCGAGAGCACCTCATGATGGAATTTTCATGTATCCTAATTATTTTGGTATCTAGTTCATAGTGTTGGGTGCACGCCAACACTAGCTTGATGTTTTACAGGATTTAGTTTGGGCATGATCTCGCATATAAACCATTGGAAAATATATTTTCTTCCATTGATTCCCTTGGCCCACCATTCAGTGCTTGAGTTCCTCCAGGTCCATGCGTGCAATATCGCTATCACCCAACACTCAGGTACTCTAATGTGAGAGAAAAAATAGGTTATGGGATAGTTAAATTGATCTTCATGGTAGAAAAAATTAGTGATATGAGTCACTATAGAGATGGTAGTGAATTTTTGTAACTAGGGTTGAAAATTGTTATTTTTAGAAAGTTGGTTTGAGGAGTTTCTTTTTGGTCTTTCTTTTGATTGTTTCGAGGTGTTTCTTTTGTGTTCCAATCTTACCATGGATACCTTGGGGTCAATTTGAAGAACTTTCCATTTTAGGAAAGTTTTTTTTTATTTTTATTTTTTTATTTTTATTTTTACTTTTTTGACCCACGTGCCCTAGTTTTCAGTTTGTGCAACTTTCATTGTTCTTCTCTTATGAAAGGTTTTACATTTTCTGGAAACTTAATAAAAATGGAAAGAGTGAAATAGTGGCACATGCTATTTTTAGAATCTGAAAATCATGGTGTCAGATTGACAAGAAAATTGTGGATTCTTTTCTCGGGTTTTTTCTCTTTGATCAATGTTCAATTTTTTGGTTCAATCGATACTAGATATTTAATGATAAATGAAGAAAAAAGTGTTCTAGGAAGAAAATTTTTGAATGGATTTTGTAAAAAATAGACCATATCAGATATTTCTATTTTTTCTTCCCCAAGGTGTTTTGATAAGGGATATTTTCTCAAAATTTCATAGGAATCTGATGCACGGTTTGGGAGATATGAGCAATTTGTGGTTTTTGTGCCCTAGGGTTTCTGACAACTCTTGACCATGGATTTTAATTTTAAAAATTTTATTAACATTTCAGAAGCTTATAATAGTTTTAAAATGAAGCAATGGAGGAGAGGAAGATATTTTGATAGTTGGAGAAAACTATGTGTGCGTGCGTACGTAAAGAGGAAACAACTAGTGGCAGCCTGGCAATTGAGAATTTTGTAATATTTTAATGCATTTGGGGAGAAAAAAATTTTGAACCACTTGGAGTTGGACCAAATTTTTTTTCAACTTGGTTAAAAAAGTGCACACCCCATCCCCATTGGTCAACTTGAGGCCATCTAAGACAATTAGCTTGATTCTTAGGTTTGAGAGGGGGCTTAGAAAAAGCACTTTTTTAAATCAATCAGGTCACATGATAAACCTGGGGCCTAAGAGGATGGGGGTGAATTTTCTTGCACCTTATAAACCAAGGTTTGTTGTAATTATTGAAAAAATGTGCCCTATGTTCTATGATTGGGCCAAGTGGCATGCTTCAAGGTTGGTTGGAATTAGGATTAAGTTAACATGGGAAATGAAGCCTGGGGGCTTAACTAGTGAGAAAGTGTTAAAGCTGGTGGTCATGTGGAGGGTCCAAGGGCCCAAATAGGGTAGGGGTGAATTTTATTGCACTTTTTTCACCAAATATTTGGTGCACTTGGTGTAAAAAGTGTGCCACTCTCCCATTGGTTGGATTTCCAATCAAAAATTGGGGACTAATGGATGAAGCTTGTGCCTTAGAGAGTGACTTATTGGGACCATAACTTGAGTTCTCGGAGGAGTGTTTTGAATGAAATTGAAAAATAGTGATTCTCATGAAACCCGAAAAATAGGCTTTTTTTTTTAACTCTAAAATAATCCTAGGGCCTATTTTTAGGTGCCTATATTTTAATCCTCTGTGTGTACATGCATGCTTATCAAAGTATTTTAAGATAGTATGAATATATAACTCCTTATGTACCCCTAAAGCTCCAAGACTCAATTTTTACATGACTATGAAATGATCCAAGAAACTTGATGATCCAAATATTTGAAAAAACTTCCAAAACCTTCTAAAAATGATTTCAAAATGTTATTATCTCTACGATACACCTCCATAATGTATTTAGTCCTTACATTCCTCTCAGACAGTGTACCAGCTTTGAGAAGATAAAAAAAGGTCCTTCCAAGGCTTGCCAAAAGACCATCTTTATGAATTTTTCTTGGGAGCACTTAAAATGACGGGAAACCATAAATCTAAATATATAAACACATTTACTAAGGATTAGGGTGAAATGAGGAGGGCTCATATTAACCTTTGGGCATAATTTTTAGGTAGGGTATGGTTGTCATGCTAAAAATTGAGAATTTTGAAATTTGCATATTTACATGAGAAAACAATTGGCTCTACTTGGGGACATGTCATGGATTGAGCATAGTGAGGTTATCACATGAGAAATTTAGAATCTCCATTCATAACAAGAAAAAGCCTTATCCATTTGGCCTTGTAGAACACACACAAATGGCAAGAGATAGATAGAAAGGGAACAACACACACAAACACAACCTGAGAGAAAGTGCACTATGGAGTGAAAACACACCACACAAAAATGGAAAAAATACACATAAAGGGAAAGGGGAAACAAACATAAATAATGTAAAAATACAATTTGGGGAAACCCACTTTCAAAACTAATGATGCGTGATATTTCAAGTATTTCCTACTAAAAGGTAACTCCAATGTTGTTCCGTCCGGATATGATAATAAAGGAAAGCATTTCATCCACACGCCTTACGAATCTAGAATGGACCGAGCCACAATGAATGAACTTTCCATAATCCCTTTTAGTTCATCCTCTTGTCCCACATAAGAACAAGGTCTCAATTTTAATTCCCACATCCTTGGCATTTTTGTCAAAAATCTTCTTCACCTTCATTGATGCAAACGATGTGATCGACCACTGAGTCTATTCTCTTCCACCTTATTAAGAAACATGATTATTTTGTTAATTGAATCCTTATTTTTCAATGAATCCTTGTACTATTCATATTTTATTCCTAAGAGCAATTTAAGGACTGACATCTCAATAGTGATGGAACTCTCTACTTCTATTATAAACAAATGGAATGGTGACATATAAAATCGCTTTCAAAGACGTTATCCTATTCGACCACAAGGCATTATATAACTTCTTATGCTAATTTATTTGGTTCTCATCCAAAATTTTAAGGACTATGGTAATTTTCTTGTCACTAGAATAATCTTGACCATTTCCCTATGGATAATAGTATGATGAATGAGATAGAAAAAATCCCATAGTTATATCAAAATTGGGTCAACTCTCTTTAGGAAAAATAGGTGGCATTGACTAATGAGATCAAATGGGACTCCAAAGCGGATGATGATATTCTCCTTTATGAAATTACATACCTATTTCAATTTGGCCTACTTCACTAGGATGGATTTCACCCACTTTGTGAAATAATATGTTTTTGTAAGCACATAATGCATGTGACTGCACTTGAATGGGGATTCAAGGTGCCAAAGAAGTCCAAAGTCCCCACTTTTGAAATGGTTCTTTGATACATGACAAGAAAAATAAACCGAGGGGAAGTGATGCAATATGTGACCTCCCAAACATTGTTGGCATGCCTCAACCTTGGAGACCCATTCTTGCATGTTTGCAAAGAGGGAATTACAATAATATCTTCCCAAAGGATCTTATGGGAAGTGACCATCGTTAAAAATGTCCACTACAAGCTTGGTCTGATACCTTCATTAAATTCATACTCACAATTGTTATGCAAGAGAAAACATCCATCGAGACCTCTCTTGTAAAGTGTGTTGTTCTAGATTATGAACTTTATAGTGTTGAGCAAAAGCATTCTCCTCTACTTGTAATTGAGATGGAAAAAGACTTTTTGTAGGTTAGGTAATACATGGTGTCCGAAAATACCACTATTGGTGGTATTTATAAAGAGAATTAGCGGTCTATATTCAAAGAAATAGGAACAAAGATAATAATTTCCACCATACCGACCTTTGAGAGCTTCATCTTAAATTGAATTTTAATCAATATGATAAAACCGTTTCCTCATATAAGTACACAACAAAGAGAAGGGGAGAATTTGGAAGATCAAATTTCAAATCATACTCTTGATTCCTTTCATCACCCAATTTCCTATTTTTGCTACGAGATCTTGCTAAGTTAGGATAGACTTTATTACATCTTAGAACCATTACACACTATGTGAGATTTGAGTATGTAAAACTAGAAATTGTTTATAATGTGACCACCACATAGGCATAACTTTCTATAGGAAAAAACGTAATTTAGCTCATGTTTCTTAATTGAAACTCAAAGGTAATACGTGCTTGGAGAACACACCTTCATCATTATTCTAAAAAAATGGTAGATAGGTCTAGGAAAAAGCATAACAATACATGATACATTTTTTCTAAATTATGGGGACACCATGAGTTGGGGATTTAGCAATGGCTTTCTTGATTGCTTGAAAATATACCTTTCCATCTTCACTCCAATGAAGCCTGGCCTAAGGTTTCATCATGGTTGTGATATTATTTTTCAATTCTATGTAGTCGAAACAAAGCATTCGAAGAAAATTGACTGGGTTAGGTTTAGGTTAGGTTTAGGGTTTACATGTGTTTATTACTAGGTTACTCAAAGCACCCTATATGTACTCTCTTTCTATTCATTTATGAGCATGCCAAGACACTCATGTCTTTCCTCTATGAAAAGCTTTGTTTCGTTGAGAAAGTTCTTCCATTATTGATAGATTTTTCTTTTGATTACGCTGGAGCTATCAATGATTCCGTTGGAGTGCAACTACTTGCGTGGTGCATCGTTTCGATTTTGATTCTGCAAACTCTTTTCATGGTATTAGAGATGAGATCGGGTAAAAACGCACTCATTTTTTTTTGTTATGATTACTCTTGGTTTCATTTTTTTACTCTACATGCAATTTTTTTGATCACTATTTTCTAGAATTATTTTGCTAATCTCTTTAACCCTTTCTAACAAGTTGTTCTTTGGAAGTGCATTTTTTGTGTTTTTGTGCGTATGCGAGGTTTGCATTTTTACCATTAGATTTCACTAGTTTTCGTATTTAGCCATTTTTGGAAAACATTATCTAGATCTGGTAAATTTTGGTTTCCAAAATAGAGTTTTTTTTTTAATAAAATAAATATATGAATTTTTTTTGAATTTCTATGTTTTATTAATAATTTCAAATTACAGTATTTTTTCATTTTAGCATTCGTATTTGTTGTAGTTTATGACATGGATTTGATTTGCTTTGGCATTTTCTTTGGATTATTTTTTCACTACCCGTGGTTTATTTTTAATTTGGATCGTGGGTTTTTTTTTTTTGATTCCGTCACTTTTTTTTTCACGTCTGCAGGTGCCCTCATCCATGCTTTGCTCGCCGTGCCAATTCCCCGGCCATGTGCCTCTCCCCGTTTTTTCCACCTAAGTCCCAATTTTCCATTTTTGATTTTTTCAGCTCCTCCTTCCTCTGTGGCTCGACTCCTCTCCATTGACGACCTGCCTCTCCACATGGCCTTTCCATTTCGATTCAAAAAACACAAAAAACCTATTTTCCTAAGAAAAGCCTTTTTTTACAAAAAAATTAGTTCTTTTTGGTAATTTTTTTAAAAGCATTTTTTTGGTAAGTTTCTTTTTTTAAAGTAATTTTTTTTTTTTAAACCATTCCTTACCTTTTTAAAAATTCAAAAATCTCAATTTTTTTTTAATATTTCCTTCTAAAAAACAACAAAGTTTTTAAAAAATTAAGAATGATTCGTATTTTAAACCTTCCTTTCTTTTTTAAAAAAAAAAAAAGTTTTTTAAATTATTCTTTTCTAAACATTTTTTAGATTCCTTTAATTTAAAATTGTTTTTTTAAACAAAAAGAGGGAAAGTATTTTTTTCATATTTAATTTAATTAGATATTAATTAATCATATTTAATTAATTTTTTAATTAGGTTTTAATTATTCGTAATTAATTCAATTTATTTATGACTAATTCACGATTAGCAAAATATTAATTATCGGCATCTAAATTAACTTTTTTATCATTTTTTTAAAACTCCACTAGCTCTCAAATTAGCTAAATTGGACATTTCCAAATGGTAATTTTTTAACGTTATTGTCGATTTTTTTTTTCTAATCATGCGCTCAAGTGTGCAACATCACTTTGAGCACTTTTTCCTTCCAAGTGCATTTTTCCAGTGTTTAAGATTCTCTGAACTCCTTGAGTTCATTTAAAATCATTGTATTTTACCCTTATTATTGCTTGCGACTAGTGAGAGTGCATCCGCCACAGTCTGCAGCAAGGGGGTTTTCATTTGTGACGTGAGACACTTTTTCTCACAACCAGGATTGGCTTTCGCCTCCTTCCTTGTTTTTTGCTTGTGCTTGTTTACGGTGTCCTATTTTGTTGCGCTCCACGAAACACTGTTGTGGTCTCCTCTCTTGCGCGTTATTACGTTGATTGCAAGATGAGTTACCAAGTGTTTCAAACCACACACACGGACCCGATTGTAATCAACGCACTAAACTATAAAGTGCCAAAGCAGGGGGTTGTATATTTCTCTGGGTGGTTGTGTTTCTTTTCTGCATTTCTTCTCTCTCTCTCTCACTATGGATGCACTTTCAATTCCTTTGCTTACGCCATTCAAATTTTTCGAATGGAGATCGAAAATAATAATGAAACTAAGGGGTAAAGGGTTATTCCGCATCACCATGGGAACTGAGACTGAACCAGATGATGAACCTGAAAAATCTAAGTGGTTAAACCGTAGTGATGAAGCTTTAGGTCTTCTTTGCATGTCTATTTCTCCTGACTTGCTCTTCCACATTGAGGCATCCGAAACACCTAAATCTGCGTGGAAAAATTTTGGATGTGATGTTTGGACAACTAGATGACATGAGAGCGCATGAGTTGGAAAATGAACTACTAGGGTTAAATCCTAGTGACTTTGAAAACCTACAAGCTTTCTTCTCAAAATTTGTCCACATTAGATTATTGTTAAAAGGATGTCAAGTAGAGAAGAAAGATTCTCAATTGATCTTGTCGATTCTCTCTAAGCTAGGTCCTCAAATATTCTGTCTTCGTGTCAACTTTCTACGCTACAAAAGTTGCTTTGGGCGATACTTGGACTATGCCCTCCTTTGACTATTTTTCATCCCAACTCATTCGAGAACAGGACAAACTCATTCAAATGGGGTCTCTCAAGTCCAAGTCACATGCCCTTGTAGCAAGTACTAGCAAGGGAAAGAAGACTGAAAAGAAGAAAGAAACAAAGGATCAACCTAAGAAAGAAACCAAGACCAAACCTAAAAATGACACAAACACTTCGACTTCTGAGCCTAAGGCACAAAAAAGAAAGTATTTGTGTTCCTATTGCAAGAAGTCTGGTCATGACGAGCAACACTATTTTTAAACAGATTGATCACTTATCTCATTTACTTGAGAAGAATAAAATAAGTGTTCCTGAATCCATAAAACAAAGTGCTCCGAAGGCCGAGTCTTCTGCTGCAAAAGGTGCTAAAAATGATAAGAAGAAAGGAAAGGCCCTTGTAGCTAGAGTTGCTCCTTCATCGACATGGATTATAGATTCGGTGCCTCGCACCACATGGGTTCTTCACATGTTGAGTTTTCCAACATCGAACCTTGTGGAATGTCCCAAATCACGATGGGTAATGACACGACAAAGTGTCGGTTTTTAGTAGTGGATCGGTAGAGATGGATGGGGGAACATTTAACCAAGTGTTGAGTGTTCCTGATCTCTCTACCAATCTCCTATCGGTTTACCAAATTACTCACCTTGGTGAAGGAATGTGAGTGGAATTTGGTCCTAACTCAGTGATTATTCGTGAGCTTAACAATGACACTATAGTGGCTGAGGGAAAGGTAGATCACCATTCATGGTTATACACCTTCTCCCACTTTACTTTTGATTCTATGCCCACTACCTTGCTCACTCATGCAAATGAGGTTAGTAAGTTATGGCATGAGCATTTTGGACATCTAAATTATCGCTACCTTGAACAATTGAGCCAAAATGAAATGGTCAATGGGTTGCCTCGCATCAAGTTTTCTAAGGGTCTTTGTGAGGGTTGTACCCTTGGAAAGCATCCTGAAAAGAACTTTGACAAAGGAAAATCCTGGAGAGCCACTCGTCCTTTGGATCTTGTTCACAATGATGTTTCTGGTCCATTTCCTTCTCCTTCATTTACTAGAGCTCTTTATGTGCTAACCTTCATTGATGACTATTCGCGATATACTTGGGTATATTTTCTTAAGCTTAAGTCTGAAGTCTTTGAACATTTTCAGACTTTAAGGCTCTTGCTGAGAAACAGGTGGAACGGTCTATCAAGGTTCTTCGAACCGACAATGGAGGTGAATATGTAAACAATAGGTTCATGGATTTATGTATACTTCTGAAGGGATCTCTTTGCAGCATATACAGTTGCTTATAGCCCTTCATAGAATGGAGTCGCAGAAAGAAAGAACCGTACTCTTAAGGAGATGGCCACTTGTATGATTCACTCGAAGTCTCTTCCTCCGCAGTATTGGGCCGAAGCAGTGAATTGTGCAAATTACATTCAGAACCATGTTCCACACAAGGCAGTAAGAGGGATGACACCCTTTGAAGCCTGGTTTGGATGCAAGCCTGATGTTGAGCACTTTTGAGTCTTCGGATCCAAGGCTATGGCTCGGATTCCCAAGAAGAAATGCAAGGCCTTGGAACCACAATCCAAACCTTGTATCTTTGTAGGGTATCCTGATGGCGTGAAGGGATATCGATTGATGAATCCTACTTCTCATGAGTTGTATATTGAGAGAAGTGTTAAGTTTGATGAGTCTTCTTGACTTCTACTTCTCCACCTATTGAGGTTCTTCAACTCGCTGATTCAGATTCTGACTCATCAGATGATGATATTGTTGAGTGTGCTCCTCTTCCGATCCTCCCGACCATCAAGACCTCTTGAGTCTTCTGATTCTGATAGTAGTGATGATGAGGACTATGTCCCTTCTCACTCAAGTGAAGAATCTTCGACTCTGAGCCTGATCCTCCTGGTCCTCTTTGGGCTAGGAAAACTTTGCAAAGTGCTGGAGATTTAGTTGGAGATACTTCGGATATGAGACGTACTCACTCAGATTTCATTGGACCCCACTCTTTCTTCACCTCTGCTTCTGATCCATAGTCTTTTTGGGAGGCTTTATGGTATTCTTGAGTGGGATTCTGCCATGGATGAGGAGTATTCCTCTCTCATGAAGAACGATACTTGGGATCTCACCACTCTTCCGAAAGGAAGAAAAATCATTCGGTGTAAGTGGGTGTTCCAACAAAGTATGGAGTAGATGGAGATGTCAAAAATTTTAAAGTGATTAGTAGCTAAGGGTTTCTCCCAGATAGCTGGGGTTGATTATACTGAAACCTTTGCTCCGGTTGTGAAGATGACTTCTATTCGACTGACCCTAGCCATTGCCGCAATGAACAGATGGAAAGTCCATCAAATGGACGTTAAGAGTGCCTTCCTTCATGGTGACCTAGAGGAAGAGATCTATATGGAACAACCTCCAAGGTTATGTCCAAGATCCCTCCCTCGTTTGTAAGTTAAAGAAGTCTCTTTATGGCCTTAAACAAGCCCCTCGGGCTTGGTATGCCAAGATGGACTCCTTTTACTTACATCAGGGTTTACTAGGTGTCACTCTGATCCAAATGTTTATATTCTATGGCAAGATGACTCCATACTCATTCTTGTTCTATATGTTGATGACTTGTTGATCACAGGAAGCTCTTCCTCTATTATTGATTATGTGAAGATCACCTTAGCCAACAAGTTTTCCATGACTGACTTAGGTCTGCTTCATTACTTCCTTGGGATCTAGATTTCACAATTTGACTCGGGAATCTTGATTTCACAACCTAAGTATGCTCTTGATTTGCTAGCTCATTTTCATATGTCCGATTGCAAGTCTTCTCCTACTCCTTTTCTTTTCGGGGTTAAGTTGGTTTCAGATTGCTCTACTCCCTTGGTTGATGGTACTCTTTATCGACAGTTGGTGGGGAGCTTGATTTACTTGACTCACACTCGACCGGATTTATCATATGCTATTGGGATCATGTCCAGATTCATGCAGGAGCCACATGAGCTGCATTGGAAAGCAGCTAAATGGATCCTTCATTATGTTCATGGCACTTATGTTGATGGCATTCACTATCATGGAGGGGTAGATATTGACTTGATTGGGTTCACAGATTTTGATTGGGCTGGTGACTTAGATCATCGTAAATCTAGATTACCTATTCCAAATGATGCAAGTGGTATTCTCTCTTCTTTGAGGATAATGTGAGATCGAAGATCTAGGTATATGACAATGTACAATTAACTTCAAATATTTAAAAGGCCAAGTCCATTTCTCTTTGAAATGTATCCCATGCATTTATTAGGCCAAAAGGAATTTTGTTATATGATAAAAGTAAATATGGTGCCATGAAAGTTGTCTTGGTACATTCTTTACTCTACTACATTGATATGATTATATCTTGAGAATCCATCAAGTAGTAAAATAAGGTTCTTCAGTTGCAAGATAGACCTAGTGACTCATCTTTGAAGATATGTTCCATGATTGGGAGAGGATACTTATCCTTTAGTGAAGCTTGATTCGATTATGGGAAATCTACGCATATCCTTATTTCCTACCAATATCTTATCGGTTTACTAAATTACTCACCTTAGTGAAGGAAGGGGAGTGAATTTGGATTATTCATGAGCTTCATAATGAAACTACTATGGATGAGGGAAAGGTGGATCAACCTTCTTAGTGGTTATACACCTTCTCTCACTTTACTCGATTTGATGCTCACTTTATCTTGCTTACTCATATAGATGAGGTCAGGCAAGCTATGGCATGAGAATTTTAGCCATATTAACTATAATTACCTTAAATATTTGATCCAAAACAAAATCGTCAATGGATTATCTCCAGCTATCAAATTTTCTAAGGGTCTTTGTGAGGTTGTCATCTTTGGGAAGCACCCAAGAAAGTTGAAATTGCAAAAGGGTGATTTTGAAGGCTCTTGTCTTTTGGATCTTGTTAATAGTGACATTTTTGGAAAAAAATGGACTGAGAGGGTTGAATCATTCCTACAAATTTATCATTCCATTAACAATTTATAACAACCATAATAATTTTTAACCATTCACATTCATTCAACCATTACTTGTTTAGTGTACACAATATATCAAAACAACCATAACACATGAGAAGAGGCACATAGACACAAGATATAAGTGGGAAACCATCATGGGGAAGAAAACCCATTAAAAATATCTTATATTACACAAAACAAATGATTTAGTGAAGCACCAACTTCACAAGGAGCACTAACCCCTAGTTTAATAGAGCACCAACCCTACAAGGAACACCAACCCCTAATTTAGTGAAGCAAAATCCATAAGGAGGATAAACCCCCAAATATGACCAAGAACCAAATCATCCACCTAAAGATGTTTTATCTCTGATATTATTACTGCCACAATTGGTTGAGATCAAAAATTCAGCTCACAAACCCTAGATCAAACCCTAGGTCTTCAATTTTACATAATCTTCTTCCCTCTCAATTTTTTCTTGCATCTCTAAACACTTTCTCTCATTCTATTCCATACCTTACTCAATCTGAAAAACACCCTATTTACTTAAATAAATTCTTTCCCTCATAAAAATTACTCACTCTAGGTTGCACTTTACTCACCCATGCAAGACTGAGGACTCAACTAGCTCCCAAAAGAAAACCAAAACATGCTTTATATAATCTCATCTTAATTTCAAATTCAAAAAAACATGTCATTTCCCTCATTCAATTCAACCCATACATCAAGGAAACATCCCAAATAACATCAAATAAATAGTCACATATGACCCAAGTAGGTACCTGGAAGCTAAAACCTCATTACATGTGCCAAAAATGGCTCAAACCCCATGGGCACAAAGATAAAAATGCCCTTACATAAAAACCATACATAATCATAACCCATAATACCATTAAATATTATTAAAATATCATTTAACATTCATACATGGTCACAATTTATCTCAAATAATCAAATTATTTCATCTTTGTTCACCTCAAAATTGTTGTTTCCAAACCCTTCAACACCCAAAAAATTCGTTCGCCACCAAATACTCTAATAACAACATTTCATATGATAACTTTAATGGATAATTTAAAACCTCTAGAATACTTTTAAGCAATTTCATTTGAATCAACCACTTCAAACCACAAACTTTTGTCTTCATCAAATCAACATTCAAAAACATTATTTCCAAAGGTTAGCTCATAAAAACATTTATATAAAATTCAATACCAAAATGGATTAATTTTACTCACATTCATCCTCTTCACATTACAGGTGATATAAAGTCATCACCTAATCCATCTCATGCTTCAATCAACTCAAAAACACAAAACACATCATGTCTAGGGCACTGCCAATGGCCAAAATATTCCATAAACCTTAATGACCAAAAAACTTCATCAAAAAAAATCATCATGAGACAAATTTTATATCACTGTAAATATATCTAAATCATCTTTCCAACACATTTTTAATCATCTCAAAACTCCATCTATAGCTCTAGATATGTCCATTTTATTGAGCACTGCTTTTAAGGCCTAAAAAACGACCTTTGACCAGTGGCATGAATGGTCCTCATTTGACCATGTAACTGACATGAAAATTCCTAAAACATTTCATGTAAATCAATATCAGCTCACATACATTCCAAAACATCAATTTATCATACCTCTTTTGGACAACCTTGTCCCAAAACCTTCTTCTTTAGAAACTAACCTATTTGAGTGGGGCCCACTCATCACCATGATCTACAACCATACATTTCTATAAATATAAGAGAGTTTCTACATTATAAAATTATCAATTTTTATGAACCAATCAAAACTTGGTCATTATACCTTTCTTCTCGCAAAGTTACTCCTAGTTAGGGTTTAAGTAGGGTTTTAGACCACTTTATCTTCTTAACATTCATTCATAAAACATGACGATGAAATGAACTCATTATTTTTTTGAAACCTCTATAATCACCAAAGAAATGTCCTGAAATCCACAAGGTCCCATGCAAAGTACACAATTGTGGTGAGCATCGAAGAGGCAAATCGAGTTGGAATTACACTAGATTTTGACCATGTCTCACAAAAACTATCATAACTTTCAAAATTATCATAATGGAAACCTAAATTTTTTCCAAAGCACAATGACACATTATAAAAACTTCTCCAATCATCATAATTTTATCACAATACCTCAAACTCTCCAGATATCGGAGACTTTCATAGCAACCTTACCTTTGGGTTTCACTCACACTATAAAATCTAGGGTCAACTAAAAGAATGCTATAACTCATCATAAAACCACTAAAAATGACCAAAACATACCTGATATACCATGATACACCTAAAAACATTCATCCATGAGCTCATGTATATCCAAAACTCAAACTCACACCTCCTAGCTAACATACATGCTCCAAATGAGCACTTATAACATAGTGAATCACCTTTATATGCACCATTCCACTATTGTGAGTTCCTAAACACTCTCCAAACCTATTATCCATAATTTCAACATGCTTCTCAAGCACCAAGAAGCTCATATCATCATGCAACATCACTATAGGCACCTGAATAGGCTTGCAGGAGCAAGCATTCCTCACTAAATCTCATTGTATCATCAAGTAAATCAAAACATCATGCTAACATCATCCACATCATCATATGACCTTAATACATCATCCAATTTTTCATTAATGTGGTTTTCATCAATGAAAACACCTAATATGACCACATGCCAATAATCTCCCCTTTGTCATTGATGGAAAATACCCTAAACTTCTCCCCCTTTTACATTAATGAAAATGCATACCTGTAAAAGCGTATTATTCACCTTATTCAACTTCATAGTATCAAATTTTGTTAGAAACATCAACCAAAGATTTCAAATTACCTCAAAAACCTTGAAAAATCACTCAAACCTGATTTTTCCTTCATTTCAAGCATGCAATCACCATGCTCCCCTAGGATAAGCATCTACAACATCTGAACATCATAATAAAAACATGAAAGAAGCATAATCATACCTTTTTAGGAGCCAAAACATCACTTTCAACCTTCTAGGCATGCTAAACAAGCAATTTTCACTATCAACCTTGTTTTAGCCTTCAAGAAACAATTGTAGCAGACTGTGATTTGAGTCATACACACCTTGAGTCATGCCAATAATGTCAATAAGCACACAAACTATCACTCCATCTTTCTTAACCATACTTCAACTTTTCTAGGATTATACTTAGCATTACCATGCACATTCTTGTTCTTCATACTATGCACAAGAAAATTACATTAAAAGCAGATCTTCTTAGTAATTTTAAAGCTAATTTTGATTCCTTCCTAAGCTTCATATAACACTTGACTTAGCAAAACAATAATCCCCTGGATTTAAGACACCAAACTCAAGTAAACAAACACAATTTCGAGCATCTTACCTTGGATTCATGGCCATAAAGCACTTTAGACACTTTTAAAAGGTCCTAAACAACTTTTTTAGTCATTGATAGTCCTAGCCGAATGAGATATGAAAAATTTTTACCTTGACATGTATAAGAAGAAACATACCTCATATACCTTGATGCCATTAAGCCTCTATTGAGAGTTCAAACCACTAACTTTGGAACCACAATCCCTAAACACCAACTTCATTAATAATGACAACTTTCATAATGTCTTAGATATCAACAAACAACATGATTAAACTCCATTATAGGAGGCATTATATCATCCTCCTCTAGTAGAATACACAAATTTGAAATCATACCTTGATTTTTTACCTTGTAGATGTCCATAAAGCTTACCAATGTCCATGAGACACTTTTTCAGCATATAACCTCTTAAAGTGTGAAAATTGCCCCCACCTTGAAGATTAACTCGGATGCACTGCAGCACATTTTTTCTTCTTCTTCACACATTGTCCCTTAAAAACTCTTGAGGTCTTCATAGAGTTTGTCAAACTGAAGTATCAAACATTTCATCCTATACAAACCTCACTCAAATTGTTTATAGACTTTCCTTAACATGATATAACCCTCATTATGCTACTATACCACCTCATCTAGGGAAATCCTTAACTTTTACCTCTATAATTCATCATGTCCAACTCGCCTCTTTTGAGTTCTTCAACCGCATCATAATCTACAACTATCCACTAGAAGAATTTTCAAACACTACTTCATCACTTGATATGACAACCAACCTTATGTTTTCTTGTCGATACATAGAATGCACTTGCCCTGATGAACCTTTAAGAGAAAATCTTATTACCTTCTAGGACAGACCTTCAAGAGCTCCTCAACCTTTTATGATGCACAGATTATCGAAGCCGTTGGCATTCTCAGACTACACTACATTTTGGATTTTGCATTATATCTATTAAAAACATAGTATACCTTTTCTTTGCATAATATCATCACAAAAATACTCTACCCAGGATCAACTTGAATGAACTCATAACATCTTCCTCTGTAGATTAATCGCAATTCTTGTAGAGCATAATTTTTACCCTTTTTCAGTCAATCAGTCCCAAGCATGGATTCATCCAACAATGACTCATATCTTCAAGAATTTCATCTTTTCTTTTACATACTTTGTTAACAAACTCATGCACCCTGAAGTTACCTTTCACATCCTACAAGTCTTTGATACTATTTTATACAAATCCTATAGTATCTTGGTTATTCCCTTGCTTTGAGACTTCCTCTTTCATCCTTAGTCTTGGAACAAAGTTGTGGAATTTCCTTCTTTCCTACATGGACTCATAGTACTTTGCATTCTTCATTCCTAAGATAGTATCTTTGTATCTTCAAACAACTCATACTTCAAGTGGCTCTCTTGACCTCATAGTAATTATATTGTCCTTTATAGATGATTTTGGTTCATATTCTAAGATTCAACTTGCCATTTTAGACTTGAATGGTCCTTGCTAAAACCTCCCCGGTGCACTATATCCTACAAAATACTCACTTTCTTATTAAGATTATGAAAGGAAAATACTTGAGCTATGTAAGCTCCCCTTCAATTGTGTGTAGATAAACCAATTGGTCTTACTCTTGATGATTCAATAGTGTAGATCCTTTCATGACATGACCACTATTTTTCCTCATACCATATACAGGACTTTACGATATTAATTACATATTTATACAACCATTTGAGACCACATAGAGATATATGACCCTACATCCTCATGGAGAACACACCATCTAGCCTTTTTAGATCTATTATGCCAATTACTTCAATAATTGATATCATCTTTATGTTATAATCATCATCGAATCTTCTTGTACTTGTATATACTCTTGACCAATCTTAAGATGACCAAAACATCATGATATGATCTTCTAGATATTGTACAAACTTCTATGAACATTCACCAAACTATAGCATCATTTTGGTGAGCATTGAGTTCTCATCTTGGGCTAAACTAACTTTTTTAATGCCTAATCATTGTCAATACACCTTGTCACATGTCCACAAGGTATAATTTTGTCCACCTTATTTGATATCATGGCTACAAAATTTGGACACATCTCCTTACAATCTCAAATCTAGACTTGTAGCAAGTTCTCCGATTTACAACCATTGATCAACATTTTTGATTTAATCCTCTAGTATTATTGATTTTATTAATCTCCTTATCACTAATTATGAGCTTATCATCAATCAAGGCATACCAAACACCGATGAACACTAAGATATATGTTTTATAGTCCACCATAAGAACTTAGAAAACTCCTTTTTTCCCATAACTCTTTTTAGACCACCCAGAGACCCTTGAATACACCTCTTAGCGATCCTGAGAAAAAGTTATCTACATTCACCCTTTTGAAAAATCCTTGAATACATACCTACCTTAATTAAGATCTGATCTTGTTGGACTTCAAGAATAATTCAAAGTATGATGAGAGATCACAAGGACACCATTACTCTATGTTTAGCCAAGAATTACTTATGCATCTTGATGAAACTTCCATGTGTTTCTTAATGATCACCTTCAACTTTATTACAATTTTTCTAGAGCACTATATCTTAAGCTAAATATCTCCTTCACACTTGACTCTTTGCCAAAAAAGTCTTTCAAGAACCACAAAACTTTGTTTAGATAAGTAACATAATTTTACACTTATATAACCACATTAGCTTCCTTGAGTATCCTGAAAATCACTAAACCTTTGAGCATACTTGAAAGTCCTTTAGCATGATTCTTAGAAATTTACAAATCATAGTAGCCATACACATACTTTTGAGACACTTGTCTTGTCATTTTCAAAACTTATGACATTTTCACTGATGACTTCATAACCTTTTATGGACATTAGTTCAAAACACCGATCCATAAAGTAGAATTGTCTTGTATTATTGCTGAGCTTGTAACTTACTTGAACTTGTCATACACTCATCTCGACCTTGAGGATATACACATACTATCTAGATACCTTGAGGAAGAGGCTTTGAAAAATTTAAATCATCATGAAAAGGACCTTTCATTTTTCATTTCATAGTCCATTTATACATCTTTGTCAAGGACTTTTAGGATTATTCACATTTAAAGCATAAAAACACACATCTGTCTTTTAAGTTGATAAATTAAATACCTTGAAACCCTTGAACTCAACCTATTATATAGATGGAAAAGATTCACATTTTTAGTAAATCTACTAGGTGACATAAATTCCATAATACCTTAGTTTGAATCATAATATATACACACAAAGGATAACACTCACTTTTATACCTAAGAATACATTGTCACTTGAGACCCTTTGGGTACTTCCTCAAATGAGACAGGTGATCTAATTATACCCATGACACTTCTTACTAACTACAGAACATATACTCATCATTCATACATGAAACAAGTCTCAATTAAAACCATTCCATCGGATATAATACGAGACTATCACTTCCATTACTTACACATACAACTTACGATAAACTTGATTTCAAGACAAATAATCATCATTTGAAAATATGAAAAATACAAACTTAGGATACTAGACCAAAAACCTTGATAAAACTTTGATAGCTCAGTAACTACAACTATAATGACTATGACACAATACCACTTGAGACATATACCACATACATGAATACCATTTAGATCTTGACATAGATGACACTTTTATGAAGGAAGTATAACTAATTATGCATAGATGATGCATAAAGAATATATTTATGCCTTAGAAAGACTTTAACCATGACAAAAGACCCTAAAAACAAATATGAATGACATACTTATGCAAACTCAGAAACCTTGCAAAGACTAGGACAAAATCACATGGATAGGTCACTTGACATACCTTATAACCTTTGATGTGTCCCATAGACCAAGTTTCTTCAATTTTTCTTCACATGATCTTTAAATCCACTCAAACACATGTGATCTTCTTTAACAAATGAAAACATACTCTCTTGAGATGACTTAGGCTTGTTGACCTTCTTTTCATCCTTGACCACACTACGATCCTTCTTGAAAAAATTCATCATGTTGCATGGTGGAATGAAAATCACTTGTTCTTGGCATCTTTAGCTTGATCAACCATCTCCTTGCCCTTATAATCTGACCTAACATCTTTCTTGACCATAGGATCAGACCTTACAATGAACCTCCTTTTTATTTGACAAAATATTACAAAATATGAATGATTTTTGTGATAATGAAGAAAACAACACTTGTCTTTCTTGGTTTCTGGGATCAAACACATTAATATTCCATCCAAAATCTTTGTTCATATGACTATATTCACATCATGAAAAACATTCACCTTTGAAGAGAGCTACATCATTCTTAGGAGACCTATTTTGCAATCTCTAGCTTATGAATAAAATCATGACAACCAAAGCAATATCCATGAAATGATGAATAATACCTAATAGAATTAGGTTTTCTAATGGTATACCTTCTTGGATCAGCCTTCATAGTCACCTTCACATCTGATTTTTAAGTAGGACCAACTTCATTATCATTCTTACCTCTAAAACCTAGGCTATTTTGTCATCTAAATCTTTTTACCTTCTAAACAATCATTAAGATCCTTGGAGCTCTTCTCAAATATCTCGATAAATATCAACTCACTATTTGCATCCTTTAAATATAATTCAAGGGATTTCAACTTGTCTTCATACGGAACAAGCATCATCTTTCCTTTAGGGAATTAGACAAACTTTCCGCTTGAGATTTCAAATCCATGATGGCTTGATTATGATTTATCTCCATATCCTTGACCTAAATTTTATAGGACTCAATACATTATTGACCTATGGAATTCCTTATTCTCAATATATTCATAATATATCACCACTTCTCCCTTAGGGTATTATTTAATATTTGATTTAAACATCTATCCTAAGTTTATTTCACCCCATTATGTTTTACCCATAGATAATTAAATATTAACTATTTAATTATATTTTCTACATATATCTTAACCACTTATCTACCCCATATCAATTCCTAACCTCCCATATCTATTTTATCCATCTATCCCCCTATTTCTCCTCCTCCCAAACCAAGCAAATGGGATATTTCCCATATTTGAGGTGGAAGGATCACTTTCATCTTTCCAAAATCACCCTTTTGGCCATTTTCGGGAGTCTTTCCTCGATCGGCGCCGACCGGTACTGGCCGATGCCGATTTTTCAGAGTGGCACCGATTTCATCTCGGTCGGCGCCGATTACAAATACAGGGCTAGAATTCAGTTCTGGTGAGACAAAAAGAATGACAGAGAGTTTTGAGCATCAAGTCTGAGCATTATCTATCAAGTGAAAGTGAATTCTATCCAAATCAATCCCTGAGAGGAGTACCATTACTCTGCTCCTACCACATCGACATCGTGAGCCTCCATCGATCTCTTGGTGACTCGCTCCTACATCCAAAGAAAGGTGGAGCCTTGTCAATATCCCTACGCTCTTGCAGATCCAACAGAGATCGACGATCTAGCTTCCACTGTCTGTTTCTCAATCTTCCTCCAATTTTCCCCAAGTCGACGCCGACCATACCTACCGAATGACGCCGATTTATTCTAGTCGACGACCGACTCTATCTCTCGCCGACGCCGATTTTCTCGGGCCGACGCCGATTTTCCTAATCGACGCCGATCTCGATCACTGACAGTAAAATAATTCAGGAACACAAATCCAACATTGTTTTCACACTTTCCTGTTTTTTATTGGTTTTTGTCTGCTGTTTACTTTTTTGTCTATCATTTTTAATCAAAATATAGACATTTACTTACATATTTTATCATGTATGCTTCTTTCCTTAATTGAAAACGTGGACTGACATCCACCGAGGGAGCTTATCGCTTCCCGGACCCACTTTTGGGCAATCCACCCAAATATCTTTTAACGTGGTCTTTTTCTGTCAAGCATCTATGTGTCTCGCAGGTTTCTTGGATCTACTTTGCAGGATCACTTGTGTGTGCCCATCTTGTCTACATCGGCTTTCTTTTCCATCTACATCTTCGGATCTTGTCTTATCTATCAGGTATCGATTTCATTTGAGTTTTTCAGGTTTTTGTGTTTAGTTTGGTACATTAACTTGGACAGGTAACAAGCGCGGAAATTCTTGATCTACATTCTGGCATGCCCGGTGGGACCCAACCAAAGTCCCTTATTGGTAAGTTCATTTCTTTTCCAGTTTTGAGCTTTTGTTTTGTTTCTTCACTTTTTCACAGTTCTCCGTAGCATTTCCTTCCTTCATTTTGGTCTTGCTTCTTTCACTTATAATTTGCAAAGTTAAAGTTTCTTCTTTCTTGCAAAACTAAATTCCAATTCCTATTTCGAAGATCAATAAATCTTTCATTTGATTTCAAAATTGCATTTTTGATCCATCTCTTTTTTTTGCAAAATTGTTATTTTATTGAAAGTTTTCTAGTTCTTTAAATAGAAATTTTCATTCTACTATTATCTGGATATATCTTTCTGGATTTGTTGGGTGTTTGCTTAACCTTTTCTTGTGGAGCACATTGCTTGTTCATGGGATTGTTTGAGGGGAAGAGCTCAACAACGCACTTTTTGAAGTCCACACACCTTGGAGAGCTAAATCTATAGGTATTTCTCTTTTACGGTGTTTTCTCCTTTTTAAGAACTTAAAAAGAACTTGTTTGTTTGTTTTCTATCACATTCAAACATTTTGATTTTGGTGCTTAAAAAGAATTTAATCACATTTGGGAAAGAATTTGTTTGACCTTGTCTTCATCGAAATCCAACACTTCGTTCTTAGTGCTTAAAAAGAACTTTTCCTTTGTCATTTTTGTTGTATGCTATTCATCTAGTTTTCTAAATAGGCTGGAAAAATTAATCAAAATCGGTAGTGACACTATTTGATTTTTATTTTTCACCCTTGCACACAAAGCCAAAATCACTAGGTATAAAGCATCAAAACAAAAATTCCTCCCCTGGCCTCGCCTACTTGGAAGTGACATCCAAGAGGAAGAGCCTACGGTACTCGGGCCGCGCTATAAATTCACGGAAGTTCTGGTATATATTGGCAAAGCACCCGACTCCCTTATCGCAATGGTGTGTGAAGTGTGGGGGTAGGCCCCTATATCAAGCCACGTACCGGTCTTTTACTGAAGTGCCTTTGGGACTCCTCACCAAAACATTCCCCAAACCATCCTTAGTTTGGCTATCTGAGTAGTTCCTATTCTAAAAAGCCTTCCCTAATATTTTCTTTCTTAAAAGTAGGAAAATTTAAAAGAGATAATCACCTACGCTGCTTGAATTGTTCTGTGCATTAGTTAGGTCAATCTTCTTTTTCTATATTTCTGCTTGTTTATGATGGTCATCACTCGGTTACAATCTAGAAAATGGCTCAACTGGCCCCTTCTTCCTCCGAGATCACCACTAGTGTGGATGTTTCGCACCCCTCGGGTCTTCCTCGGGACCGCTATTAGTTGGTTCCCCATCTTGGTCATATAATCCTTTCTATCAGCCTAAAGCAATCCATCATCACGTCCAAAACTTCCCCACCCTTCGTAAATATCATCTCGCTCTCGATATAGAGTATGTTCCTCGTGGGGATCCTGAATTTTAGGTGCTCCTTGATCGCAATCCGTAGCCCTTATGGACTATCTAGTACATAAGTCTGTTCGAATATCTGATCAGGACCACCAATCCAACAAGTTTACGATTATCCTCGTGAACCATCCCAAGATTTTATAGAACAGTTAGCATATTTTTCTCACCTCGAACCATGGAAGAGGGTGGCACACCTGTGCCTCCTTTTTCTCTTCCACCGACCATGTCGACTAGTTCTCAAATAGTCTTGCCTATTCCTAATGCCGCAGTTACCTCGACTATTCCACAACCTACTTCTGAGAAGTCCTCTTCTCTAGCTATAATGGGTGCACTTGCGCACACCCACAGATTGTTGTTAATTCTTCTATGCCATCCATTGCATCCCAGGGTCAGTACCTCTTTATGAATCAACCCCCTTCTACGAGTCAGTTGGTTCCTGCTTCTCATCCTCCAGTTGGTCTTTCTTCCAATGCTCCAGTGACAGTGACCTTCACCCATCCTCTAGTGTCGGCACCCTTAATAACCAATCCGGAAGTCAAAAGCCTCATTCAGACCTTGTTCCCCACCATGTCCAATCAAATTAATACCCATGTTCCTCAATCCATTCCGATTCAGTCGACAAGTGTAGGAGCCCACCAATCACAAGCTCCTCTTTCATTCAACCACCTTTTTCTCAACCACTTGTCATCTCACAGCCTATTTATACACAGGCTCCTTCACAACAAATACCTCACAAAGGCATCACCTAACACCGGTTATTCCTCTTATCATCCGTTAATCAACAGATGAATCCCCTTATCGACGCCTCAACAAAATCCACCATTCACTTCTTATGTAGGACATACCAGTATGCCTCCTCCTCAATCTGACGTGGTCCAAATTCTTTTCAAGAAAATCGTAGACCTAGAAGCCTCCACCAAAGGGGCTCATCCTTCATACTCTTTTGAAGAAGTGTGTAATGAACCCATTCATCCATCAATGGCTTTTAAGCCTTATCCTCCCCAATGGGAACTTCCTAAGTTCTCAAAATTTCATAGTCGGGAGGATCCTCAACAGCACCTGTGAGCATTCAAACACGCTTGCTACCGATAGTCCAGATCGTGGAGCTTATGCTCCATACTTTTCCTATGTCTCTAGCAGGGCTTGCTTTAGACTGGTATAATAACATTCCCCAACATTCCTTGTTTTCTTTCTCTCAATTGGCCCAGATGTTTGTTGAAAACTTTTCAATAAACATCACACATAAGATCTCGATTACAGATCTTTATAACATTCATCAATTCGATGATGAGTCTATTGCAGACTTTTGTCGCTCATGGAGAGGGATAATAAACCAATTGTCTTTCTCCCTTCCTCAATCTCAACAGATCGAGTTGTTTACTCGATCTTGTGCTAATCATATTTCTTCCACTTTAAGGATCCAAACTTTTCATACATTTGAAGAAGCCTTTACGATGGCACGCAAACTTGAGTCCCATGCCATTGAACAAGGAAAGTTAAAACTTCACTCTAAATCTAAACCAGATTTTTCTCGGTTTACAAAAACAAACCCTTCCACTTCTAACAAAGACAAGAATCAGGGGTCTACCAATGCTATTGTATTAAAAACATCACGAGCCGACAACACTTCTAATCAAACACCACGGAGAGACTCCTCATCTTCTCGAAAAGGACCCTTGTCATCTCGATCTTTTACTTCATTGGGGGAATCATATGCTTCTATCTTGGAAAAAATGTTGGAAGTTCACATGATCGAACTTCCCCCTATTAGAAATTTTGATGAGAACCAAGAACGTCCATTCTGGTATAGGGAAAATGACTTGTCATTATCATAACCAAAGGCCATGACATCAATGATGTCGACCTTCAAAAATCTTGTCCAAAATTCATGATAAAGGTGAGCTCATTCTCGATAACCCAAATGCTCCCCAAATCAGCGCTTGATGTTTTTAAACAACCTTTTCCCAATCATTCCCTAAACAATGATGCTTCAGAGTCTCAAAAACCAAACACTCATACTATCAGCTTCATTTCTACTGAAGAATCTTCTTCTAAAACTAAGCCATCTACGAACACATCGACCAAATCAGAACCTCCTTCCACTCCGCTAATCGCTGGGATTCCACCATCTTCAGACAACCCATCTTTGAATATTCCCACATTGTTAGAGATGGATTCATCTCCCTCTACCTCTTTATCTGATCTTCCATCCATGCCCGAGACAGTGTCATCCTCATCTATCTCATCATCAGATATTCTTTCGATGCTCGAGGCATTTACATCCCTTCGAGTTTCCACCGCGAATACATCTACTGTTTCTCCCATTTTTGCCACGACTATGCCATTGGTAAACATACCTATAGTTGTACCAACTTCAACTTCAATGGAAGCATTTGATTTTGACTCTTCCTGCATTTCCTTTCCCACAAAGTAGTTACACCCACAATTACCGTACTGTAAGTATCTCCTCGCAAGGAACCGCTTCTTCATCATCCACTTCTTCCATCACCGATACTATTTTTCCTATTAAGGGAAAATCTAAAGAAATAAAGACGCACCTACACTCTCGGTTCCTGAACTTAAACCAAGACAACTAAAGTCTAACGTTACATCATCAGCACCTCCTCATCTCCTTCCCCCGAAAAGGCTACAATCACCTTATGCGGTTGAAGTTGTCACCATCCTTGAAAAAGGAAAACCCATATTTCAGACTATTAAGACTCTTGGTGCTTTCCTCAAAAAAATCTCTCTCGCGCCTCATAAAAGATTGGATTTATCAACTGGGAAGGTGTCTTCTTCTACAATACCATCAGAACCATCATCTTCTTCTTCTACAACACCTTCTTCGTTGGTGCCTTGTAAAGTGAATTTACCACTAGAAAGGCATCACCTCTTTTATCAGGACCATCATCTTCATCACCAAAAGCCAAGGCACCCTCTATTCCTCCGATCAGACCTATTTTGGGAGCTCCTCCCTCATCTAAATCGGCATTATCTAAATCATCATCTATTTTGACCAAGCAACCTTCTTTATCTCTGAAGACCACAACACTTGTCACATCTTCATCATCTTCAAAATCTATCTTAGGAGCTCCTCCTCCACAGAAATCAATCATGCCTCACTTGCTTCCATCTCAAGTGTCCAAGGCTGCTCCTCCCGATGTCTCCAAAAAAGTAAAATGATCCCTAAAAAGATCACAAACCAGACATGCAAGTTCTTTTACCTCGGCAAGTCCATGGAGGTAAAAGAGGCACCTCCATCATCTCTGTCCTCATCTTTGTCTACCGGATTCTATACTAAAATTCTTCACCAACTTATCCAATCTTCATCCATATCCCTTCCTCCGATCAAACCCTATAATCCTAAAGGAGTAAAACCTTCCTGGTTCAACTCTGATTTGATTTGTGCTTACCATCGCACTCCAGACATGACACCGAGGGATGTAAAGCCCTTCAATCTATCGTTAACAGTATTTTGGAAGAAAGTGATCTTCTTCTGGAAGAAGAGGAGGAACAAGTATCTCCTATCATCTCAACCACATCTGAGCCTCAACGATCTACTCAGGCCTCTAGTTCTATTAATTCCACGCCGGATGGTCTTCCACCTTCTCAAATCGACACGATTCATATCGCCACTAGAACACAACAATATGATAATCTATCATCATCTACATCTCGGCCACAGGTTGTCATTTCTGCAGCCCCTGAAGGCATTCCTCCTTCCACATCAGCCTCGAGACCTAGGGTCTCTATTCGTGCTTCACCTCGGGCTCAGATTCCCGTGTCAGTAGAGGAGAGTGTTATGAAACAACTTACCCATGCTCCGGTCAAAATGTCTCTTTTCGACCTCATTCAATCATCTCCACAAAGATCGCTGTGATTTGATTGATAATCTGCACCATATCGCAGTTGAATTCAGATGAGCCCCAACCTTTGAGATGATTTTGGATGAATAAACCATCAACCGCCATTTTTTTGAAGATTCAAAATTCCTTCCTTTCTTCCGAGGATTTCGAGGCTCCCTCTTTATCACAGCTTCAAATCAACAACACTACGTTAAAATGCACTGATGATCGATAAAGTGGTGCTGCACTCAACGTCATTTCTCACACACATTCGAGCAACTTAAGTTACCAAAGAACGTAGTGTCACCCCCACCTTTCGCCCCTTCGATCATTTAACGATCACCGGCAAGTTACTTTAGAACCGTGGTCCCGCCCATTCGAGTAGGTAAGAAGTTGCTTCTTCACGAACTCTTTTACATTGTTCAAGGGAAATTCCACTACAATATGATCCTCGATGCTCCTCGGATTCATGCAATGCATTCAGTGTCCCATCAACCCTCCATCGATGTTTAAAATATCAATATGAGGGAAAAATCTATACTCATCCAGAGATCCTTTTCCTTCTCGCACAATGCGACATGACCACATGTGGTCTCGCCCTCTAAAGGAGAATGCTTTTCTCTCCGATGAGGCTTCATCCTCTTCCATACCTACGCAACAAAACTACCAGATTTACAAAATCTAGAAGAGACATTGCAGTTTTTCTCACTAGAGAGCTTCTCTCTCTCTCTCTTTTCGACCCATCTCAAACCTAATGAGTATGGTAGACCAGAAAACAACCTGAATATCAGCCAGGTCTGGTCACATCATCACCATTGGTCTACCCAATCAATAGACTAACTTCATTTACGGTGGTCTTGATACACCTCACTATCACCCGGATTCTCCTCCTAGGGCCAAACCCTATTCAACAGGGTTTGATTGTCTACAGAATCCCACATTTGCAAAAACTTATTTATATCGATGCGCGTGGAAGGGTTTTGGCCTGGGAAAGTATGAACAGGGTGTGCATGACCTCGCATCCATTCCAACTCTCAAACCACATCAAAAATTTGGTTTAGGATTTAAACCTCTTTCAAAAGCCACCATCACTATTCTCGATGAGCCTCTTCCCATTGAGGAACCATCTTCTCCCGCTAGGTTAGAAGCATCATTTGATGTGGATGATGCCATTTCCATCCCGTCTAACTTTTTTTTTAGTCAATACCATTTCCTTAGGGCCACTGACCTATAAAACTAATAACAAATCCACTTCCATACCATTAGTCTTCCCTGAAATAGTTGGAGATGACTCTCCTACTATCAACACTATCCACTGTGGATGATGATTCTGTCCTCACCTATCTGGGGGCAAGAGGATTCCTATCTTCCTAAAACCATTCCTTCTGACACATCTACGCTTCTTAACGAAGCCACTGTCGACCTTAATATAGGGACTTCTAAAGACCCTCGCATCATTAAGGTCGGCCAATCTCTTAATCCACAGGAGTTAGGAGACTTTACCACTTTTCTTTCCAACCATCATCAAGCCTTCACTTGGTCATATGAGGATATGCCAGACTCGATCCCGATATCGTGGTCCACAATATCGTTACTCTTCCAGACATCAAACCGGTTAAGAAAAAATTACGTAAAATGCACCCTCGAGTAGCCCTTCTTGTTAAAGAAGAGTTGCAACATTTGCTTTCTACTAACTTCATCCAACCCATTGATTATCCACAATGGGTTTCAAATGTAGTACCAGTAACCAAAGCTACTGGGAAGATTCAAATTTGTACCGACTTCCGGATCTTAATCTTGCTTGTCCAAAAGATGATTTTCCTCTACCTAATATCGACCAACTCGTGGATTTAATGGCAGGTCACGAGATGCTTTCTCTTATGGATGGTTTCTCTGGGTATAATCAAATTCTCATCACACCAGAGGACCAACATAAGACTTCCTTCATAACTCCTGGGGGATTTTTGTTATCGTGTCATGCCTTTCGGTCTTAAGAACGCAGGAGCAACCTATCAATGAGCAATGACCTACATCTTCCATGATCTCTTACACAAAACTATGGAAGATTACGTCGATGATCTCCTCGGTAAATCCAAATGCCGTCAGGATCATCTTTTCACTCTTGCACCTCTCTTTGAGAGGCTCATTCACTTTTTCTTCACCTAAATCCATCTAAGTGTGTGTTTGGCATTCTCACTGGTAAACTCTTAGGCTTTATCATTTCTATTAGGGGTATTGAAGTGGACCCACAAAAATAAAAGCTATCCTTGAGATGCCTCCCCCTTCTAACTTAAAGCAACTCTCATGGTCTTCAAGGATGCCTTCAATCAATACGTCATTTTATCTCGCAATTTTGACCGTTGTCAACCTTTTCATCATCTCCTCCGTAAGAATGTTCATTTTGAATGGGATGAGCATTGCCAAAAGGCCTTTGATGATCTCAAAGCTTATCTTCTTTCCCCACCTGTGCTTACACCTCCACGCGAGGGGGAGCCATTCTATCTTTATATTTCTGTGACTGACCATGCTTTGGGAGCCATGATCTCACATCGGGATGCTAATGGTAAAGAACAAGCCATCTATTACATCATTCGCACTCTTCATGAGTATGAAACACGTTATTCCGAAGCTGAAAAAATGTGTTGTGCTCTCTTCTTCGCAACTTCTAAGCTTCATCACTACCTCCTCAATCACAAAACTTACATTGTCACAAGTGTCAATCCACTCAAGACAATGCATGCAAAGCCTTATCACAATGATCGTATCACTCGTTGGCTCATGCTCATGACAAAATTTGATCTCGAGTTTATCCCACAAAAATCTATCAAGGGTCAGGTCATTGCAGATCAATTAGCTGATGCTCCTCTTCCGACACTCAAGTCCCCCTCGCTCAATTCCCCGATGAGTATATCCAACAAATTGATTTTGGTCTTTCTCCATTTAAAGTAAAACTCTTCTTTTCGATGGATCCAAATGCCAGCAAGGGGAGGTGCAGGTTTGTTATGATTCCTCCTGGGGTGCACCTATCCCTGGGCCACACACAAACTTAACTTTGAGTGTACCAATAATATGGCTGAATATGAAGCTCTTGTTTTAGGTCTTCAAAATGCCATTAATCTTGGTGCCCACCATATCGACATCTTTGGTGACTCTGAACTCATCGTTAATCAAGTCATGGGTGTCTATCAATGCAAGAATGATATCCTTCAAAAATATCATGATATCATTCTCTTTCAACTTCAATATTTTGATAAATTCACTATCCAAGCTATTCCTCACACTGTGAATCGATTCACAGATACAATGGCTTCTTTAGCCTCACTTATTCCACCTTTTACCGAAGACTCGTGACTTTATGTGGTTGTGCAATGATTAGATCAACCATCTCATCTCAAGCAACTGACTTCAATCAATGTCATCACAACCAATACTCAAGATGAGTGGTATCAACACATCATTGATTATCTATCTCATTCAGTGCTTCCTCCAGATCTGACTTCCAATGGTAGAAGATCTTTTATCCTACGCGCTAATCGCTATACTATTCTAGGTGGAATCCTCTACAAACGTGGTTTTGATGGTATTTTTCTTCGGTGCCTCAAAACCCCTGAATCATCTAAAGCCATCCAGGAAGTCCATGATGGTATCTGTGGTGGACATTTTAGTGGCTTGGCCATAGCTAAACGCATCTTACGTTTAGGCTATTATTGGCCTTCTCTTAATCGAGATTGTTGTGAATACACTAAGAAATGTGTCAAGTGTCAACAACATTCCAATCTCACACATATCCCCAATCAAGCTTTGCAACCTGCAAAGTGGATTTGTGGCCTTTTTCACAATGGGGTCTTGATCTCATCGGTCTCATCAATCCCCACTCTTCACAAAGCATCATCATTCTATCATTACTGCCACAGAATACTTTACTAAGTGGGTGGAAGCTATTCCTCTTTCATCGACCAAAGCTAAACCCATAGTTGATTTTGTCTATCAACACATCATTTGTCGCTTTGGTGTTCCACACAAACTCATCACAGATAATGGTAAATCTTTCAAAAATGTTGATTTGTAGAACCTCTGTGATGCTTTCAATATCAAACTCAGCTTTTCTTCTCCATACTATCCCCAAGCTAATGGCCAGGCCGAGGCTTCCAATAAAACTTTGCGTAATATCCTCGCAAAAGTAACTAGTCGAGCTGGTAGGGATTGGCATTTACATATCCCTTTTTCTCTCTGGGCTTATCAGACTAGCATTCATACTCCTATGGGTGCTACTCCCTTCTCTCTAGTCTATGGGTCAGAGGTTGTTCTTCCTTTGGAAGTCCAGATCCCATCTCTTCGTGTTTCTCTCAGAGAATTTGTTTTTGATGAGGACTATCGTCAAAATCATCTAATGCAGCTTGAGTTGCTAGATGAGTGGCATCTCAATGCTCTTGAGCATCATCAAGTCTATCTTGAGCATGTCAAATGTGCTTATAACAAGCACTTGCAACACCGTGACTTCAAAGTTGGTGATCTTGTTCTTAAAGAAAACCAAAATGTCACTACGCTAGAAAGGAGTCAGCGTGGTAAGTTTGCTCCTAATTGGATGGGTCCGTACGTAGTCACTCATAAATATGGGTCTGGGGCTTATCATCTATCTTCCATGGATGGTGTACCTGAAATGGAACCTCTTAATGCCTTGCATCTAAGGCCCTTCTACTGTTAAAATCTATCTTACATGATCTTAGTCACAAAACAGATCTTTCATCCATCTAACAACCAGTCATATATTTTCATAGTGATTCGGAACTATGTGGTTCTCCACGTTATGTCTTTTCTACCTTAAATATGAGTATCACGGCTCTACTCATGGCATTTTTCTTATGGATATGTTCCTCCTCCTAGTAGGGACACCTTAATCACTTCTTCATCTGTCCCAAGTATCTATCTTAATCAAATCTACTCGGGGCATGAGTACGTGTTTTTTATACGTTTTCTTCCCCTCTATCTGATCTATCTGGTCTACACTCACTTCTTCAAAAAAAAAAAAAAGCTCCAAAAGCTCAAAAAAAAAAAAAGGTGCTATCCTAAAATTCCCAAAAGATAGACTCGATCCTCAAGGACAAGCATTTATCTATGCATTAGACCATCAAATGAATGCATTTTCAAATGAATCAAAAGATATAGACCATGCCCCTCAAGGATGGCTACATTCAAAATATAGACCATGACCCCTCAAGGATGGCTACATTCAAAATAGGACGCATTCCTTTGTTTTTTTTTCTTAGCATCATTGAAAGACTTCCCGTATCGATCGGGCTTTTCTATATCTAGCAAACTTCCCCCGCATTGATCGCTTTTCTTTTCACAAAACAAAAATCATGAAGCCGAGACATAAGACCTTTTTCGATCATATGGAGAACCCTATTTTCCCAATGTGAGCATGTATTCTGTCCTTTGTAAATTTTGACAAGATAAATACTTACTTCTCCTTCCATTTACCTTCTAGATCTGGGTTTGCATGACTAGCTAGTGTCAGTTTATTTTAACCTCATATATGGCCTCAGTATGCATGGTCTTTTGGTTTCCTATCAAAGTCTCTATTTATGGTCAGTTAGGGGCCTAGCTTATCATTCTTTTTCTTATCTAGGTGTATTGCTTTTATTTCTAATCAAGGTCATTTCATTACGTCCTTTTTCTCACACAGCGCATTTCCCATTATTATTTGTTATTCATCCAATTAAATTGACATTTAACATGTTAATTTAGTCAAAATCTATCATCTATCTATATTCATCTTATCTACTTTGTCCAAAAAAACATATCAAAGCATGTATTGCAAACACATGTGGATCTACCTATCTATTTTCATCAAAATTAAATTAACATCTTAAACATATCAAATCTATCAATCACATCTATCCATCTATCCATCAAATCATCTAAAAACATGTACATCCAAGTTACACTACATCTATCTATATCTATTTTTCATCAAAATTAAATCCAATATATATCAATCACATCAAATCACATCACATCATCATCCTCATCTATCTATCACATCTATATCTATGTCCATCAAATCACATCTATTTTTCATCTCATATCAATATCAATCACATCTATATGTCTATATCCATCAAATCACATCTATTACTATCACATATCATATCCATCACGCTACATCTATCCATATCTATTAAAATTAAATGCATGAGTACAATCATATGACACAAAAAATGATGAATCTATATATATACATGAGTGTCTATACAACAAAGAATGGATGGCTTTCAATCAAGCCATCTATATCATACATCAAAAATGCCTTCAAATCGAGGCTACATCAATATATCGATACAAAAATATAACATATCTATATCGTGAAATCCGATAGGTGGAAGACGCTATCTCCTCCACCCTCCTCTCGGTCCAGTGCTCTCTCCCTAGCCGCCACCACCACCTATCGAGCTAGAAGCACCGCTACTGCTGGGGGCCTCCGCCGCCACCTCGGCCTCTCCCTGCTCCTCCTCCTGCGATGCACCACTAGCTGCAACTATCGCTGATCTCCTCCTCGCACCGTAACGAGGCACATCAGGGGCATGTGCTGTAGGGCATCCTCGTAGTATCTCACCTCGGCAAGGAGAGACTGATAAGTACTCAGGCTCACCGTACTAGGTGCTCGTAATGGCGCTGCTGGTGTGCTGCTGGTGGTGGCCCTCCTACGGTCGCACCCTGTGACCTGACTCTGACATAGTGCCTGTATCACCATATTTGGCCCTGAGGGCCTCTCTATGCCGATGGTAGTGATCCCTCTGTTGGATCACTGTATCTCACTCCTGACGAGCTGTGTCTCTCTCCATGATCAGGCATCCTCTCCTCTCGAGAGCTCGATCTCCTCGAGGGAAACCTGGTGTGTCTCGCACTGTGGTGGCATGCATGCTCTCTCCCCAAGCCTCTCCAAAGACTGTGGCTATATCCTCTCTTCATGCATATATGGATGCAGGCAGTGTCGTGGTAACTCAGAGAATACCATGCCACATAGCCATCATCCACTCCGCATCATCATCACTATCTGTGGAAGGTGGGGCCTCCCTCAATGGATCTATCGGGATCAAAATCAGCAGATCGGTCTCTCTGCTATCTCACCTGTATGGCCTGTAGGTGGTCAGAACTGTCTGCACTAAGCCAAACTACCTCAATACCCATATAAATGGGATGCACTCCCACATATCTGGCCTATGGCCCCTAACCACCCTGCTCCATCTCAACCCCACCAGGTGAGCCTCCTGACCGGCCCATGTCGGATAGACCCGATATGGTCTCCAAATGACCTGCTCTGGTGTCAGCATCCTAAAACGCTCAGCATACCACTCCGCAGATCTCCCTGTATCTCCTGGGGCCATGTCATCCCGCCATCACCGGAATCCATAATCAAGGGCCCCCAGTGCTACTGGCATCCATGGAAGCCTGGATGGCCTGATCACTGCTATGTGCTCATATGCCCAACAATGGAGCACAAAGCTAACATCGATGCCATGTCCTCCTACCGGTGGTGTACATCCATAACTCATAATATATCTGAGCTATCAGGGCATCGGAAAATGTGAACACTGTCTTGAACTCAGAGGATGTCACAAACACAGTCTAGTAATATCAATGGAAATCTCCCACCTCCTGAATCTGGCAGAAAAATAGAGATCGCCATCGAATCAAGCACTATCCATCTCGCTCTCCCGGCATCATCCTATCTATAATGAGAGGCTATCCTCACCGCCCCGGACACTATCTCTGAATCATCTACCCTGTCCCCATATAATCATCCTAGGCCCTCTGTTGCTGCTCTCGTGGAGTAATCTCAATCGGGTCCCCGTGATCGGCAGCCTCAGGATCCTATATATATCCTCGTGGGTGATGGTCATCTCACCCGTCCTGAACCAAAAAGTGCAAGTCCGGCTATCCCATCATCATACTAGTGCTCGCATCAACTCTACATCTCGAGGCACTCGTCAGTAGTACCGAAGCCCCCGAGCCCGGCTAGCTCTAGGTGACGCCAATCCGCGTCAGTCACATCGGGGAGAATGGTCTCTAGAAGCTCAGAATAGCATCCCGCATATGCAAAGCCTCTCGTGCCTACATCACACGACACCATGAATAGTGTTAGCTACTTACTTATCCACATCCAAATATCACAAAAAAATACATTCTATCAATTTCTTAAATCTAAACATTGCAATCGGCATCGATTGAGTCAAATCGACGTCGATCGATTTAGTCGATGACGATTTTAACAATCGACACCGATCTAACTAAATCGGCATCGATTTTAACAATCGACGCCGATCTAACTAAATCAGCATCGATTTTAACAATCGACGCCGATTGCAAGGCCAAACGCCCCACAATGCTCTGGCCCCTCATTTATCTAGTTTTTTCTTTAAAAAAAAAATTTGGCATCCTAATATGCTATTTCATGATAAAATTATATAGGAAAGTTTGGGTAGATCCACTTACCCCCGGTCGTGTCCTCTTCCGCTTCTGACTGCTCCCAGAGGCTTCCATGGTGCTCAAAACCAATTTTTGACTCTCTCTAAATCAATCGTCATGGTCTAAATAAATCATTCACGTTTTCCTTTTCACATATTTATATGGGCTCGGTACGGTCGGCGCCGATTTGTGTGGTCGGCGCTGATTTTTATGGTCGGCACCGATTAATCTGGATCGACGCCGATTTAGGCCTATCATTTGCCGATTGGTTGCACTTTTGCTTCTTCACCTCACTTTCTTCCATCTCCTAATCTTCTTGCCATAGTGTTGATGCTTGGCTTATTTATCTGGTCATTATTATGCCCTGAGTGTTGCCTTTTGGCACATACTTTCGATATTATCACCCATTTCGAGCCTGCTCCCTATACATGGGGCACTCACATTTTTGGCAGCTTAGAGTTAATGGGTCCAGTAGGCACTAACGTCATCTCGCTTGCAGAGACCGTCCATCTGGTTGTCCCTACCAATGTGTCTCTCTTTAGGTGCTACTATTTTGCAGCCCTCCTTACACTCACGGGTCTGTAGGTACTAACGTCGATCTCATGCGGAGACCATCTAGTCTGCCCTACCAATGTGAGTTCCTTAGGTTGCTACCTTTTTTTATTTTTTTTGTGCATCATTAATGATCAGATCTACTCCAGGCATCTAGCTGGGGCATCCTGCATTTTCATCTACCTTTTTCAAACTTGGGATCGGTTGCTCTTTCGGGGCCCATCCCATCCCTAGTTTGAGGGGGATCACATCATCACTTTTTCTTCCTTTCTTCCAACTCCTTGTTTTTGTCTCGCAACTTTGCTTATCGCAAGTTACTTGACAAAAAGGGGCAAAATGTAGACACCTAAAATTGGTTATCCAATTTAGTGTCCCCCGCGTGTGCGTTTTCCTTCTCGGGTAACCTGGGGCACGTTTATATCACCACTTCTCCCTTAGGGTATTATTTAATATTTGATTTAAACATCTATCCTAAGTTTATTTCACCCCATTATGTTTTACCCATAGATAATTAAATATTAACTATTTAATTATACTTTTTACATATATCTTAACCACTTATCTACCCCATATCAATTCCTAACCTCCCATATCTATTTTATCCATCTATCCCCCTATTTCTCCTCCTCCCAAACCAAGAGCAATGGGATATTTCCCATATTTGAGGTGGAAGGATCACTTTCATCTTTCCAAAATCACCCCTTTTGGCCATTTCGGGAGTTCTTTTCTCGATCGGCGCCGACCGTACTCTGGCCGATGCCGATTTTTTTTGGAGCGGCACCGATTTCATCTCGGTCGGTGCCGATTACAAATACAGGGCTAGAATTCAGTTTTGGTTAGACAGAAAAGAATGACAGAGAGTTTTGAGCATCAAGTCTGAGCATTATCTATCAAGTGAAAGTGAATTCTATCCAAATCAATCCCTGAGAGGAGTACCGTTACTCTGCTCCTACCACATCGACATCGTGAGCCTCCATCGATCTCTTGGTGACTCTGTTCCTACATCCAAGTGAAGGTGGAGCCTTGTCAGTATCCCTACGGCTCTTGCAGATCCAATGAGAGATCGACGATCTAGCTTCCACTCATTCTCTATTTCTCAATCTTCCTACAATTTTCCCAAGTCGACGCCGACCACCACCGCCGATGCCGACGCCGACGCCGATTCTCTCTAGTCGACGCCGACCTATCTCAGTCGACGCCGATTTTTCTCAGTCGACGCCGATTTTCCTAATCGACGCCGATCTACCTGCGGACAGGTAAAATAATTCAGGGAACACAAATCCAACATTGTTTTCACACTTTCCCATTTTTTATTGGTTTTTTCTGTCATTGTTTACTTTTCTGTCTATCATTTTTAATCAAAATATAGACATTTACTTACATCTTTTATCATGTATGCTTCTTTCCTTAATTGAAAATGTGGACTGACATCATCCCGAGGGAGCTTATCGCTTCCCAGACCCACTTTTGGGTAGTCCACCCAAATATCTTTTAACGTGGTCTTTTTTTCTGTCAAGCATCTGTGTCTCGCAGGTTTCTTGGATCTACTTTGCAGGATCGCTCGTGTGTGCCCGTCTTGTCTACATCGGCTTTCTTTTCCATCTACATCTTCAGATCTTGTCTTATCTATCGTATCGATTTCATTTGAGAGTTCCTTAAATAGAAATTTTCATTCTACTATTATCGGGATATATTTTCTGGATTTGTGGTGTGTTTTCTTAACCTTTTTCATGAGCACATTGCTTGTTCATGGGATTGCCGAGGGGAAGAGCTCAACAACGCACTTTTTGAAGTCCACACACCTCGAGAGCTAAATCTACAGTATTCCTCTTTACGATGTTTTCTCCTTTTTAAGAACTTAAAAATAACTTGTTTGTTTGTTTTCTATCACATTCAAACATTTTGGATTTTTAGACCTACCTAAAAAAATTTAATCGCTATTTGGGAAAGAATTTGTTTGACCTATCTTCATGAAATCCAACACTCAATTCTTAGTGCTTAAAAAGAACTTTTCCTTTGTCATTTCATCAGATGCTATTCATCTAGTTTTCTAAATAGGTTGGAAAAATTGATCAAAATCAGTAGTGACACTATTTGATTTTTATTTTTCACCCTTGCACACAAAGCCAAAATCACTACGTATAAAGCATCAAAACAAAAATTCCTCCTCGGCCTGTCCTCGCCTACTTGGAAGTGACATCCAAGAGGAAGAGCTACGCGATACTCGGGCTTGCGCTTATAAATTCAAAAGTTCTACGTATCTATTGGCAAAGCACTCGACTCCATTATCGCAGCGGTGTGTGAAGTGCGGGGTAGGCCCTCATATCATTAGTCCCCAAACCATAGCGATCTTATAAATTTCTTTCAGTAGGAAAATAGATAATCACTTATGCTACTTGCAAGGATCTTCCAGGCAAGGTCAAAATCTTTCTTTTTCTAAGTTGGTGTGTGAAGTGCGGGGTTATATGCCCATGCACCGGTCTTTTACTTAAGTGCCTTTGGGACTCCTCACCAAAACATTCCCAAACCATCCTTAGTTTTCCTATCGATTAGTCTCTGCTCTAAAAAGCCTTCCTAATATTTTCTTTCTTAATAGTAGGAAAATTTAAAAGAGATAATCACTTATGCTACTTGAATTTCTCTGTGCATTAGTTAGGTCAAACTTTTTATTTTATATTTTTACTTGTTTATGAGCGATCATCACTCGGTTACAATCTAGAAAATGTCTCTTCCCGAGACCACCACTAGTGTGGATGTTCGGCACCCCGGGTCTTCCTCGGGACCGCTATTAGTTGGTTCCCCATCTTAGTCATATAATTTTTCTATCAAGCCTAAAGCAATCCCATCACGTCCAACTTCCCCAGTCCTTCGTAAATATCATCTTCTTCTCGATATAGAGTATGTTCCTCATGGGATCCCGAATTTTAAAGTGTGCTTGATCGCAATCCAGTAGCCCTTATGGACTATCTAGTACATAAGTCTATTCAAATATCTAATCAGGGACCACCAATCCAACAAGTTTACGATTATCCTCGTGAACCATCCTAGGATTTTATAACAGCTTAGCATCCATTTTTCTAACCCCTCGAACACAGGAAGAGGGTGGCGCACTCCGTGCCTCCTTTTTCTCTTCCACTGACCATGTCGACTAGTTCTCAAATAGTCTTGCCTATTCCTAATGCCGCAGTTACCTCGACTATTCCACAACCTACTTCTGAGAAGTCCTCTTCTCTAGCTATAATGGGGCTCGCGCACCCACATATTGTTGTTAATTCTTCTATGCCGTCCATTGTGTCCTAGGGTCAGTACCTCTTTATGAATCAACCCCCTTCTACGAGTCAGTTGGTTCCTGCTTCTCATCCTCCAGTTGGTCTTTCTTCCAATGTTCCAACATCAATTTTGACCTTCACCCATCCTCGAAGCATCGGTACCTTAATAACCAATCCCAAAATCAAAAGCCTCATTCGTGTCTTGTTCCCCACCATGTCCAATCAAATCAACACCCATGTTCCTCAATCCATTCCGATTCAATCAACAAGTGTAGAGCCACCAATCACAAGCTTCGATCTCTTTCATTCAACCACATTTTCTCAACCACTTATTATCTCACACCTGCTTATACACAGATCCTTCACAACAAATACCTCACCAAAGCATCACCTGTAATGCCTAGTTATTCCTCTTATCATCCTATCAATCAACAGATGAATCCTCGCTGACACCTTAACAAAATCCACCATTCACTTCTTATGTAGGACATACCAACATGCCTCCTCCTCAATCGACGTGGTTCAAATTCTTTTCAAGAAAATAGCAGACCTGAAGCCTCCACCAAAGGGGCTCGCCCTTCATACTCTTTTCAAGAAGTGTGTAATGAACCCATTCATCCATCTCGCTGGCTTTTAAGCCTTATCCTCCCCAATGGGAACTTCCTAAATTTTCAAAATTCCATAGTCGGGAGGACCCTCAACAAAGATTTGCGAGCATTCAAACATGCTTGCTACCTCATAGTCCAAGATGGAGCTTATGCTATGTACTTTCCTATGTCTCTAAGCAGGCCCGCTTTAGACCGGTACAATAACATTCCTCAACATTCCTTGTTTTCTTTCTCTCAATTGGCTCGATGTTTGTTGAAAAACTTTTCAATAAATATCGCACATAAGATCTCGATCACAGATCTTTATAACATTCATCAATTCGATGATGAGTCTATTGCAGACTTTTTGTCGCTCGTTGGAGAGGGATAATAAACCAATTATCTTTCTCCTTCCTCAATCCCAACAGATCGAGTTGTTTACTCGATCTTGTGCTAATCATATTTCTTCCACTTTAAGGATCCAGACCTTTCATACATTTGAAGAAGCCTTTACGATGGCACGCAAACTTGAGTCTCACGCCATTGAACAAGGGAAGTTAAAACTTCACTCTAAGTCTAAACCAGATTTTTCTCGGTTTACCAAATCAAATCCTTCCACTTCTAAAGACAAGAATCAGGGATCCACCAACGCTATCGTATTAAAAACATCACGAGCTGATAATACTTCTAATCAAACACCATGAGAGACTCCTCATCTTCTCGAAAAGGGTCCTCGTCATCTCGATCTTTCACTTCGTTGGGAGAATCATATGCTTCTATCTTAGAGAAAATGTTGGAAGTTCGCATGATCGAACTTCCCCCCATTAGGAATATTGATGAAAGCCAAGAACGTCCATTCTGGTATAGGGAAAATGATTTCTGTCATTATCATAGAACCAAAGGTCATGACATTGAACGATGTCAGACCTTCAAAAATCTTGTCCAGAAATTCATTGATAGAGGTGAGCTCATTCTGGATAACCCAAATGCTCCCCCAAATCAGGCACTGGATGTTTTTAAACAACCTTTTCCTAATCATTCCCCGAACCATAATGCTTCAGAGTCTCAAAAACCAAACACTCATACTATCAGCTTCATCTCTACTAAAGAATCTTCTTCTGAAACTAAGCCATCTGCGAACACATCGACCGAATCAGAACCTCCTTCTACTTCGCTAATCGCTGAGATTCCACCATCTTCAAATAGCTCATCTTCGAATATTCCTACATTGCAAGATACGGATTCATCTCTCTCCGCTTCTTTTCTGACCTTCCATCCATACCCGAGACAGTGTCATCCTCATCTGTCTCATCGTCAGACATTCTTTCAGTGCTCGAGGCAATTACATCCCTTCGAGTTTCCACTGCGGATACACCTACTTCTGTTTCTCCCATTTTTGCTGCGACTATGCCATTGGTAAACGTACCTATAGTTGTACCAACTTCAATGGAAGCGTCTTCGATTTTGACTCTTCCTGTTTCCTTTCCTACAGTAGTTTCACCCACAATTACTGTACCAGAAGTAGTTCCTTTGCAAGGAGCTGCTTCTTCATCACTCACTTCTTCCATCACCAATGCTGCTTCGCCCATTAAAGGAAAATCTAAAGAAGTAGCACCGACACCTATACACTCGGTTCCCGAACTTAGACCGAGACAACCAAAATCTAACATTGCATCATCAGCATCTCCCCCTTTGTTTTCTCCGAAAGGTTACAATCACCTTATGCGGTTGAAATTGTCACCATCCCTGAAAAGGGAAAGCCTATAGTTCACGTGTTCAAGAATCTGGGTGCTTTCCCACAAAAATCTCTATCTACGCCTCATAAAAGATTGGATTTATCCACTGAGAAGGCGTCTTCTCCTGCAAACTTATCAAAACCATCATCTTCTTCTACAACACATTCTTCACCAGCACCTCGAAAAGTGGACTTACCTATTAAAAGGACGTCACCTCCTTTATCAAAATCATCATCTTCATTACCAAAAACCAGGACACCCTTTGTTCCTCCGATTAGACCTACTTTGGGAGCTTCTTCCTCATCTAGATCGACATTATCTAAATCATCAGTAGTTTCGACCAAGCAGCCTCCTTTACTTCTGAAGACCACGACACCTGTTACATCTCCACCATCTTCAAAATCTATTCTAGGGGCTCCTCCTCCATCAAAAACAATCATGTCTCACTTACTTCCACCTCAAGTGCCCAAGGCTGCTCCTCCAGATGTCCAAAAAAATAAGATGATCCCTAAAAAGACTGTCAAACCTAACATGCAAGTCCTTTTACCTCGGCAGTCTGTTAAAGTAGAAGAGGTGCCTTCATCATCCCTGTCCTCATCTTTGTCTAACGGATTCTATACTGAAATCCTTCACCAACTTATCCAATCTTCATCCATATCTCTTCCTCCGATTAAACCCTATAACCCTAAAGGAGTTAAACCTGCCTGGTTTAACTCTGATTTGATTTGCGCCTACCACCGTACCCCGGGTCATGATACTGAGAGGTGTAAAGCCCTTCAATCTGTTGTCAACAGCCTTTTGGAAGAAAGTGATCTTTTGCTGGAGGATGAGGAACAAGTATCTCCTGTCATCATAGCTCCATCTGAGTCCCAACGATCTACTCAGACCTCTACTTCTAGTGATTCCACTCCAAATGACCTTCCACCTTCTCAAATCGACACAATTCATATCGCCACTAGAACCCAACAGTATGATAATCCATCCTCATCTACAGCATCTCGACCACGGGTTGTCATTTCTGCAGCCCCCGAAGGAATTTCTCCTTCCTCATTAGCCTCGAGACCCCGAGTCTCTATTCGTGCTGCACCTCGGGCTCAAGTTCCCGTATCAGTTGAGGAGAGTGTTATGAAACAACTCACCCAGGCTCCGGTCAAAATGTCTCTTTTTGACCTCATTCAATCCTCTCCGCAACATCGCCAAGCTCTGATTGATAATCTGCGTCGCATCGCAGTGAATTCAGATGAGCCCCAGCCTTTCGAGATGGTTGTTGGATTGAATAGACCATCAACCACCATTTCTTTTGAAGACTCAGAAATTCCTTCCCTTTCTTCCGAGGATTTAGAGGCTCCCCTCTTTATCACAGTCCAGATCGACAACACTACATTAAAACGCATTATGATCGACAGTGGAGCTGCACTTAATGTCATCTCCTCACACACATTCGAACAGCTTAAGTTACCAAAGAACGTAGTGTCACCCCCGCCTTTCGCTCTTCGATCATTTAACGATCAGCTAGCAGTTACTTTAGGAACTGTGGTCCTACCCATTCGAGTAGGTAAGAAGTTGCTTCACGAACTCTTTTACATTGTTGAAGGGAAATTCCACTATAATATGATCCTCGGACGCTCCTGGATTCGTGCAATGCATTGTGTCCCATCCACCCTCCATCGATGCTTAAAATATCAATATGAGGGCAAAATCTATACTCATCCAGGAGATCCTTTTCCTTCCGCACAATGTGACATGACCACAGGGTCTGCCCCTCTAAAGGAAAATGCTTGTTCTCCTGATGGGGCCTCATCTTCTTCCATACCTGCAACCAAACTACCGGATTTACAAAATCTAGAAGAGACATCAGCAGCGTTTCTCACCGGGAGAGCTTCTCTCCTTTCTTTTGATGCCCATCTCAAACCTAATGAGTATGGTAGACCAGACAAACAACCTGAATATCAGCCTGGTCTTGGTCGCATCGTCACCATTGGTCTGCCCAATCAACAGACTAATTTCATCTACGGTGGTCTTGATACGCCTCACTATCGCCCGGATTCTCCTCCTAGGGCCAAACCTTATTTAACAGGGTTCGATTGTCTACAGAATCCCACGTTTGCAAAAACTTATTTATATCGATGCGCGTGGAAGGGCTTTGGCCTGGGAAAATATGAACAAGGTGTGCATGACCTCGCATCCATTCCAACTCTCATGCCACATCAAAAATTTGGTTTAGGATTTAAACCTCTTTCAAAAGCCACCGTCACTATTCTCGATGAGCCTCTTCCTATTGAGGAACCATCTTCTCCCGCTAGGTCAGAAGCATCACTCGATGTGGACGACGCCATTTCCATCCCGTCTAACTTTTTTTTTTAGTCAATACCATTTCCTTAGGACCACTAACCTATAAGACTAATGACACGTCCACTTCCATACCGTTAGTTTTCCCTGAAATAGTTGGAGACGACTCTCCTACTATCAACACTATCCACTGTGCGGATGATGATTCTGTTCTCACCTATCTGGGGGCAGAGGATTCTTATCTTCCTAAGACCATTCCTTCCGACACGTCTACGCTTCTCAACGAAGCCACTGTCGACCTTAATATAGGGACTTCTAAAGACCCTCGCATCATTAAGGTCGGCCAATCCCTTAATCCACAGGAGTTAGGAGATTTTACCACTTTTCTTTCCAACCATCGTCAAGCCTTTGCTTGGTCATATGAGGATATGCCGGACTCGATCCCGATATCGTGGTTCACAATATCGTTACTCTTCCCGACATTAAACCGGTTAAACAAAAATTGCGTAAAATGCACCCTAGAGTAGCCCTGCTTGTTAAAGAAGAGTTACAGCGCTTGCTCTCGGCTAATTTCATCCAACCCATCGATTATCCACAATGGGTTTCCAATGTAGTACCAGTAACTAAAGCCACTGGGAAAATTTGAATTTGTACCGACTTCCGGGATCTCAATCTTGCTTGTCCAAAAGATGATTTTCCTCTACCTAATATCGACCAACTCGTGGATTTAACTACGGGTCATGAGATGCTTTCTCTTATGGATGGTTTCTCTGGGTATAATCAAATTCTCATCGCACCAGAAGACCAACATAAGACTTCTTTCATAACTCCTTGGGGGACCTTTTGTTATCGTGTCATGCCCTTCGGTCTTAAGAACGCAGGAGCAACCTATCAACGAGCAATGACCTACATCTTCCATGATCTCTTACACAAAACTGTGGAAGATTACGTCGACGATCTCCTCGGTAAATCAAAACGTCGTCAGGATCATCTTTTCATTCTTGCACCTCTCTTTGAGAGGCTTATTCACTTTTGTCTTCGTCTAAATCCATCTAAGTGTGTGTTTGGCGTTCTCACTGGTAAACTTTTAGGCTTTATCATTTCCATTAGGGGTATTGAAGTGGACCCCGCAAAAATAAAAGCTATCCTTGAGATGCCTCCCCCTTCTAACTTAAAGCAACTCCGCAGTCTCCAAGGACGTCTTCAATCAGTGCGTCGTTTTATTTCACAATTGTCGGACCGTTGTCAACCTTTTCATCATCTCCTCCGTAAGAATGTTCATTTTGAATGGGATGAGCATTGCCAAAAGGCCTTTGATGATCTCAAAGCTTATCTTCTTTCTCCACCTGTGCTTACACCTCCACGCGAGGGGGAGCCTTTCTATCTTTATATCTCTGTGACTGACCATGCTCTGGGAGCCATGATCTCGCATCGGGACACTTGCGGTAAAGAACAAGTTGTCTATTACATCGCCGCACCTCCATGATTATGAAACACGTTATTCCGAAGCTGAAAAGCTGTGTTGTGCTCTCTTCTTCGCAACTTCTAAGCTTCGTCATTACCTCCTTAATCACAAAACTTACATTGTCACAAGTGTCAATCCACTCAAGACAATTCATGCGAAGCCTTATCACAATGATCGTATCACTCGTTGGCTCATGCTTATGACAGAATTTGACCTCGAGTTTATCCCGCAAAAGTCTATCAAGGGTCAGGTTATTGCAGATCAATTAGCTGATGCTCCTCTTCCGGACACTCAAGACCCCCTTGCTCAATTCCCCGATGAATATATCCAACAAATTGATTTTGGTCTATCTCCATTTAAAGTAAAGCTCTTCTTTGATGGATCCAAATGTCAGCAAGGGGGAGGTGCAGGTTTCGTGATGATTCCTCCTTGGGGTACGCCTATCCCTGTCGCACACAAATTAAACTTTGAGTGCACCAATAATATGGCTGAATATGAAGCTCTTGTCTTGGGTCTTCAAAATGCCATTAATCTCGCATGCTCGTCATATTGACATCTTTGGTGATTCTGAACTCATCGTTAATCAAGTCACAGGCGCATCTATCAATGCAAGAATGATGTCCTTCAAAAATATCGTGATATCGTTCTTGTTCAACTCCAATCTTTCGATAAATTCACTATCCAAGCCATTCCTCGCACTGCGAATCGATTCGCGGATACAATGGCTTCGTTAGCTTCACTTATCCCACCTTTTACCGAAGACTCGCGACTTTATGTGGCTGTGCAACGATTAGATCAACCATCTCATCTTCGGCAACTAACTTTAATCCATGCTGTCACAACCGATACTCAGGATGAGTGGTATCAACAGATCGTTGATTATCTATCTCATTCGGTCCTTCCTCCAGATCTGACTACCAATGGTAGAAGATCTTTTATCCAACGCGCTAATCGCTATACTATTCTAGGCGGGATCCTCTACAAACGCAGCTTTGATGGTATTTTGCTTCGATGCCTCAAAACCCGTGAATCATCTAAAGCTATCCAGGAGGTCCATGACGGTATCTGTGGTGGACATTTTAGTGGCTTGGCTGTGGCTAAACGCATCTTACGTTTGGGATATTATTGGCCTTCTCTTAATCGAGATTGTTGTGAATACACTAAGAAATGTGTCAAGTGTCAACAACATTCCAATCTCACACATATCCCTAGTCAAGCTTTACAACCTGCAATGGATTTGTGGCCTTTTTCGCAATGGGGTCTTGATCTCATTGGTCTCATCAATCCCCGTTCTTCACAGCGTCATCATTCTATCATTACTGCCACGGAATACTTTACTAAGTGGGTGGAGGCTATCCCTCTTTCTTCAACAAAGGCTAAACCCATAGTTGATTTTGTCTATCAACACATCATTTGTCGCTTTGGCGTTCCACACAAACTCATCACAGATAACGGTAAGTCTTTCAAGAACGTTGATTTGCAGAACCTCTGCGATGCTTTCAATATCAAGCTCAGCTTTTCCTCTCCATACTATCCGCAAGCTAATGGCCAGGCCGAAGCTTCCAATAAAACTTTGCGTAATATCCTCGCAAAGGTAACTAGTCGAGCTGGTAGGGATTGGCATTTACATATCCCTTTTGCTCTCTGGGCTTATCGGACTAGTATTCGTACTCCTACGGGTGCTACTCCCTTCTCTCTCGTCTATGGGTCTGAGGTTGTTCTTCCTTTGGAAGTCCAAATCCCATCTCTCCGTGTTTCTCTCAGAGAATTTGTCTCTGATGAGGACTATCGTCAAAATCGTCTAGCACAACTTGAATTATTAGATGAGCGGCGTCTCAATGCTCTTGAACATCATCAAGTCTATCTTGAGCGTGTCAAACGTGCTTATAACAAGCACTTGCAGCACCGTGACTTCAAAATTGGTGATCTTGTTCTTAAAGAAAACCAAAATGTCACTACACTCGAAAGGAGTCAACGTGGTAAGTTTGCTCCCAACTGGATGGGCCCGTACATTATCACTCATAAATATGGGTCTGGGGCTTATCGTTTATCTTCCATGGATGGTATACCTGAAGTGGAACCTCTTAATGCTTTGCATCTACGGCCCTTCTACTGTTAAAATCTATCTTACACAAATTTAGTCGCAAGACAGATCTTTCATCCATCTAACAACTAGTCATATACTTTCATGGTGATTCGGAACTATGTGGTTCTCCGCCTATTGCCTCTTTTCCTTAAATATGAGTATCGCGGCTCTACTCATTGCATTTTTCTTTTGGATATGTTCCTCCTCATGGTAGGAATACCTTAATCACCGTTTCATCTGTCCCAAGTGCTTATCTTAATCGGATCTACTCGGGGCATGCGTGCATGTTCTTTTATGTTTTCTTTCCCTCTATCTGATCTATCTAGGTCTAAACTCAGCTTCTTCCAAAAGGATTTTCAAAAAAAAAAAAAAAAAAAAAAAAAAAAGAGATGTTATCAAAAAGATAGACTGATCCCTTGAAGGACAGCTATCCATATATTATGAACTGAATCAAAAAAAAATATAGACCATGCCCTCGAAGGATGGCTATCATTAAAATTCAAAATACAGACCGCTCCCTTGAAGGACGGCTGTTTCTCAAAGCACCACTCAAGGCTTCTTGCATTGATCAGCCTTTCAGTCAGTTTGTACACTTTTTAGCATCGCTGAAAGACTTCCCGTATTGATCAGTCTTTCCATATCTAGCAAACTTCCCGCATTGATCAGTTTGCTTTTCTGCCAAAATCATGAAGCTGAGATTTAAGACCTTTTGTCGATCATATGGAGAATCCTATTTTCCCAGTATGAACATGTATTCTGTCCCTTGTAAATTTCGACAAGATACTTACTTACTGCTCTTTCCGTTTCCATCCTAAATCTGGTTTGCGGCTAGTTAGTGTCAGGTTTATTTTAACCTCATATAGGGCCTTGTATGCATGGTCTTTTGGTTTCCTATCCAGATTCTATTTATGGTCGGTTGGGAGTCTGATTTATCATTTTTCTTCATATTTGGGTGTATTCCCTTTATTTCTAATCAAGGTCATTCTCACTACGTCCTTGACTCTCACCAAGAGTCTTTCCAATTATTTCATCCAGTTAACTTAACATTTAACATGTTAATCAAACTCTATCATTTATCTAAAATTCATCTGATCTACTTTGTCCAATACATATCTCATCGCCTCTATCTATTTTCATCAAAATATAATTAAAATCTCAAAAATATCAAATCCATTCCAGCTATTACCTCCTATCTATCTATCACATCGTCTAATCACTTGTCTATCCATGTCACATTACATCTATCTATATCTATTTTCTCATCCAAATTAAATCCACATACCAATCACATCAAATTACATCTATTTTTATCCTCTATCAGTCTATGTCTATCCAATCACATCAAATTACATCTATTTTTATCCTCTATCAGTCTATATCTATTCAATCACATCAAATTACATCTATTTTTATCCTCTATCAGTCTATATCTATTCAAACACATCAAATCACATCTATTTATATCCTCTATCAGTCTATATCTATCCAATCACATCAAATCACATCTATTTATATCCTCTATCAAGTCTATATCTATCCAATCACATCTATTCATCATCTATCAGTCTCTATCTATATCCATCTATCCATGTATATCAAAATCAAAAGCATGAGAACAATTATATGACAAATGAAATGATGAATCTATATATACATGTGTGTCTGTACAACAAAAAATGGGTGGCTTTCAATCAAGCCATCTATAAAATGCCTTCCAATCGAGGCTACATCACTACATCAATCTCTATATCGTGAAATCTGATGCGTGGAGGACACTATCTCCTCCACCCTCCTCTGGACCAGGCTGTCTCCCCTGGCCGCCGCCTATCGAGCTAGACGCACCTGCTGCTGGAGGCCTCTGCACACCTCGGTCTCTCCCGGTGCTCCCTCCCTCTGATGCCCCGCTCGCGGTGGCTGTCGCTGATCTCCTCCTTGCCCCGTAACGGGGCACATCTGGGGCATGCTGTGCTAGGGCATCCTCGTAATATCTCACCTCAGCGAGGAGAGACTGATAGGTACTCAAGCTCACGGTACCCGGTGCTCGTAATGCTGCTGCTGCTGCTGGTGCTGCTGGTGGTGGTGCTCCTAGGGTCGTACCCTGTGTACCTGACTCCGACATGGTACCTGTCTCCCCATATTTGGCCCTGAGGGCCTCCCTATGTCGAAGGTAGCGATCCCTCTGCTGGATCGCTATATCTCGCTCCTGGCGAGCGGTGTCTCTCTCCAAAATTAGGGCATCCCTCTCCTCTGTCAGAGCTCTGATCTCCTCAAGAGCCACCTGGTGTGTCTGCGTCAAGGTGGCATGCTCTCCCTCCAATCTCTCTAGCAGTGTAGCCATATCCTCCTCATCGGCATCTATAGATGCCGGAAGGTGTCGTGGTAGCTCTGTAGCATACCATGCCGCATAACCATCATCCACCCCTGCGTCATCATCACTGTCTGTGGAGGGTGGGGCCTCTCTCAATGGATCTGCCGGGATCAAAATCGGCAGATCAGTCTCCCTGATATCTCGCCTATAAGGCCTGTAAGTAGTCGGCACTGTCTGCACTAGGCCGAACTGTCTCAATACCCACACAAATGGGACTCACTCCCACATATCAGGCCTGCGGCCCCTAACCACCCTGCTCCGTCTCAATGCCACCAAGTGAGCATCCTGACCAGCCCATGTCGGAAATACCCGATATGGCCTCCAGATAACCTGATCCGGTGTCAGCGTCCTGAAACGCTCAGTATACCAATCTGCGGATCTCCCTGTATCTCCCGGGGCCATATCGGCCCGCCATCACCGGAATCCATAGTCAATAGACCCCACTGCTGCTGGCATCCAAGGAAGCCCGGATGGCCTGATCACTGCTATATGCTCATATGCCCAGCAATGGAGCACAAAACTGACATCGATACCTGTCCTCCGGCCAGTGGTATACATCCATAGCTCATGATATATCTGAGCTATCAAGGCATCAGCAAATGCGAATACCTGTCTGAACTGCAAGATGTCACACACGCAATCTAATAATAACAATGGGAATCTCCCACCTCCCGAATCTGGTAAAGCAAAATAAGAGATCGCCATCTGAATCAATGCTATCCGTCTGCTCCTGGGCACATCCTGTCTATACTGCGAGGCTATCCTCACCCCACCGGACGCTATCTCTGAATCATCTGCCCTGTCTCCATACAATCGAACTAGGGCCCTCTGCTGCTGCTCTCGTGGCGTGATCTCTATCGGATCCCCAGTGATCGGCAGCCTCAAAATCCTGTATATGTCCTCGTGGGTGATGGTCATCTCACCCGTCCTGAACCAAAAAGTGCAAGTCTGGCTATCCCATCGTCGCACTAATGCCCGCATCAACTCTACATCTCGCGGCACTCGTCTGTAATACCGAAACCCCGAGCCCGGCTAACTCTAAGTGGCGCCAATCTGCATCAGTGACGTCAGGGAGAATGGTCTCCAGTAGCTCGGGAATCGCATCCCTCATGTGTAGTACCTCTCGTGCCTGCATTCACGACATCAAGAGCGATGTTAGCTTCATATTTACCTAAATCTGAACATCCAAAAAAAAATTTATCATCTTCATTTAACACTTCTGATTCAATCGGCGTCGATTATATACAATCGACGTCGATCTACTAAAGTCGACGCCGATTGAATTCAATCGGCGCCGCTCTAATAAAAATCGACGCCGATTATACCAATCGACGCCGATTGCGGGGCCGGACTTAAATCAGACTCTGGCCTCCCCAAAAAAAAAAAAAAAAAAAAAAAAAAAAAAAAAAAAAAATAAAATAACGATAATCACGAGTCAGGAGAAACCACTTACCCCAGGTCGTGTCCTCCTCCGCTTCTGACCGCTTCCAGAGGCTTCCATGATGCTCAAATCCAATTTTTGACTCTCTCTGAATCAATCGTCACGGTGTAAATAAATCGTTTACGTTTTCCGTTCACATATTTATATGTGCTATAAACGGTCGGCGCGATTTTTTTGGTCGGCGCCGTTTACTTGGGTCGGCGCCGATTAGTGTGATCGCCGCCGATTTTCCATATCTGCTTGCCATAGTGTTGATGCTTGGCCTTATTTATCTGATCATTATTGTGCATGCTGAATGTTGCCTTTTGGCACATATTTTCGATATTACCGTCCATTTCGAGTTTGTTCCCTTTGCGTGGAACACTCACTTTTTTGGCCGCTTAGGGTTCACGGGTCTGTAGGCACTAACGTCGTCTGCCTTGCAGACCGTCTAATTGTCCCTACCAATGTGTCTCTCTTTAGAGGCTGACTATTTTGCAGCCCTCCTTACACTCATGGGTCTGTAGGTACTAACGTCGTCTCATGAGGAGACCGTCTAGATTGCCCTACCAATGTGAGTTCTTTAGGTTGCTGCCTTTTTATTTATTTTTGTGCATCATTAATGATCAGATCTACTCCAGACATCCAGCTGGGGCATCCTGCGTTTTCATCTACCTCTTTCAAACTTGGGATCGTTTGTTCTATCACCCATCCCATCCCTAGTTTGAGGGGGATCACATCATCACTTTTTCTTCCTTTCTTCCACCTCCTTGTTTTTGTCTCACAACTTTGCTTATCGCAAGTTACTTGACAAAAAGGGGCAAAATGTAGACACTTAAAATTGGTTACTCAATTTAGTGTCCCTCACATTCGTTTATCTTCTCAGGTAACCTGGGGCACGTTTATATCACCACTACCCCCTTGGAGTATTAATCAATTTGTGATTTAAACACCTATCCTAAGTTTAATTCACCCCATTTTGTTTCACCCATGAGTAATTAAATATTAACTATTTAATTACACCTTTTTACATATATCCTAACCACTTATCTACCCCATATCTATTTTATCCATATATCCCCCCTATTTCTCCTCCTCCCAAACCGAGTCGCGGGATATCTCCCGTACTTGGGATGATAGGATCATTCTCATCTTCCCAGAAATCACCCCGTTTGGCCATTTCGGGAGTCTGTTCCCCGATCGGCGCCGACCGGTACTCGGTCGACGCCGATTTTTAGGAACGGCGCCGATTTAATCTCGGTCGGCGCCGATTATAAATAGAAGCCCAGAACTCAGTTCTGGTTAGACACAGATTGTAAGAGAGAGAACGAGAGAGTTCCGAACATCAATTTTGAGTTTAATCTATCGAGTGAAAGTGAATCTTGTCCAAATCAATCCCTGAGAGGAGCACCGTTACTCTGCTCTTATCACATCAGCATTGCACGTCTCCATTGATTCTCTGGTGACTGTGTTCCTGCATCCAGCACAGGTGGACCCTGGCCAGTGTCTCTCCGGCATTTGCAGATCCTGCAGACGTTGACGATCTTGCCTCTATTTTCTGATTCTCAAACCTTTTCGCACGCTGCCCCGGATCGACGCCGATCCACATCAGTCGACGCCGATCCACATCAGTCGACGCCGATCCACATAAGTCGACGCCGATCCACATCAGTCGACGCCGATCATACTGCAGACAGGTAAAAGGACCCGGGTAACATAGATCCAGTTTTGTTTGCACAGTTTCCTGTTTTCTGTTGCTTTCTGTCTGCTGTTTAGATTCTGTTTTATTACTGTGATCAGAAAATCTAGTCCTGTACGTACATCTTTTATCATGTTTGCTTCTTTGCTTAATTAAAAACGTGGACTGACATCCGCCGAGGGAGCTTATCGCTTCCCGGACCCGCTTCTCGGGCAGTCCACCAAAATATCTTTTAACGTGGTCTTTTTCTATCAAGCACTGGTGTCTTGCAGGTTTCTTGGATCTACTGTGCCGAATTGCTCGTGTGCGCCCGTCTTATCTACATCGGCTTCCTTATCCATCTACATCTTCGGATCTTGTCCATCAGGTATCAATTTCATTTGAGTTTTTCAAGAATAAGAACACCCATAGGAGCAACTCCTTTCTCATTGGTATTCGGAGCAGAAGTAGTTCTCCCACTTGAGGTTGAAATACCCAGTCTCCGCATCTCATTACAAGGGATTCTGGATGAAGACACTTATAGAGAAGCACGTCTCTCCCAACTAGAAAGCTTAGATGAAGCCAGGTTAGACACTGAACAATGGCATAGAGTTTATGCTGATCGGATGTGCCAGCATTATAACAAAAAGGTCTATGAACGAGATATATATGAAGGAGATCTAGTTCTAAGACTAGACAACTGGATTGACAAAAAGACCAGTGAAGGAAGGAAATTCCGGCCCAAATGGTTGGGCCCATACCGAGTCATGAAAGACTATGGAAATGGTGCATATCTCTTATGTACACTGGAAGGCGAGGAATTCAATGAAACAGTCAATTCCTTGCATCTTAAACGATTCTATGCATAAGCAACCCGCACTGTTTGTATAATTATATCTACATTGCATCTTCATGTAGTTAGGTTCATTTTTTCCACTTGTTTCATACAATTTTGTGATCAAGGAACTTATTCTCAAAGAAATTCATTACAAACTTCTGATGGTATTGGCATAATCATGCAAATCATACTTCTTCACTTTCATAATCACATCACCTATTTCTGAATCATCTCATCAAATAAAGCTAGATATGACAAAGTCTTAATGGTAACCATACCAAGGTCTGCATGCTTGTTCTCACTTTTGGTCTCTTCCTAGGATAGGTGTCTTGCCTATGGTCTATTCTAGAAGCTTCATCATGTCACATCTATCCCGTATGCATATCTCTTTGGAAATAAGAACATACTGACATTTTTCTCAAATATATAAATCAAATGTAGATCAAACAGAAAATTTTATTTTTACACATTTCCTTTCCCTACCAACCTTCGGTGATGAGCTTACATCTCTTACTAGTGACGTAGGGTTGGGAAAGGATGGGAATGCCCTTACTCACTTGTACCTTGTCCATGGTGATAAGCCCACACTTCTTACTAGTAGCATGGGGCAAGGTGTAGGGGGTCCTCTTGACAAATAAACGTTGAAGGTCATAAGAAAACAATTCAAATGAACCTTTGAAATCTTAAGTCAACTACAAATGAATCAAATGTCCAATATTCCAAGAGAGCTCAAAACCCCGAAAACCAGATTTTGTCTACCATATGGCCATCTACGGATCTAAGTCTAGATAAACCGCAAAGCAAGTAGCATTCTAAACTATGGAGTCACTTGAGTAGAGTAGGTTTGTAGCATCATAATTTGGTTCCACCAAATCTTTGTCTATCTCTCATCACTACCATTCAACAAATTTAATAGCTTGTGCCCTTTCTAGTTCTCGGTGATGAGCCTCGCATCTTTCTAGTTATGTGGAGTTAGGAATGGGGCAAGTTCATCTACTCATCATACCAGTTTATCACCTCATTTGTCACAAAAATATGAAGTACCGAGAAATTTCTTATAGAAACTAAAGTTCAAGATCACATTGTGTCTACATTATCATATATCAAAGCATCACGAAATACAAAAAGCAAGAAAGCACTTGTATCATTTGTTCTCCACGCATACATTCTGAAAAGCATATAAAAACAACATTATAGTTTACATGTGGAAATGAATCAAAAAGTCATAGATACCAAGAGTCTAATCCAAAAAATATATATATATATATAAGTTTCTTGTACAATGCCATCATGCGAGCTAAGCATGGTCAAGATGCTTAAAGAGCCCAGGAAATACAAAATACATCATACAAACAATCTAAGAGAGCCATGCGACCTCTCAACCCCCTATGAGATCCCTCACGAAGGTGCACACCCACGTCTAGGTCTCTGGCTATGCCGACTCTCTAAGTGCACGGAGGGCTCACGGTCCCGAGGAGCAATTGTGGCCTCGCCATGAGAGTGACTCCTCATCAGACACTCTGTTGTCCTGTATCCTACCAACTTGGTCTGAAGGGTATTCACCATCTGGCCAAATCCCGAAAGGGAAAAAAATTTGGTATGCCTACCAGCTCACCGAGGGCTCCCTGCATCCATGGATAACTTTGCACGAGTCTTCTCCATGGGGATCATCGAGGTATCGGTGCATACCTAGAGAATCAGTCTCGCCACTCATCGTAGTCTCTGCAAGCAAAAGTAGAAAACAAATTAGAAATACTCAAAAGATAAAAACAAAAGTAAACAAAAGGAGAGATAGCAACTAAGACAATCATAGCTAAAAACAAACATTAAAGATGGATGATAACTCACTCATATCTCCAGGCCTCCAAGATGGATCCTAGGGTCAGCACCTACCACAGATGCCATGGCCGATCGATGCACTCCTCCCGTGCTTCGGAGCCACATAACATCCTACTATGGACTCATCCTCTCCACCCAAACCCTAAGAAAGTAGCTCCTCTGAAGCTAGGGTCACCCTCTCCGCACTCTGCTCCGCCCTCTACGCCTGTAAGATATCCTGAGTGTCATGCCACTAAGATCCCCATATATGAGGCCCTTGTGCTATTTCCGAGCTGTGACCCTCTTTGTCTCAAGTGTGAGCCATCTCTCGATGATCGGGACCCCCAAGATGCGGTAAACATCCTCAAAAGTAATGGTCCACTCACCCGACTCACTCTGGAAATCAGAAAGTGTTCCGATCGGCATCCCAATATGAAAACATGTCACAAAGTATGTGACTAGAAGTTGCAACATTTGGGACCTATGATATACGCAATATACGGCCCCTCAAGTGTCTTGCTCATCCTGAGAAAGTGCATCCAATACTGCTGGAAGCCAATCACACTCTCTCTCTTGACTCCATCTGATATACTCCTCCTTTGCCTGCATACACCCAAAAACATACAAAAAGGAGTAAGTTAGTATTCAAAATGACATTAGAAAAATCATTAAGACATATAAGAATGCTAGAAATGCAAAAATAATTTCAAACAAGTATTCTTTTAGCATTTTGTGAAGAACCGCCGCCCTGAGCAGGGCAGCGGTTCCATAACCGCCACCTTAAAGGCGGCGGTCTTGTGACCGCCGCCGCCTACGAGCAGGCGGTGGTTCTCTAACTTCCACCTTAAAGGTGGTGGTCTTGTAACCACCACCCTGAGCAGGGTGGCATTCGTGTAACTACCGCCCTGCTTAGGGCGGTGGTCGTGTCCCGAATTTCCACGTGGGTCACATGCCCTAAATGACACCTAAAAACACCAAAAATGACTATTTTTGACCAAAACAAAGCCTACCCATTAGGCCCCCCCCTAAGTGACCTTATTAAAACTGACATTTTCAAAAATAATCCCCCCATGACAAAGATTTCACCATTTTAACATTTTGGGGATAAAAATGGTAAAACGAGAAAAACTAACCTGTGATCTTGTGGGTCGGTGTTCCGCTCACGGAGGCATGATCACAATCTCGTCACTGAACGTTTTGACTATGCTCTCATCAAAAACCATCACCGTGGGTCCCAGAGCTCAAAATCAATCAAATCGACACGCACAAATGAATAGGAAAATGGGCCCACTTTTATATATATAACATCCTGACTTGTTTTGAATGCCCCTTTTCGTAGGTTTGGAGCGCCGACAGAGGTAAGTTCTTATCCCCGCACAAATGGTACTTCCTCATTTCATATTATTTTAGTTTTTATTTTTTGATCTATTTTATCTATCTGCACGTAAGTCCTCTTTTCATTTTGTAGGTAGCGGGGATCTTAGAGGGCGTCATTTCAACACATGGGCGTATCAGGTATAAATTTTAACTTCCCATTTCGGGACCACCATACTCGGACCCATCATTCTATGCCCTTCATGGCTAAAACGCTTCTCCGAGGGGGCAATATGTACGTACCCAAAATTGTAGGGAGTCTGCATCGCACACGAACATAGTTACACGTGCCCCAATGATGATACAGGTCTCCTTGCAAGGTGTTCAGGATCTAGAAAAGTTCTCCAAGTTTACATTAACATCCCGCATGCCCCACTTAGCCCTGCATGCTTTGTTTTCTCTTTTCCCCTCCTTTTCTTTGCATTTTGGTCTTCAGTGATGAAACCGCCGCCCCGCAGGCGGCGGTCTCGTGATCACCACCCGTGCGGGCGGTGGTCCTGTAACCGCCACCCTACTTAGGGTGGCGGTCCTTCACGCATTTTCCAGAATGTTCTTTTAACGTGACTCACGTAAATTTCAACATTTACCAGCTTTTTTCACCGCCTTTGCTTGTATTTATGATTCTGGTTCCCTGGAATAGTGTTTTTGCATTGTTTATGGTTAAAGAGTTCAATTTGGTTTTCACCTTTGGGTAAATGAGAATTCTATAAATAGTTGGCTTGTGCTCAAGCAAAAGGCCCCTCAAATTTACCTCTCAATTTCTCATTTCAATAGCTTATTCTTTCAATTTTCTTAGGATTTATAGTTTTATTTGTTACATGCATGGTTAGTGTTGTTTAGCTGTTGGGAAGCCACATAATCTTCTTGTGCTAGTGTTGTTACTATTTCATGCAATTCATTGGAATAGGATAGTTTGATTTTCAGTAGGAAGCCATTAAAGTTGTAGGTCTTGTTCGTCAAACAGGATAGTTTCAGGTTTTGAACATTTTATGTTGTATGACTCACAATAAATCCCGCTAGGAATTACATAAGCCAAGCTCTGTTCTCTTGTGCTATCCCTCTCCTACTTGCATTGTATTCAGTCTGCATCCTAAACTGCCACTATCCCAATACCTACTTCTGTTGATGCTAACATCACATGCTTTTCTAGATTCATGTGAGCACAAAGGAACGAAGAGATCACACTGAGGGGACAAAGCCACACACAACCGGATTCGCCACTGTTCTGCAAAATCTAGGTTCAAGCTTTCAAAGTTCTAGTTAAAACATATCAAATAGAGTAGTCAATCATTTCATTTCAGTTAATCTCACTTTCGATATTGCCGGGGAAGCTGTGGGGATTGATAGTTTCTGAGAAACTATGATTCACTCCTCACTTCTGAGGTAGGATCGAGAGTCTTTCAAATAGATTAGATCAGTTATCTTGATTATTTAGAATAGATTTACAACTGCACAGAAAGTAGCTATACTTGGCTACTTTGTTTGTTTTAATTTCGTTATTAGTTTAGTTGTCAATTTCTAGATATCTTAAATAGTTTTTCTTTCAAGATCGTTCAAATAGTTCATCAGAAAAACACAAAAATAAAGAAATTATATATGTTGTAAACATACTTTACATAGTTAATTTTACTTTCTTTGCATGGTTGGAATTATATCATTTCCTTTTGCATGACAATCACGGGACCTAGGGAGCCCAGAGAATACGTGTTCGAGCCAATAGTGCCTCAGCCCAATCTCATTATGGAAATAATTGATATAGATCATAATCTTAGAATCCAAGTCTTCCGAACAACAACAGATGTACAATAGATCAGCTCATAGTTAAGAGGGTTAAACATAGAAGATGACCAAGCACACACATTTTGGTCAAACCAGCCAAACTACATATTACCCTAGATAAATATCCACATGACTGTAGAAGGGCTTGAAAGAGAGCAAATGTTGGTTGTGACCCTTTGGTCCCATAGCCAGATGCAGGAGATATTTTCACTGACATAGACACTAGCTTAAGAATTTAGGTTGCCAGAACACCTGTAAGGTACTCTGAGAAGATTGCACAACTTGTAGTTCTAAATATAGAGGCCGAAAAGGCATACGACTACTGGATATTAGGGATTAGAGATTGATTCTACATATGACCATAGCAGGTCCACAACAACCACGAATCTACGGTTGTGATCCACAAATCCCACAACCCAACGAGTCCACAGGTCAATCAGACGTAGATGTTGGCTTATGCACATTAGTATTTAGATCCACTCCACTTCCACCAACCATTATCACACAGTTATCCTTGTTAGATATAACAACTAACAAAGCTAAGGATTTCTAGACTAGACCGGAGAATCGACCATAGAATCCACTGTACCCATCATCCATCTTATGACCCTGTCTAGAGATATACATGAAACAATCCCAGGTCATTTTCCCATATCCCACAACCTATAGATCGGATCACGCTAGAGCTCAATATTGATTGGAGCCTTGAGCAATCATCCTCGCCGACCGATCTATCACGCCAGTTCAGGTTAGGAGGGCCTTCTTTTCCTTAGATTCGAGAGATTCCATTAGTGCGCATCGAAGACATAAGATTTCCTAACTAGCTTGTCTCGCATCCCATGTATAGTCCATCCCCACTTTGGCTATCTCGGCATGACCTCGGGAGATCGGGTGCAAGGATGAGTTACTTGTAGATTCCCATACTCACTTGTTACTTTTCCATCGTACAGTGACCCTCATTCTCATCTCCTTCATTACCGCATGGCTATGACTCCCTATTCTAATTATAGGTTATTGCTTAGGCTTTCGGACACAGTCTTACCGATGAGGCTTTGCAATGGTACACACATCTTCCCTTTAGGTCCATTAGTACTTACTATGACATGGAGGATGCTTTCCTCCATCATTTTATCATCAATAATGGCCCTAAAGTTACTTATGACCGCATACCTACTTTACATCAAGGCTCATCAAAATCTATCATAGATTATATCTTACGCTTCAATGCTTGTATACATCAAATAATATTCCAACCCATTGATTTAGAAAAGTAATTCATTTTTTGTCAGTGGTTTGATTCGTGCTTAAGCAAAGATTACAATATGATACATGTGATTCATTCACTCTCTTGTGTTACAAAGTCATAGAACCTTGAACAAGATCTTCTCTTAGCACATGTCATTGACCCTCCATCTACCTCCACTTCTATTGCATCATCTAGTGCTCCTCCATTGTCATCGGTTGAGCATCCTACACAGTCTCCATCTCGACTAGCAAGCCAACTACACCTACTCCATCACAGAAGCATACTCCTTCTCCTCCTCTGTGGAAGAATACTTCTCCACCTAATCCATCTACCTCACGTGAGCCATTACACTTCTCTCATCATGCTTGACCACATGATGTGTTGCATGTTTTACTTAATGAGCATCTAATTTGCTTACCCTCTAACCAACATCATCCACAACATTGTCTACAATGTCAGTGTGATCAACCCTATTGTAATTATCATCGCATCAATGGCCATAGGATAGTGATTGTTTTGCCCTTCATGATAGATTGCAAAAATTAGAGGATAAGGGCATCATTTCCTTTGGATCTCTCTCACGTGAGCGGTCTATCTCTCCTCTACCTTGTCAACACATTTCTACCCATGTTGACTTGTCTCCTCCATCTAATGCTAAGGTTATTATGCATCCACCACCACATGTTATCACTCATACACGCTCTCCACCACATCCATCCATCACATCCACCACATCCACTCCATCCATCTCATCTATATTATCATGTTATTACTTCGCATTGGCTACCAGAATCCTCTACATTCGTCCATCCCACCACAACTCCATATGACATTCAATTCGGTTCATACACTCATGTTGCTTCCATCCCACATGCTTCCACCACTTTGTGTTGCCTTGGTCTTTAGTAGGTGATTACTATCACCTTACCCTCGATGACACACTTGTGTTCCTATGGTCCTTACATGAATGTTGAGGGTTTTCCTCTAAGAACCTTTCATCATGAGCTTTTCTGTGTCATCTAACACACTCAATAATTTCCCGATGACACACTCTTGCTTATACAAGTCATTCTTGATTGTTGAGGGGTCTTAACTAAATGAGCCTATTCATTCACACGTTGGGGCATCGCTAATCCCACCATCTCCTAGTTTCATCATACTAACATATTACGATCACATTGCATTATCATTCATCATGACACATTTTTTTGCAATCATACATTATCTATTACACTAACCATGCATTACAAATTCCATTCAACAAACATTTCATTTAACTCATCAATCAAATTACATATGTTATCTATCATCATTCACATTACACATTTTGTCTATCATTATCAACATTATAATGCAAGTCTACATCAATCAATATGCAAGAACGATATACACCACATTAACAACAACAAACATTGAGTCACATTACGACATCGATACATAACGAAATAAACTCATCATATATCCATAATATATATATATATATATATAATACCTTCATCATTACAAAAAATGTTTCATCATTGGGGGAAAACTCCCACACAAAAATCAAACCTCATCATCACTATCACTCTGCATATGCTAAGAGACGTAGAACTAGATGCCTCGCCACTAACTCTACGCCTGCTATTCGCGGCCTCGATACCTCTCCACTTGCTTACGTAATAAGGTATTTTCCATCGACTACTCTAAAAACTAATGCTACAAATCCACGTATCGTGTAAATACATCTGCTAAGGGACTACCACTCAATGCCTCTCTAGCTTGTTGAGTCTCCTCGTGTGTCTCATCCCTCTCACCTATCAATAAAGTGTATGTCGATGCTGCTATGGCCATGGCCACATGCTCAAATAAATGGGCATGCTCACCTGCGATATCATCCACACGCTCAAGTATCCACCCACCAAGTACATCGGTTGACACATTTCACGTTAATGAGCAAGTGAATGTGTCTATTATTAGGGACCAATACGCGTCACCTACAACACAAATAACACAACGCCTTAGATAACTATCGCTACCACATAGAAAAAACAACAAAGTACATAATAAAACTATACATATATTTACGCTCAGCTACAAATTATGCTACATTATCAATGGCATGGGATTCTCCTCTCCTCCTCCTCCATGTGCTAACCCCACCGTGTCTACGAATAATGGAAACAACAATACCCATCGATGTGTCACCCATCATGCATGATACTCCTATTTACAACCTGCATCATTAGAATCTATTGGCTCTATCACCATGTCCGCCTCATCAAGCCCAGGAGGTACCAACTACTATCCTATGGGCCATGGTCTAGCCTCGACCCTCCTCGGTGCTTAATCACTCACAACCATATATATGGCTCTAGGGGCACGTCCTGAGCCATGCCAAACTGGCGTGAAACTCTCTCTACCTGAAATAGCTCATCCACTCCTAGAAATCGATCCTCTAACCACATAGTCCTACGAATACATTACAGCTCTACAACATCCTCTAGCCACCCTCCATAATCACGGTATGGCCTCCATACAACTACCTTGGGCCCCATCCTATCTATCAATGCCTTGTAAGTATCAATTTCCATCTTACGCCCGTGAACATTAATCCACATTCCTCGTATATATCTATCCTAGCCCACACCTCCTGGACCTATATGCTATATGTTCATATGCCCATACATGCAAGAGTGTGGTGGTTCCTATCTCACCACAAGTCTCATCATTAGTAATCCACTATAGATACATGTATAGGTGGGCCAACACACACCATGCCCACGCGTATCTAGTGCTCTCCTCCTCTATCCACAAACATATATCGTGCATCTTATACAAAATGCCTACACTTCCTCCCTCTACTGCTATAGATGAAGCAATCACAATGACTACAAAATAACTGTGGAACCCTAGATGTTAAAATAGCATCTAAAATGATATGGCATAACAGTACTCATGTCCCCACAAAATGTTATAGACTGAAGCATTTGTCTCTCTATATCGTCTCCATTGGCATAACCTGTACTCTCTCCAAAATAATTGGCAATTATAGTATGCTATATACATCCTCTAAAGTAACTTGTCATCTCACCCGTAAGCAACCAAAATGTACACATATCCACACACCATGTCTCTCATAATGTTGTCAACATAGAATATTGTGGTGCACATCCCCCATCCATGCTATGTGTCGTAGGCCGGAATGCTCCATAACATCCCACTCATCATCTGACAGGCTCAACCTAAGCAAATTACTCAAATGATGACCCCTCAAAACTCCCTCGAGTGAATAACCCTCTACATAACATAAAACAAAAAACGTAGAATTAGAACACTACCAAACTCCAAAATACACTCACTTATCACATTACTATACACTAGAAATCTCAATTGCACCGTTATAGATCAAATATACACATTTTGGACCAAGAAGCTTAGATGCAGGATTCGAGGCACCTAGGGAGCAGGACACTAGCATCCATATATGGGCTCTCTATCCTCGAGGGTCACATGGCACCCTCACTACTATTGTCCAGGTCTAAAACACCGAAAAAACTTCATAATCTCAAATTTGCAAAATTATGATAAAACCAAGTACTACACACACATTTTTTGAAAAAACATCATACTTACCAATTTTGTCATTATCCGTGATGGTACGATGGTCGCCACCCTCTCAAAATGGCTAGGATGTGCTACTCTCACTTGTGACATCTTCACTCACTTAGCACTCACTCTCACAATCGCGTCAAAACCAAATGAAGTGACTAAACACTTTTTCACTTCACTACTTATAGTTACTTTTCATCACCTACTTTACTATGGTCATTATTTCATGCTTATTCTCGTAACTAATACACATTACTATATTTTTGTCATATATTGAGTGTTTCTACTCGATTTGCACCCCATTTGCGGTGTTCTTTTTAGAATTTTTCCTACCATCATACCATACACATTACACATGCGTTATCTCTCCTTCAAATTGTCCTTCAATCAATCCACACACATTTTGATGATCTTTATCACACTTCCTATTTATCTCATGCTTACTTTCAGCTTAGCATTCATTCTTATCATCACTTCCCCTTTCACCGAAAGGGGGCATATCATTGGGGTCATCCTATAATTCCCCTTATATCACTATGCATTTGATCAATACTACCAATTCATCATTTTCAAACATTTACTAAGTTACTGCATGACATTTCACCATAAATTCATCCTAATGGCATAATTTGGGGAATAAAAGTACAAAATCCCTATGCGACATTTCATCACTTCCCCTAATGACCTAACTTGGGGGCAACAAGCATTAAAATATTTCCATACATCAATTTCTATTAATTCCCCCTGATGACATAGCCCAGGGCAACAAGCATAAAATTTCTCTACGAGTAACCAATCAAAACAATCAATCAATATATTAACGTGTTCAAACCTCTAACAATCATCATTCAATCAAAATAATATAACATATATGACCTCCCACATGACCTAACTTGGGAGTTACATTCATTACTTTCCCAGATGACCTAACTTGGGAAGTTATTATACATTTCGTGTTTGCTTCCAGATGACCTAACTTGGAATCCATCATACATTTCGTATTTACTTCCAAATAACCTAACTTGGAAGCCATCACATCGTGGTGACACCCATGGAGTGGGGGCAAGAGTGCCTTTCCTATACCACTCCTATATGGGTGTACTGTTTGATCGAAATTATTTGGATCCAAAACCACAAATGTCTGATCTGAGTTTGTTTTCACAGTGGCTAGATCTTGAGGATGTAGTTAGAGATTGGAGAATAACATACTTTTCTCCCTACACTCTTCCTTTGGTGACAAGATGCCCAAATCCTCCAGTTCACTATTTGTATACACACAATCGGGTTGGGAATTGATCACTCCCTACCCCATTTTATCATCATCATACGCATTTGAAGCCATCAATCACCCAACATTACAATCATCACTCTCATTTTAGTGCACTTCATCACAACATTACGCTTTTCACTACATGGATCAATGCGTTGATCCATGGTTTGCGAAGCTATAGGGTTCTTTAGCATACTTTTACTACCACATCCGTGCATTCTACTACATCATGGGATTCTTTAGATTTTTCTCATGTATGCAACTCTATCTACTTTATGTTACCGAGATTTCCACTCACCGACATAAAGTGGGGGCAAATATAGTCACAAAATCACGCACTTAATACTACTACTATACTAACAAATATGTTGTTTTAAATATGGATCTCGCGTTAGAAAAATATTCACTAATGGCTCATCCCCTAGTCCTATCATCAATTTAGTCGATCATTGTCATTAAGTGTCTTGCAGTCATTAGTTACTTGCACAATTTCTGGTCATCTCTCATGGAGTCTCAGTTGTCGTTATTTACTCAATAGTCATCTATAGTCTTTGACTGGGGTGCCTAGGAAGGGATTGGGGCTCTCGTCGACACCCGGTCATCATTTTTAGGTGCCCTGGTCCCGGTTGCACTTGGTTCTCATTTAGAATCTTAACGTCAGTCTTTGTAGTTTTCCTTCTCATTCCCCTAGGTACTAGTCGACATATCGGGTCATTAGTGTCAAAATTTGAGCAAGAGATCCCTATATAAACACAACATACACACTATCTTAAGGGAAGACTATTCTACTAAGGGTTAGTTATCTACATAAGGCAAGGGAACTTCCTTTGGGTACTATTCAACATCAGACACTACATAAGAAGGGTTGTATTCATTCTATTTTATCCACCATTTGCATCTTACATCTAGCTATTGTCCGCTACGTCTACGTCGTTGGCGCTGGGCACCCTAGGCACATAATTGCACACACATGCACATAGAACTACATCGAGTCTGAGATGTAGTGTAGTAGTTAGTCATAAGTCCATCCATTTGGCAAGTTGAGGACAGTTCGACCCATTTATTTGCATCTTTATTTTTAGGGTTTGATGCTTTTGTGTGGGGTTTTGTAGGAGATTATTCATCGGAGATCTACAATGACATCAACAAAGTTAATGTGACATACACGCAACAAAGACCGAGTTATTGTGAAGATCTAGTGACCAAATCAGACTCAAGTTTTGAGTTATTCTACAAACCAAGGTGCCCATACATGAACCATGGCACCCATAGGTGCCTTAATCCTCCCACAGTGTTCCCCTATCTGGCCAAATCCTCATCTGCTACAACTTCTTGAGGTGTGATGTTATACTATGTTCTTTTGTGCATCATCCAGTACAATTCCATATCATTGCGAGGTAAGTTCATTTCAAGTTAGTACCTTTTCCTTTTATTTAATTATTTCATTTTATTTAGAATATCAAATAAAATTAGTTAGCATTTATATTTCAGTTTATATCATTCATTTAATTGTTGTAATTCCTAGATTAACCTATAAAATTCATTAATTTTAGTTAATCAAATACTTGTCTTAAGTGCTCCTGGTGCTCCTCTACCAAGTGTGAATATATCAAAATGTCATCTAGAAAGACAATGACAAATTTGCCAGGAAAGTCTTGAAAACCCCATTCATGAGGCTCATAAACACTACAAGTGCATTTGTTTAACCGAAGGGAACCATTGTGAACTCGTAATGCCCATATTGATTCCTAAAATTTGTCTTATGTATGTCCACCTCTGTGATCCACAACTAATGGTAACCTGAAATCATATCTATCTTGGATAACACTCGAGAATCTCCTCATCTATTAAAATAATCATCAATACGGAGCAGAGGAAAACAATTCTTCATTGTTACCTTGTTCAATTGTCTGAAGTCAACACACAAATGAAGGGATCCATCCTTTTTCTTCACAAAATCACCATTGTGCCCCAAAGAGACACACTAGGTCAGACTAGGCTCTTCTCTAAAAGCTCCTCTAATTGAATCTTGAGCTCATGGAGCTTAGGGGTAGTCATCCTATACGGAGTATGGGATATAGGTGTAGAACCCAAAATAAGATCAATGGAAAATTCCACCTCATGACATGGTGGCATACTCGAGATCTCAATAGGAAAAACATCTACAAACTCTCACAAGATAGGATGCTTATCTAATGGAAAAATTTCTCGAATCTCCTAAGATATATCACTGATCGTGATAGAAAACATCTGACACCCCTTGCACATGATCCACTTGAGCTACATATAAGAGATCATATGCAAGGATATGGGTCTCTGAACCCAGATATAGTTGCAGAACTACCTACCTCATCCATACACTCTATAAACTTGTTTCTATAATAAACTTTCGCCTCATGAGAATCAAGCCAATCCATGCCTAGAACAACATCATAAGATCCCTACGGTAAAATATCATAATATCATAAGATCCCTACGGAGAATAATCCTAGGTCAAGTATACAAATCTCCACATACGAGTCTACATCGATCTTGGCCACTAGTGGCCAACTCAACTTGTCATCTATTTGCATGCCTAGAAGCCACCAAACCACACCTATCCACTAAAGAGGGTAATATAAAGGATTCAAAATATCCCGAATCAAATAATACATAACATGTGTACCCCTAATCATACATGTTGTCTTAATGACCATGGCCTAGTGCTCATCTAGATGGTTCTCCAACACGATGTAGACGCGATGAGTGCACCCTACATCGCCAAATGTCTACTGTCAGAAATAGATGTCATTTACCTTTAGGTAAAAGAGGGTCTTTGTGGACAAAAGTGTGTATAATGATCATGGGCCCCACAAATGAAATAACCTGGTGCATCACTATGCAAATGAGTGAGTCTTGTACTCTAATGTACTGATCCTGTGGGTCCCACTCTGGTGGACTACTAAAAATGAGTTGGATTTGGCTAATGAATACCTGACCTCTTGTCTCTACCCATAATGTGGCCACAAATACCCCTACCTCTTTGATATTATCATGGCCTGGTCTAGTCCTTTGTTGTTGAGGAACCTAATGTTGAAATGGGCTACTTTGGATGTGGAGGGGGTGGTGAAGATAATTTTAATGGTTAAACCCTCCTCTCGAGGGTGGGGTGGAGCCATGTGATTTGTGATCCTGAAATGAGAAAACTCACTCCTACATCTTACCATGGTTTTGGTCTTGAGTCTCTTATTCCCTGCTCCTATTCTCCTCTGCTAGGTAGGCCTTCTCCACCGCCTTCTCCATCGCCTTCTCTAAGGTCGGGAGAAAAAATACTAATTTCTCTAGCCAAGTCTGTGTTCATGCCCCTGATGAACCTATTCACCTATAACTTCTCATATTGGAGATAGTCCACATACTGTAGAAGATCCAAAAATATACACTCATATTAAGCTATTGTATCTAATCCCTATCGAAGATCATGAAACTCATCGATCCTCTTTTGAATGAAATTTCTGACATATATCGAGCCTGAAAATGCTCCTCAAATAACTCATAGGTGATAGTCTCTTGGGTCAAATGGAGCTTTTACTCCTCGTTCCTCCACCATATTCTTGCTGCATTCAAAGAGGAGGTTACTGACAAGGTGAGATTTGACATTTCTCTCATAAGGATGCAAAAAAAGTAACTATTCAAACTTAGGATCCATGACTCGGCCCCAAAACCATCTATCATGCCTCCATACGTAGGTGGATGAAGTCGAAGAAGTTGTGGATGACACCACTTGCTGCCTACCCATGAGGGCGTGTCTCAACCACTATATGAATCTTAACCAAGAGGTTGTGAGACCTCTCTCAATGTGCCAAAATATAAACTAAATGAATGCATGACCTCTGTTGTTGTGAAGAAATTTGTATGTTGGTGGAAGAATGTGAACCCTCATCTAGATGTCTCACCATCATGTTGACTAGCCTCTCAGAATCGCTCAGGGGTGTGTGGGAATTTGATCTGGAGGACTCCCATCATCTGATGGAGCACATCTAGGATTTGTGACCTAAAATTGACCCTAGGAAACTCGGAGATGATTGCTCACAATTTCGAGTCACCAATGTACCTCATCTGGTACCATGCTCTGTCATCCTGTATGAGGGAAAAATGGTACATTAAATTTTTGGAAATGATTTATAAAAAGTGGTTTTAACTAACTTAAGCTACCAAAAGTTAACAATAAATCCCTAGAGCATCCAGTGTTGAAACCGAGCTATGATACTATATCTCGCACTCACTCAACACGAGTTCTCAAAATCGATAAAAGGCAACTACAAATCCAAATCCAGATATTGAAAGCAATAATAATGGTAATAATTTTAAAAAGGTATATTAATTTTTGAGGGTGGGTTGGATTACCAAATCTCAAGAAATGATGAAGTGACACCTAAAACTGCATTCGCGAAACAAGGTGAGAATTACTTCTTAACATGTTGTTATGACCGCGTCACAATTTTGGATACGGGGAAAAGAGTTGACATGTAATGCCACTTTCACGAGTTAGGATAAAATTACTATTAATATTTTTATAAACATCGACGGATGATTATATCCCAATGGTGGCAAGGTTAAAATATTCAGCAATAAAACTATCACACTTGGAATGATAAAATAAGATTAAATAAATTTTGACCAGGTTAATAATTGTTTTGAAAATGATTTAAACGTTTATGGAAGACCAAAAATATTATTATTGTCATAGTCTTATAAGTGAATTAGATAATTAATACATCCAAATAATAAAATAGTTTTATTAATTATTACCCTCACAAATAATGTGCAACCATTACCTAAGTCATTTCCCAAAATATAAAAACACTTAATAAATCATCCATTTTTAAAGTGCAACCTTATTAAGTTAAGTCAAAAATGAATTAATTTAGTACCCTTGATCTACGCTATCCTCCACCGTGAGGATATAATTTTAAAACCTAAAATCTATTGTTTCACTTTTCCTTTGTCCTTCATTCGCGTGTCTAAGCTTTTGGTTTATTTTTATTTTGCAGGGAAGAGAAGGGTGATGGAGGAGCCAAAGTAAGAGATTGAAGAGGGGTTTCACTTCAATTATTATTATTTTACAAATTTGGCTCCCATTCTGGTTTGCACATAGTTGTATTTTTCATCTAGGGTTTTAAAATCATAGTTTTCTTTTCTCCTAAAACTGATCCAAATGGATCTACAGTGTTCAATGGTTATTAATATTTTATTTGTTTTATTAGGTTCTCTTCTTTTGAGCACATGTAAATCCAAGTTTTAGGTGTGTGTGTGTGTGTAAATATAATAATACAGGACACAATAGAAAAATCCCCAAATGGACGACTGTAGAAGGAATGGCCTTATGGCCTGTGTGTGTTTAGTGGGCGGACACGGGCTATGGGACAACATGTTTATCCAATTAGCATCTGCTAAGGGCCGAGACAACGACGGAAGGAAGCGACCAAGGGACAAACTATTGAGAGGGGGGAGAGCAGTCGTGGGGAGGTCATGAATGGGTCGTGGTAAGTTAAGAAGGTATGGGAATGATTGGGACAACCATCCCAACCTCCCCCAAAACATCTTTTTGTTTTAATAAAAGCCCTTACCCAAATTTCAGCCAAGTCAAAACAATTTTAATTTATTTTATATATATATATATATATATATGTATGTATGTATGTATATACACACACCTTTAGATGGTATATATATACACCTTAAGATGGTTATATAACATGTGCCCATTTTTAATTTCAGGAATCCAGTTACTATTTAATAACACACACATACACATCTAGCAAAAGTTTTTCAATAAAATGAATGTTTTATTTCATACAAAAGGTATATATATGCAGTTTTTTCTGCTATGAGACAACATGGAAGTTTCATATTTCAAACTCAGAAAATAATGTATGACTTAAGAAAACTTCTACTAACAAGTTGGGAGATAAAAATATTACAAATTCTGTAATTAAAACAAGTCTATTTCACTCAACAAATAACAAAATGCAAAATTGTATTATTACCATTTCCTTTCTCAATTGAACAAAGTAAATAACAAATAATATGGAGCTTTAACAAGTACATCCATTAATTCAAAATTCTATTATGGGAGAGATAAAGTGTAAAGTTTTCTAATTTCACAAAGGAAAAGAAGAATAGTTTGTTCTTATTTTTATCCCATAAGCCTTACAATTTTTCCTTCACTTATAAGCTAAAATATTTGATTTCTAAGAAGCTTCTTTAAGAGGAAATAAAATATTTAGATCAATATTTTAACCCAAGAAACAAGGAGCAAGTCTCCAAAATTATTAACAACTAGTTATAACTTTCAACAACAAAAGGTCCTTTAATGAACATTTCAAACAACATTTCAATTCTAAAACATATCATACTTTGAAAGTAGTTTAACATATTTACTTAGAATTACAAGAAGGAACAATAATTAATAATCCAAGTTTACAAGCCCTCCACTTGAAGTGGAGACAACATGGTTGTTTTTTTGCCAAAATATGAATTCTTTTAACAAGAATAAATTTGAAACCTACACTTCTAATCATCTCCATTCAGCTCCAAACAATAAGAGTAAAATCTTCTAAAATCACAAGAGCAAGCTTGGTTGACCACCCAATCATTTGACATCATCACATACCACCAAGGGATCCAAGGTGACATGCTAGCCCCCCGCTAGCCCATGGGAAAGAGAAAACACAACCAACTAGCACTTAGGAAAGAAGAGATGCATAGAAACACATTCCATACTTGGTTTAAAAACAACAAACAATAAATTCAACCAAGGAAAATCAGCTAAGAAGCACGATGCTTCTTATCATGGAAGATGGGATGAAAATTCCATTTTTTTAATCCAAAAACTCCATGTAAATCAATAAATTTCACCTTAACTCCCCTCCCCTTATCCCTCTATACCCCTCCCCTATGAAGGCTTTTCAAACCCAAGTTTCCTTCAATGGGGGTATGGATGGATATCCAAACCAAATGGAAATCCATCCCTACCTACAAACCAAATGTAGGTGGGTTAAACAAAAGAAAATTAATGTTTTCAAGCTTACTAATAAGCATAAAAAGTGACAAGGAGGAATTCCTCCATCTTCCTATCCATCTCCAAAATCCACACCCCTTAAGGGTGGATGGAGTAACAAAAATGACTTTAAAAAATTCAAATTATTCAATTTCTTTGCTATCAAATCCATATTCACAATTACAACACATAATCAAACAAGAAGTGAAGAGGTGTAAGATCCTACCTTGCAACCTTTAGCCCAAACCCAATCCAAATTCTCAACAAGAGTCCACATGCTTTCCCAAGCTTTTCCAAAGCAATACTCCCCCAAAAATTTCAAAACCAAATAACCCCCTCACCATGGACATGAGGGATTAAGAAGAGAAGGAAACCAACCAAAAAACCAATGAGAGGGTGAAAAGTGTCACCCTCCACCAAAACTTCATCCAATGACCATACCCCAAAATTGCAACCAAAATTTAAAGGGAAAGAAAAGAAATTAAACCCAACCCATCATGAGGATCTCCAAATTTCCAAAAAATTCCCAAGGATCAAAACTCCATCAATTTGAAGTGTGTGGGAAGAGGCAATATGAGCCAATGAGCCTCATTTGCATTGAAAAGATCCCACCCCCATATGGATGAGGCTAGGGCATATTTTCAAAGAAAATGAGGTCATTTGCTTGTCATTTACCCTTCCTAAATGACAAATTTTCCCAAATACGAGTTTGAGAAAAATGTGGCATTTAGGAGGGGAAATTAGGCTCACGTAATCCACTATTAGGTGGCTTAGTCCATCATAACCTTTTAACAACTTTTCAAGCCACAAGGGATGTTAAAAGGCCATAAAAAGGGGTAGAAGAAACAAATGGAAGAGTTCAATTTCTTTCTAGAAACCAAGGAGGATGGGAAAATTGAACATGATATCTTCGAGGACCTAATTATACCACCCTCACCAAACGAGCGTAATGTTGAACATAAAACAATACAACCTAAGCATACATCACAATGATAGAAGGGAAGACTAACAATATGATATCTAAAGGAGTCCGTCATACGACAAGGTACATACATGATGAAATGAGATGTTGAAATCAATAAGAGAGGAAAGATTTGACCTTTAGGGCCTTTTGTGCTAGTTGGACTATGTTCCATGAATCCCATGTTCTCCCAGTCACGTACACACCCAAGGAAAACCTCATATCCATCTAATACGATAATTTCATATGCATCGAAATCAACCATCCATAAGTAGTAACGTTAGCTAAGAAATATATCGTAAAAGTGAATCATCAACATAGTAAGAAGATTAATGACCATTCATCAATTATGAATCTATTAACAATACATGATCTAGATCAAATCAAATCATGATATAATCTCAACATACTAACTGATCAATAGAAAGTGGCATTGTTTTCCCCATAGACAACATGTCAACAAGAGCTAGCATCATAATGCTAGAAAATAAGGATATCATGAAATAATGTCACATCAAAACAATAAAATATAGTAGTAATGTCCCTGTCAATATAGATAGTCCAAATATAATGAGTCCAAATAGCTCAAAATGAGAATACAAAAAGAGGTGGGCACTACAATCTTCGTTTTGGTGATATCTTAACTCGGATAAGGGTTATGTGGTCTAAGGCATCCCTTTATTGGGACCCCTAACAACAAATACATCAATTTGGTATCACAACAAAGATTTTTAAGTCCTATTGACAAGATTGGTATAAACATTAATTTGATGAGTAGTTTCATGAGTGATATGTAGATTTGTTGTTCTCCATACTAGTGGGTGTGGGTAGAAAGTGGTTGTAGACATCTTCCAATATTTGAGTTGGGAAGAATGTGTAGGTCACAAAATATTTTTGAGAGATTATGAGGAAAGTAGAGATGACACGTAGACTAGACATTTTTTGCTAGAGCACCCAAATTAAAAAATCTAGTGGAGATGATGAGACGAGTTCAAGCCTATTTGGAGGCCATGGAGACCGCACAACGTAGAGGATTTGTCATGGATGAAGATGTAAGTGACGAAGAATGTGAAGAGAGAGAACTTGAGGACTAGGAGGTTGAAGCAAAGCACATTGATGAGCAAGACGACCAATTCTTAAAATGCTTTGGAAAAATTCATGTATGAGGTATGCATTATATGTTCATAATGCCCCTAGAGCCATGTGTTATCGGTAGCCATTTCATAGTGGGAACATTGGAATCTTATGGATGATTACACGTAGTAGTAGCAACATGGATTTAAACACATCATTCTCATTATCTAGTTTGTTGGGGTTTGAATACCATTATCTTCTTACTTCACTAAAAGATAGGGCCACCACTCATTTAAGGAGGTGAAGGGAGGTCCTTCATGGTCCGTGGTTGGAGGTAAAATGCTCTAATGATTCTCTCCCTCACTTATGTGTACTGGATACTCATAATTTTCATACACAAACTCCTCGTAGTATTATATTGTTTTCATCATGATTCTACCTATTATGGCTATTAGGTAGGCTTTTGCCAAATTGACTTTTTTGGTACTTGTTATTTAGAGCTGCAAATGTATTTGTCAAGTAATTATATTCTATACTATTTTGCAAAATAAATGACAAATGTTGTAATTGATCCATATGACTCATGATGTTTGTCTATATGTTATAGTTGTCACTTGAGAAAGAATGATTTGAATGTGATTATGTGATTTTATTAGTAATAAAATATTTGTTTTTATTTGCATGATTAATTTGCTTAGAGAAACAATATTTATTCAAACTTTATAACATTGTGTTAGTACATTCAAATAAACAAAAATATATTTACATGTTTTTAATGAAGTAACCATAAGGTCATTACATGTTTGGTATCATAGTCATGGTTCCACACTTGGGCCTAATTGGGTTACCTATGCTAATACAACATTATTCACTAAAACATACATAATGTTTCACACTCACGCAAGTACAATCATTGCCAACAACAACACCAATGAGAATTAGGCTAATAATATGAGCATTTCATCTAGAAAATTGGATCATGTCCTTGCATTATTTTATGATATTTGTGGTTGGATCACTTCCTTAGAATAAGAGGCCTATGGAGATCAATAACATGAAGTAGAGGATGAGTACCATGATCAAGAAGACGAGGTGAAATGAGAAGGACTAGGTGAGGATGCGAGGATAAGAAGAAGGGTCTAGAGAAAAAAAGACTCACTTGGATGAATAATGTGCCAAGGACCTCAATAATATATGTCCACCTAAGTTTGAAGGAATAATATTTGGAGATGTTGCCGAAGCTGGATAGGCAAAATAGAAAAATAGTTTGAGATTCATAATTTCTCAAAGGAAAATAAGGTTGTTTGGGGTGCCTACCAATTATTTAACAAAGCTTCAACTTGGTGGGAAAACAAAAGGACAAAATGGGATATGGTAGCATCATCTATCACCTAGGATCCATTCAAAGGGTTCTTTTGGTAGCTATGATTACCCTAGATGTATTAGGCCAAAAGTTAGAGTTCCAAAGTTTATGTCAAGGAGAACTTATTGTGATTCAGTATTGGGAGAAGTTCACTTGAATCTTCAATTACATTCCTCAATATTACTAGGATGAAAAATTATGAAATAGAAAGCTCATAATGGGGTTCAACCCTTCAATTGGTTCCAAAGTGGATGTACATGGGCCTTCTTCAACATTTGAGGTGTTGAAAAAGGTAATTAAGGAGGAAGAAAAATGCAAACTATGGCTACACTAAGACAAGAGAATAAAAAGAATCAATCTTTGTCCTCAAATAATCCTTCATAGAATATTTAGAAAGACCTATTGGAAAAAGGATAACAAGAGAGGAAAGTCATTCTAGAAGAACCTCAAGCCCAACAAGACAAATAAAACAAAAAAGGATAAAAATTGCCAAAACAACAATAAAAATATAGAAAGGAGAGGGCCTCAAGAGGATGTTTTAGATGTGGAGGAGACCATTACGTAAAAAAATGTTGGCTCAAAGGAAAATTCAATAATTAACAATGAAAACCTATACTCGATCAACGTTAGACACACCAACATAGAATTCATGCAATGGTTGATAATTCCCAAGCTAAGCATTACTCCACACCAATACATACCAAGGGTATGTCATTTGATTTACCGGTTACTATTTTAATTTATAACATGGCTAATCGAGTGTTTCATTTCACCTATTCATTTAAGTCAAATTTCAAAATGAGATGGTTCTATGAAATATTCGTGGACCATACTGAGTATGGTAATAAGACAAAGCATATGATAGAGAAATGCTTATTTGAAGATGAATTGATACTTTTTGAGTTTGCTATGAACTTTAACTTATATGTAGCTCCTTTAGGTTCATATGATGTCATCCTAAGAGTTAATTGGCTGATCCAACACAAGGCTAAGGTGGTTTACTTTGCGAAGAAGGTAGATTACCTAAATTATTATGGGAATTATACGCACCTAAAAATTATATGGTGCAACAAATAAAACAAGATATTTCTCCTATGATGATAAAAAAATTCTTAAGATAAAAATGAGATTTGGATCCCTCCCTCTCTCCTTTTCATCCCTCCTTTGAATCAAATCAACCCTTCTACTTTTTCCCCAGACTTCAATTTTGCTTGTAAGACTGCTTTTTGACTTTTAACACTTTGGTTTTGAGTGGCGGTTGCACAACTGCCCCTCTAGTAATAGCACCAGCGGTTACACAACCCCCCTATGAAAACAATGTTGGTCATGTCATTGTCAATGCGAAATCAAAACACACTTTTTTAACACATGTTTTGATTTTGGACGTGATTTTCTCCTCGTTTCTTAACCAAATTGTCTATTTTTGGGCTTGTTAGATTCATATTGAATTCCTCTTCTTCATTTACTAAATTTAGAAGGTTGAATGCTTCTCCTTCAAATGATTTTTCACTTCTTGTTCGACACTTGTAGATTGACTTCTTCTTTCCCAACATTCTATAAAAATCAAAATTTTACCCGTATGATGAGTTGGATATCTTACATTTTTGTGGTGTTATCTTGATGAAAATTTGAGATGGACCACACAGGAAACCAATTCATTGCTTTGTTCTTTCCTGCCATATGATTTCAGGTCATTTCTTGCGCTAAGCCAATCACAACTAATCTTTATTTTCTTTGTTACCAACTAACATTCTCACATTCCAGGATCAATTGGAAATCATCTTTAGAAGAGGATATAAAGTCGAGGAGATAAAAGCATGTCTCACATTTGGGAAGCTACCACGGTAAAATAGTAACTAGGTTGGGATCAACATGTCTTTATCAAACCCTAAGTATCACACAATTGTGAAACCTTCTAAATAATATGAATCAAACTCAAATCCTAACCATGGGTGGAAGACCCTATAAGAAGGTTAGTGTCTAGGTTGAAGTGTTTGAGATGAGTTTGCTCTTGCTAAGACATTGGATTGGGATCTTTGGATGCTTGAAATCGAGTAAAGCTAAACTCCTCGACTTGGTTGATTACTTTGAAATGTAGTAGCGACTTCCCTAATGAATGTGCATCAACTTTAGGAATATTTAGGTAGCCTTGAGTGCCTTTAATCGGGGATAATTTTAGTGGCGAATATTCGTAATATGGCGAAAATTTCATTTTAGGAAAATTTGAAAAGGTGAATTATTCGGAGTGGGTCGGTGTCCTGTTTGCCTAAAATATATAGTATATTTTTTGGGGGTCGGCTTCACCTTCATTTGAAAACATCTCCTATAAAAACCTAGGTGATTCGCCGCGTAGTATACCTCAAGTAGCTTACCAAATTACCAATACTGTGAAATTTGAACTCGCATACCCTTGAGCACCAGAGATTCATATTACTGTTAGCCTGTGATTGTTGACGCACGAGAAATGCAGTGTTGACGCGACAAGGGCATTGTTGACGCGCGACAAGAGCTGTACTAACGCGCGACAAGAGTGTATTTGACGACACGCGAAAGAGCTGTACATTGATGCGCGCAAAAAGGTGTTCTGACGCGCGACCAAGGAAGTGTTGACGTGCGACTTGGGAAAAGAAGTGACGCGCGACAGAGGAAGTGTTGACGCGCGACTTGGGCAGTGTTGACGCGTGACAGTATATTAAGATAGTGGACGCATGACAAGACCTCGGATGCGACAAGATGGATCGACAGAGTCGCTACTTGGTTCTTTTTGCGATGCGTAACTCTTTTCAGAATAATGGAAGGTGCCAGCTCAAAGAATACGAATAACCTAAAAGTAAGTAAGAAATCTCAGAAATCACTCTTCAAGTATTTTGGAAACTCTGCGGATACAGATATTGTAAATACCAATCATATAGATGCCACCACAGAGAATCAGAATACTGACTGTGTGGAAGGAATTATTGAGGTGGACATGCATTCTACACAGTATCAAAGTCAAACAAATGAAACCTACGATAATATGCCAGATCTTGAAGATATTGTTCCTGTTGGGGTGTAACCAGAAGTGCAGCTAGATATCACAGATACAAACACTCAGCAAAATGGAAGGTAAATCAAAATCAAACTCCGGTCCAAGAAAGAGGAAACCAGGTGATTGTGATATTGCTCAAAATTCTACTCAAAAAAGTAAAGCATTAAAAACGAACAAGAATATGTGGACCATGGCGGGACATACAAGTTTGATTGGCAACTAAATTTCCGTTTATTGAACCTGTACAATCATCTAATTCGAAGAAATCCCATCGAATGTACATGTAAAATATGTACGTGGAAATTGGGAAAGCAACAAAAATGCAATAAAGTCTGGACACTATAGAAAAACATTGTGGAAAACAATATTTAATCAGAAGGGGCGGATGGCCAGAAATCAAAACACATAGGTGGAAAATCGAAAAGAATGCATGCATGTTAGGACACGCACGAAGTGGAATATGAGGTAGAGAGAAAAAACATAGACATCTCTGTTGAAAAGGGAGGAACAATCACATCGCATATTGGTAAGATGAAAGAAACAAATCTACATGCAAAATTCATACAATTCTCTACTCTTTTTCAAATACTTAAAAAGGAAGAGCGATTTTGATTTCCTTGATTTCAAAGTTTTGTATCAATTTAACGGAATCTTTGAATGTACCTCGGTCTCATTGGTCCGAGAGTAGTGGATGGGAAATGGAAAAATGCCTCTCGATGATAGAGAAGGAAGATTTGAAAGAGAATGTAAAAAAGCAAACTTTATCTCTTTCAATTGATGAAGTGACAAAGCAATGACAACACCGCATGGGTATGTATCCACATCTATACTTTAGAAAATCATATAAGGACACCTCATCATTGGGTGTTATGAAAATGGTTGAAAATGCAATGCCGAAAACCTATATAAAATAGTTGTTTCTCATTTGAAAGATGTTGCTTTGGTATGAATGATTATGAAATTGCTACGAAGTTGGTATGTGTTGGAGCAGATGGTGCATCATCATGCAGGTCACCGAACAGGCTCTCGTGTTAGATTACAAACAACAAGTGGCCCCATATATGCTACCAATTCACTGTATGGCTCACATAATGAATTTAGCGTATAAAATGGTAAGCAACCACGAAAATGTTGCTAAATTAGAAGACCTTATAAGAGAACTTCATGCCTATATGTCAAGCAGCCCAAAGCATTTTCTCGAGTTCCAAAATTTGCAATTGGAATTATAGATGGCAAAAAACTTCTGAAGGATGTGGAGACTAGATGGATCTCTTTGTATGAACCTGCATGCAGAGTTCGTGAGGAGTATCCTTCATTGGTTGGTTTCATGCACAAATACCGTCATGAAGTTGATAGGGCAAGGGACTTGTTGTTCCGTTTAATTGATTTGGAGACATTGCTTACATTGGTTGGTATTCTTCCAATGTTAAAGGAGATCAATACACCGATGAAGCATGCATTGGGGGAGATTAATCTATATTGTGGATTTTATACGGATGAGGAAAATGGTATGTCAAAGTCTTGATATATTGATCGTTCCAATGATAGTTTTGATGCACTGTTTTTGAAAATTGGAGAGATTTATTAGATCTTAAAAATCCTAACACCTTTTTGAGATTTAATATCCACGATCACCTCTGCATCACTGTTAATGGGAGGGAAATACCTGTGCACATTTTGCAAAAACGTCAAGCTATTACAGGATCGGAACGAGAAGATGTTCCCGTGACACGTAATTTGTTTGAGTCTGTTATAGTTGAAACAAGAATAAAGCTTAAAAATTTTTCAGAAACCTTGTCATCAGAAATTAGGGAACGTTTCTGTAAAGATAAAATTCTGGAAGCCATGGGTGTGATGAATCCTAATTTTTGGAATACTGAAGGTGGCCCTGCAGACTTTGTCAGTAAGCATTTCCATAAATCAATGGGTACAATAATGGAACAATTTACAAAGACATCAGAGCTCAAGGGTGTGGAAATCAAAGGTATACTGAATGCCGATTTATTAAAGTTTCAGTCAACAAATTTTGCAACAACAATGAGGAACCAATATAAGAATTTAGATCAACCTTCTGAAAGTGGTGCTATTACAAGGCTGTGGCGAGGAATCTATCAAAGTTCTATTTTACAAGAAGATATCAGTGAATATTTCAGATTATATGAGTTATGCCAAACAATGATTTTGGGGTCTGTGGAGGATGAAAGGGTTTTCAGTGCATTGTCATTTATAAAATCAAAACTGAGAAACAGGTTGGATAAAAATATGGAAAGTTACATGAGGTGTTATGTTTCTCGATACTCCATCGAAACCTTTCCGTTCGACAGAGCAATTGCGCACTGGAATTCCCTTTGCGAAAGAAGAGGTGTGAATAATACAGCTACAAGTACAAATATTCCCAACCTTGAGAGTGTAATTGGCTCTTCGTCACATTCTACAGAAGACAACATCGACTTTGATGAAGCTATTGATAATGGATTGTTTCAACTTTAAATAGGTATCTTCTTTATCTATCTTTTATCTTTATCATTAAAGATGTTATAGGTCTATATACTAAAAATGTCAGGCAATTCACCCATCTATCTACTAATACATTTCTCGTGTTGGGTTTTTTTAAAACACAGATCTAGCTCATTACCAGTGGCAATGATGATTTCAACTTTAAGGAGGTATCTTTTTCCCCTTAATCTTATTGTTTGTTACTATTCATTTTTTCAGCTTTGGTTATCATTAAAGATGTTACAGGTGTATGTATTTACATTTAGTTAAATACAATATTTTTACTTTTTGAAAATGTGGGTTGACATCCGTCCGAGGAAGCTGTTACTTCTCGGGACTGACAATGTCAGGAAACTCACCCATCTATCTACTAATCCATTTTTTGTGTTGAATTTTTTTAAGACAAAGATCTAGCACATTACCGGTGATGATTTCAATTTTAAATAGGTATCTTCTTCAACATAATCTTATTGTTTGTTACTATTCATTTTTTCAGCTCTGGTTATCATTAAAGATGTTACAGGTGTATGTATTTACATTTAGTTAAATACAACATTTTTACTTTTTGAAAACGTGGGTTGACATCCGTCCGAGGAAGTCACATTACTTCTGGGACTGACAATGTCAGGCAACTCACCCATCTATCTACTAATCCATTTTTTGTGTTGAATTTTTTTTAAGACAAAGATCTAGCACATTACCGGTGATGATTTCAATTTTAAATAGGTATCTTCTTCAACATAATCTTATTGATTGTTACTTTACATTTTTTCAGCTCTTGTTATCATTAAAGACGTTACAAGTCTAATTCTATATATTTACATTTATTTAAAGATATTGTTGGTCTATATATTTAAAGATGTTGCTGGCACTTCTCAGGAGTCAGGACTGACAATGTCAGGCAACTCACCCCTATATCTACAATGTCATGTAAAACAAAGATCTAGCACGTTACCCTTGATGATTTCACAGCAATCTAATACGCAAGAGGTAAGCTAAACCCTAGCATATTTGCAATTATGTTTAATTTCTTACCAGTGATGATTCTTTCTTGATTTCTCATAATTATATTTAATTTATTTTTAAATATAAGTCCACATAAAATTCCTCATAAAATTCACATAAAATTCGGGATAAACAATACATTATACGATTTTAAATATAAGTCCACATAAAATTCCTCATCATCCATATATATCATATCATCACCATATCATTATCATATCCTGAGTCCTGACACTACAATTATTATTAATACAATTATTTATCTAATTTTAAATTTATTAAAACAATTTCGTTTTTTAAAATAATTCATAATCATATCATTACAATTCTATTCGTTCTAATGTCATCTATATCCATTCTAATCATTAATGTCATCTATATCCATTATAACACATTCCATTTATTTATCATCTATATCCATTCTAATGACATTATGATCATATCGTTACAAGTGTAGAGAATAATTATCTTAAAACAAGTTCAAAAGTCTAGAGAAGAAGAATTACTGTGCTTGATGATAAATCTACGTCCACATTAAATTGATCATCGTCTTTCATCATCATCTATCATTAATTATCAATTATCATCATTCATCATCTACGTCCACATACAATTCATGACAACTCAAGTAAACAAGAAACATACATATAATTCATGATAATCACCATCTAATGCAATTAAAATTAAAGATTGTATATAAATCCATATAATTAAATTCAAAAACCATAGTACATACTCAATAGTAGAAGTTTTCAAATTCAATATTTAAAGTTTCCTCAATAATTAAAGTTTCTAGTTTTCAAAACCCTCTCTTTCTTTATCCAATTCTACTGCACTCTTCCCCAAGGCTTCTTCCACTGTGGCTGTACCTCTTTCCCCAAAACTAGAAATCTCCATGCGACAAAAATTTGGATCAGCTGCAACGTATAAACTATCCCGTTGCCAATAATTTTCATAACGACTAATAATCTCATTGATAAGAACCTTAGCCCTTCTCTCCCATTCTATAAGTTGATTCATATGAGGAAGCATCTCCATCTTTCTCATCAACCCACACAAAATCTTTTTGTGCTTGTCCAAATTGTATGAAATACTCCTTGCCCTCTTTAGAAGTACTTGTGCCAAAACCCTGTATGGTCCAAGCAACAAGTGATACCTAATCAGCAAGTGAACAAAACCAGAACTTGAAAACATATAAAGAGAAAACAAACTAGCATTACTTTGTAGTACTATATGGTCCAGCCAGTTATCGATCCACTCAATGATTCTCTCCAAGCTTCATACTCAGGAATTGTGTAAAAAGATAACACATTTCCATTTTTGTGAGTTGCCTACATCAACATGTGCCAAAATTAGACATGGAGATAAATAACATCTGGAGGCTTAAAAACAAATATAAAGAGTCTCAATACACTCAACCAAATATACAGGGGGAACAGTTACCCTGACAATAGGAGTGATAAATTCCACAACAAATGAAGGAATTTTAAGCAGTGATGGCTAGGTATGGTGTATGAAATTGATCAGCAATCCTTTGATGTGGGAACCATCATGGTCCTTTAAGAGACAAAGGACAAGTCAAAAAGGATCTCACTAGAAAGGATGTGTCAGAATTAAGCAGAAACTAAACAGCGCTATACAAAGATCATGTACCTGGTCTGTCATTATCATCAGATGGCCATATCTTAAAGATTTAATGTTGTCATATATTTTATCTTCCTGTAGACCAAGGATTTTTTTTATATTTACTATCTCTTTATTCTCCATTTGTTGGTGAGTGGTAGCTTCCCTGACATTGAGTAGCTTACCTTTGAGAGGAAACACGCCATAATAATATTGACCAACAATAGATATTCCTGCCACCTGATAGAATAAAGATAACTAAAATAACAAAAAATTAAATTGGAAAGTGATGTCGAAACATGTCACAATACTACCAAATTCAGTATTCACATTTCCCTGATTCAAGGCACAAACACTTACAGCAAGAGCCTTGGCTGAGTCACCCTCTGTTAATATTAAAGTACATTGATCAGAATTCTTCCCCCTTGATTGATTTGCATCATCAAGTTTGGGAACATCAATTAATTTCCCCTTCTTGGTTCCATCAGTTTTCTTAAGATCTTTTTTTTGTTTAAACTTTTCCACTGCACTCATCAGGTCAATCAAAGTTACAAAGCTCATCTTAGACACTAGCATTGCAAAAATTACATGTACTCAGAAATGCTACATATTAGACACCACGCCTTTATTTATTGACATGGGCTGCAAATGCGAAACAGTGAAAATTACTATAAATTTATAACAACAAATTGTTTCAGAATAAAAAATATGAATTAAAATGAATTATACTTACAATCAACATGGAAACCGAACGTTGATTCGAGAAAATTCTTTTCTTCCACGAGTGTTGCCTTGGTTGTAACAATTGGTAAATTTTTGAACGAAAGGCCCGTAAACCGATGGATGTCATTTGCTTCGATACTGAATTGAAAAATTCGGCCATCGTTCAGAGTCACATAAAAAATGCCGTCCTCTGAATTGTAGGATGACAGAAAGTAATTCAAAATATCCGGATCTGTTTCGAAATGGGGCATATTAACGAGCCCTATAAATTCACACGCATCCATTAAATCTTTATATTCTGAAGACATCTTTAAAACAATATGGATGTGAGGGCATAAGATACAACGATTGAATTGGATTCTCTTGATTTTTGTTACTGAACTTGCAGTTGGGAAGCATCGAGACCTGCAAAAATCAAGAGCTGGAAGGTGAAAATGAGAAAATGACCGGTTGAAGGGTATTTATAGGCTAAATCAGGCGTCAATGGCTTCACTTGATGCGCGTCAAAGGTTCTAGCTGACGCGCGACAATAGTCCTAGTGACACGCGACAATACGACTAAACGCGCGTCGATAGGAGAAAGTGCGCGCGCGCGTCAATAGGAGAAAGTGACGCGCGTCAATAGAATCCAGTGACGCGCGTCAATAGGAGTCAACACGCATCAAAAAAAGAGCCGCGACGCGTCAAAAAAAGGCAGCGCGACGCCACGCGATGACGCGTCGCTAGGAGTAAGTGCGACGCGCGAAAGACGGCGACGCGGCTAAGAGCCAGTGACGCGCGTCAAAAATATCCGTGGCGCGTCATTAGGTGCCGATGACGCGTCATTAGGTGCGGTGACGCAGCGTCATTAGGTGACACTGACGCCATTGCGATGTGCGCGTCATTAGGTGCGATGACGCGCGTCGTCAGGTGGTGCGCGCGTAGCGTCATTAGGGTCCGATGACGCGCGTCATTAGGTGCCGACGTGCGTCAATAGCGGGGAGTGTCGCGCGTCGGTCAAGACCATTGACGTTCCATTGACGCGCGTCAGGAGTGATGAGTGACTAGATGGATCTCTTTATGCACAGAGAAAGCCTGAGACTACCAAATAATTGATTTCTTATCCAAAATTTAATGGAATTCAAAGTTTTCACCTCTTTTGCTCTAGAGGAAATTCCCTTCATGTTTGCAATGCAGCCAATTGAGATGAAGCCTTCAAATTTATCCCCAGACCAAAGAAACAGTGTTTGGTGTGTACTTGATGATGATATAGGGTCTTGTTTGATAAGTTCAAAAAGAAACTTCATGATATATGCTAAGACTGAGTTTGAGATGAGGTACCAGTAAGGCACTCTTGACAAAATTTACACAATGTTACCTTTTTAAGATGATCCAACCTTGCACAGAGAACTTTATGTTGAGCTTGTAAAAAAATTTCAATATTTGAGACACTTGATTTTATCAATTGTACTTCAAGAAGATCATGATTAATCAATTCAAGGCATAGAAATGGGGGAGCTTCAAGAAAATTGTCTTCAAACATACACTTGAACATTGTATCTTCAGCAAAGGAAAACAAAACAAGGTGGTAGCAGGAATTTTATACTTTGATACTCATTGCAATGGTCAACCAAGTATTTCATCAGCTCAACAATGATAATTAGAAGAAAGTAAAAACAACTTTCCATTACACAACAATTTTGATCACTTTACCCTTATTGTATCTTTCAAACCTCATTCTTGTAACTAATATGATATGTAAACAACCTTATTGAGCTATGATCATATGCACCACCTTAAAATTTTGAAAAAAAAAGAGACATATTTTAATTCAACCACTCCAAGAAGCAGTCCTGAAGAGAGAATCTCAAGATGTGAATCCTATACAACATATTTTGATACTGATCCATTTTCCCCAAAACATTTTACAATATCTCAAGATGTGAATCCTATACAAAATTAACTTCTATGATTTATCTGAAGAAGGCACTGTATTTTTTCTTGGATGCTAAGAATACAGGTTGTTTAGTCTGCATTTCAGGCAATTCACCCATCTATCTACTAATCCATTTCTAATGTTGGGTTTTTTTAAAACACAGATCTAGCTCATTACCAGTGGAAGTGATGATTTCAACTTTAAGTAGGTATCTTTTTCCCCTTAATCTTATTATTTATTACTATTCATTTTTTCAGCTCTGGTTTTCATTAAAGATGTTACATTTCTATATACTAAAAATGTCAGGCAATTCACCCATCTATCTACTAATCCATTTCTTGTGTTGGGTTTTTTTGAAACACAGATATAGCTCATTACCAGTGGCAGTGATGATTTCAACTTTAAGGAGGTATCTTTTTCCCCTTAATCTTATTGTTTGTTACTATTCATTTTTTTCAGCTCTGGTTATCATTAAAGATGTCTATGTATTTACATTTAGTTAAATACAATATTTTATTTTTGAAAACGTGGTTTCGAGGAAGTCACATTTCTCGGATCGACAATGTCGCAACTCACCCATCTATCTACTAATCCATTTTTTCGTTGAATTTTATTAAGACAAAGATCTAGCACATTACCGGGGATGATTTCAATTTTAAATAGGTATCTTCTTCAACATCATCTTATTGTTTGTTACTTTACATTTTTTCAGCTCTTGTTATCATTTATTTAAAGATATTGTTGGTCTATATATTTAAAGATGTTGCTGGCACTTCTCAGGACCGACAATGTGCAACTCACCCTCTATCTACAATGTCAGGAAAAACAAAGATCTAGCACGTTACCCTTGATGATTTCACAAAGAATCTAATACGCAAGAGGTAAGCTAAACCCTATGATATTTGCAATTATGTTTAATTTCTTACCAGTGATGATTCTTTCTTGATTTCTTCCTAAAATTCCTAAAATTCCCTGCTTTGTCATAGATCCATCACTTCTTCAGATTTCTCCATGAAGAAATAGATCTATTTTTAGACTTATAATGATCTTCCATATCCTATAGTCACCCACCCAAATCTACACTAATCACAACTATTTAAATCAACTTGACAGAGTCTTTATCTAATAAAAATCCTTTCTAGTAATAAAACTGACTAGAACATTGTAGTGTGCCTTCTTCAAACTATCCTGCAAATGTAGTGTGCCTTCTTCAAGGCTCTACATAAATACTTACACACATAGTTTGCTATGATCTAGTTTACAACCTTCAATATTTTCTTACACACTCAAAATTATTCCAACTTATAGCCTCCCAGTTCTAATCCACAATTATTCTTCACCCTTATCAAATATTAAAAAATGATAGGATTCTTCAACCTATGAACTTGATCTATACAGACTAATCTTCATGATAAGAACCTTATATGTTTTACATTAAACTTCAAAGTTCTATATCGAGCTTGACCTATCTTTTAATCACATGGTTATTCCAACTTTGGTTAATCTAGCCTCCATAACCTTGACTATTTACAGCAACTTGTCAATCTACTCTACACAAAACAATATCCATGATAACAAAACCATATCTTTTAAACCATGGTCTTGATTGTTTCCAGCAAAACGTTATTTTCTCGAAAATGGTCTCTGACTATTTTGGATGTCAAACAACCTCTCTAATGAGAGATTATGCACTTATATAGAGGTGAATCTCTTTAAAATAGAATTTTCCTACACCATAAGTCTATTAAGGAGAAATCCTAAAGATCTGCTTCAAATCTTAGTTGCTATTTTTTCCCAAAAACATAATTTTCAAGATAATTAAAGTCCCACAAGATATTTAGGCACTACATTTTACATTATACACATTAAATTGATCATCGTCTTTCATCATCATCTATCATTAATTATCAATTATCATCATTCATCATCTACGTCCACATACAATTCATGACAATCAAGTAAACAAGAAACATACATATAATTCATGATAATCACCATCTAATGCAATTAAAATTAAAGACTATATAAATCCATATAATTAAATTCAAAAACCATAGTACATACTCAATAGTAGAAGTTTTCAAATTCAATATATAAAGTTTCCTCAATAATAAAAGTTTCTAATTTTCAAAACCCTCTTTTCTTTATAGAATTCTACTCGCTCTCTTCCCCAAATGAGCCTTCTTCCACTGTGGATGTACCTCTTTCCCCAACACCGAAATAACCCCGAACTTATAAGATCTTCGCAAAGACTGTCCGCATTTTTATAATTCTTTCTTCTTGATTTGTTGCATCTCCATGCGATAGCAAATTTGGATCAGCAGCTGCTTTGGCTTTGAATAATATGTCAGGGTCGAGACCATGCTCTTTAATTATCCGCTTTAGTGTATTGTTTTGTTTGTTAACCAAAACAATATTTTGCTTCAAATTTTTGTCGCGGATAAGTCGTTTTTTTTGCAAGTTTCCAAGTGAACTTGCAAAACCTTCACCTGACTCTTCAAATTTTCATATTTCAACTGCACAAAAAGAGTAATGTCAATTCAAAATATTAATGTAAATTCAAAATTTCAAATTAACAAGAATGATTGTTTAAATGTAATAGTACTTACAACCACTCTATCTCTTTCGGCATTTACGATCGATACCAAATCCTTGTCCTTGGACCATTTGTTAAAATATGCCTGGGCCTCGGCACTAATATTTTCCAATTTGTTTAGTGCCTTATCTAAAATGTCATCTTTATAGTTGTTGTTAAACGTGACAGTCCCACATCTTACTTGGGTAAGTAAGGAATCCATCTCTTCGCAGGTTGATTCTCGACTCGCACGTATAAACTATCCGTTGCCAATAATTTTCATAACGACTAATAATCTCATTGATAAGAACTTTAGCCCTTTTCTCCCATTCTATAAGCTGTTGGATATGAGGAATAATAAACTCACTGACATGGGATTGACAATCATTACCAATTAAGTTCTCCAAAGGAAAATGTGGCAACTGTTCACTATCTAAATCGATGCGACGATCTTGGCTTTGAGAAGAATGGGGCTTTCACCAAGATCAACTGCTCCTTGTTTCTGGCTTTGGGTGGGCTGATCCTGTTTTTGAAAAAAATAATCAAGATTTAGATAAATAAATTTAAATCAGAATGTAATTAAAAATTGTAAAGCATATTAAAATTGAAATTTGAAGTATACCGCTTTGGCCTTGAATCATCTCGCGGGTATCGAAAAAACCAGTTGGCTCATTGCTATCAATGCCCAAATAATCTTCATCTAAATTTATATTGTTCAAAACAGATATGCCTGTTGCACTGGGCAAGCCACCAAGTGATAGAGTTGGAATTCGAAACGAGGAGGCAAGGTTTAGTGTCCCACTAGGGGCCGGAGCAAAAGGCATGCATTTACCAATGTTCTTTTTCACTGTTCCTCTAGTTGGCATTTTAAAAATTAATGGTTGAGTGGGTGTCGGTGTTGTGGTTTGATCATGATTGACATATGCTGAAAAGTACAAGAAAAAAATGAAAAATATTAAAACAATTCATAAAGTCAAAACTACGAAATTAAACATACTATAGAAAAGTTGTACCTTGTTGTCGAGGGTTGTTTTTCTCTGGTGCTACATGGGTGGCCTTGTAGGAGTTGTACTCGGGGTCGTTTGGAAGATATGAATGCATGCGACTGTATGGAGTGAGTTGGGGAAGAAGGTTCCAAAGTCCCTGCAATTCATCAATATTAAATAATGTCAATTCATTTGGTTAAAATTTAAATTGAAAAATAAATATGCAACTTTGGAATTTGTAAATAATATATGAGAATGTATTACTTCTCTGGCGTTTAACGAGTTCAAACTGTTGAGGGTTTGGAGAGGAGTGAGCTTCCATTTCAGATTGGGAGTCCCCCAAAGCCTCCGCGTGTTGTTGGCCTCTTCCTCTCGATAACTTCTTTTTTCGGGGAAGGGCTTCAAGATATCTTCTCTGCAAAACATTAAAATTTAAGTTTTAATAACTGTGCACTGTAATGTCGAAAATTGAAATACAATTACAAACTAAATAGTTTATACCTGTTGTTCTTCAAATGGAATTGAGAATTTCTTCAAAGCCTCATCAGAGCAAGTAGGAATTTGTTTATCTTTTAAATTTAAAATTGCCTCATAGTAGAAGCCGAGGAGATAGTTTGTTGAATAAATGAAAGGTTTATCTGAGAGTTTTGAATTTATTATGTCAGTTCTTATTTTTTTGGATAGATATGTGCACCAATCGAATTGTCGTTTTGAGATAGTGGCACAAATGTATGCGATGGCCCAATTTGGTATATCTGTTTGGTGACCCTGCAAAACAATTATGGCTTGAAAAAATGAAATAAGTGCAGCAAGAAAGTGGTGTGCAATTGATTGTGTATCTACACCACGCCTGGATTTATTGACATGGGCTAAAATGCGAAACAATGTTGATAATTACTATAAATTTATAACAAGCAAATTGTATCAAAATAAAAACAATAAAAATATGAATTAAAACAAATTATACTTACAATCAACATGGAAACCGTACGTTGATTCGAGAAATTTCTTGTCTTCTTCCAGGAGTGTTGCCTTGGTTGTAACAATTGGTAAATTTCTGAAAGGAAGGCCCATAAACCGATGGATGTCATTTGCTTCAATAGTGAATTGGAACATTTGGCCATCGTTCAGAGTCACATAAAAAATACCATCCTCTGAATTGTAGCATGATAGAAGGTAATTCAAAATATCCGGATCTGTTTCGAAATGGGGCATATTAACGAGCCCTGTAAATTCACACTCTTCCATCAAAGCTTGATATTCTAAAGACATCTTTAAAGCCGTATGGATGTGAGGGCATAAGGGATTCCTGTAGTTGATCTTGGAAATCGATTGAGTTGGATTCTCTTGATTTTCTTGCTGAACTTGCAATTGGGAAGCATGTGAAGTCGACATTATAGCTGTAATTGTGTCTTTGACAACGATTTAGACCTGCAAAAATTCAAGAATGGGAAAAAAAAACGAGAAAATGAGTGGCACAAGGGTATTTATAAGCTAAATAGGGCGTCACTGGCCCCTATTGACATGCGTCATTTGCCCCTACTGACGCGCTTCACTGGCTACTATTGACGCGCGTCAGCTAGGACTTTTGTCGCGACGTCAGCTAAGACCTTTGACGCGCGACACTAGCACCTCCAGTGACGCGCGACACTGTCCCCTACTGACGCGCGTCACTTCCTCCTATTGTCGCGCATCAGCTAATACCTTTGACGCGCGTCAACAGGTTCCAGTGACGCGCGTCATTAGTACGGTCGCGCATCAATAGAAGCCAGTGTCGCACGTCAAAGGTCATAATAGCCGACGCTGCGCGACAACGATCACTCAGCGGACGCATATCAATAGGAGCAAGTGACGCGTCAGTAGGAGCAAATGACGCACATCATCGAGGGGCCATGCGACACGTGATAGGAAGGTGCGATGTCGCACGTCATTACCAGACACTGACGCGCGACAGTAGGAGACAATGTCGCGCGTCATTACGAGCCAGTGTCGTGCGTCATTACGAAGCCAGTGTCGTGCGTCATTACAAACTAGTGTCGCGCCAGTGTCACGCGTCATTACGAACTAATGTCACGCCGGTGATGACACGCATCATTACGAACGAACTAGTGTTGTCGCACGTCACTGATGGAGCCATGAAAAACCAGGTGAAAATTTTGTTTTTGAATACTGTCAAATTCACCTTTCACTGAAACTGGTTACGGGGATATTCACCAGGTATTTTCCACCTTCAATTTTATAGGGGTGTCTTAAAATGAACCCTGCCTTTAATGTTTGTATTTATAACATGAGAGCTCACGAGAGTGCCAATTGAGTAAATAAAGTAATAATAACTTTCTTACGTATAGGGTTCAAAAGGTAGATTATTATGACAAGGTTGACCAAAGAGGATAAAATGACCCAACAAAGATAATCAAAATAAAATCAATGTTAGAGGATGTGTCATCGGTTCAAGACTGCATAAGTCATTAAGGACCAAATATTACATCCCACCATACTATACTGATTTTGGATGGGGTAACAGTGGATGAAATCTAAAAGATGTATCATGACATGTAGAGGCTAAATACTAATTTTGTGCATTTATATTCAAATTGTGATGACACATCAATGTGTAAGAATAAGCAAGTTGGGAGAGAGACAATAGGATGTCCTAAGCGGGGATAGAATGTGGACATTTACCTTATAAAAGGAGCATTGTCATAACCAACAATGTCAAAGGGGAAATAGTTAAATTTTAGCGTCTACAGATGAGCACATTTTTTTCTTTGACCTTTCCCTTCCTATTTGTAGCTTTAAAACCCAAAAAAACTCATTGAAATTCTTATATACACTTGCCTTACTACCTCTAGTTGGATATTCCTATTTGGTAAATCCTAGAATCACTTCCGTGAAGCTAAAATCCTCATTTAATCATAAAATCAATTGCACATTACTTGATAAGATTGATCCTATTAATATAATGATTGATTGTGAATATGAATCCCAATACCATAATCTTAATATCAATACCAAATGAAATATTATTTAGACATATAATTTGATATGTATTTAAAATGACTCTTAATACATTTAATTAAAATAACTCTTAACACATTTAATAACACAACTTGATAATCTATATTGATTAACACTTATATTAATTTTTGGCACCGACCATACCTATAATAAATTTCTAATATAACATAACACTATAATTAGAAATTAATAACAATCTAAAACACAACAATGTTTTCTTAGACCCCATGTTGACATAAGACTAAAAAGAACCCGAAGTATAAAACCCGCCAAATAAAAAACTAGACAAAGTTTAATTGAACATTACAATCAAATAAATGATCTTACAAAACTCAAGCTCATACTTACTTTTTAATGACACTATATTTCATCACAACTAATCAATCATATAAATCCTTTCCACCTATTCATGTGTGACACGTGTTTGTAGCATGGACAAGATCTTTTGGGGAATGCCAATTTTTAAATGACTGGTTGTGAGCTAAGTGAGCTAAGTGAGCTAAGTGACAGAGTGTTTGAGTTTGTGTTAATGTTTGACAAGGATAAAGTTTGATTCAAGATTATTAAGGGATAAAGTTTGAGAAAAAAATCTATAAGATTGAACAATTTTTGGTATATTTTTAGAATAAAATTCATAAATATGTTGGAACCTGATAAAATAGAGAGAATTTTTTGTCTCTGCTTTCAATCATTATTTGTATATATACACAATTGTAAAATAATACAAAATTATGTCAAATAGCCTTCATACAATAATAATGAATAAAGTTTGAGTTCATATTCAACGAGAGTAAAGTTTGGTAAAATTCAAACTTTTTGATAAAATTCAAAGAACCTTGTGACATAAGTTGTGATGATATATTTCAAATAGAAATTAGTAGACTAAACCTTGATAGCAAGTACTATGCAAGGTCGAACATGATTTGACCCTACCATCAATTGGAATGGTAGCGTATATACGAGAGGATGCATAGCATGACAAAGAGATATCAAAAATTAGTAAGAGATCTAGAACTTGGAAGCATCAATAATCATCAATAGATTTGCGCTAGCATGACAAATGAACAATGAGATCAAAAATTGCATGAACAGAGTCACATCTTGATAGCTTATTCAACACCTTTGATTCAGACACCTTTTCCTCTAGGATCCTTTCTTGATCAAAATAGAGGCACCGAATTTTTATCCTATACAATCAACCAATATAATGTTAGAAAGAGATTCATGCTTATTATGGAATTTGTCTATTGACATTAAGATTATATGTTCACGCAAAGCGAACATACCAAACAATGTGAGATTAATTTTATGATTGAATAAGGTTTTTAAAATTGTTAGAGTAATTCTAAGATATATTGGATAGTTATATCCAATTTGAAATCGTAAAACAATTCCAAAATTTGAAATCCTCTTCAATAACTTCTTTGTTTTCCTACTAAAATCTTGTATAATATGTGATAGAAGCAATAGGTGGAATATAGTAGATAGACAAACTATGTTAATTGATTTTAAGAATATCCTTTTCAATCTTTACAACACTTCTTTTCACATAAATATAATTGTAAAACTCAAACCAAAAAAGGAATAAATTAAACTTGAAGCTTATAACCAAACTAGAAATTTGGGGACATCAAAATCTTATTAAAATATTTTTGTCATGCACCCAAATAACAAAATGTTAGATTTGAGCGAGATTATGAGTTGATGCTTCACCAAATACAATGAATAAATGTCCAACCAGTCATGTTGACAAGGGACATTATGTAAGAGGAAATAACATGTCTTACCAAACTCGATGAGGTGTTCAAGTCAATCACCTCAAACAAATATCTTCATAAATGTCCTAAAATAGTGTTGGATGCAAAAGTTTGATTTTATTTGTTCCACAAAGTATAATTTTACCGTAACTAAATTGTCATTACATTTTATATATACCAATTAAAAAATTATAAACTAGAAATTACATAAGATTTGTAAATTATGTTTGAGAAAATCTAAATATTTATATATTTATTTTGTACAGGAAAAATAATATTACTAGAAAAAATCTGTTATGAAAATATTGTCGAATTTTGACACTTTTGCAAAGAAAGGCAACTTCAAAGGTGAACGCCTACCGATGAATTAGGATTACGGTACCATAAAAGGAGTGGAAAGGCCACTCGTTTAATATAATATATTTATTTCATAGACAATGTATTATTAATGAAGTTTTCCTATTTATTTTAGGAGAAAGATATATTGGGTTTATATTGCTATAAAGTAAGTCTATGAATTAATGTGATATTAATGTTTTAATTAAATAAGATTGTTAGAATCATAAAAAAAAATCCTAAAATGTAATGTAGACACATATATGACGTGTTATGGTAACTCATTTATTTACAATAGTTTAAATGAGATTTATTTGGGGTTATAAATCTTTAAAGGAGGAGCTAAAGGGTATTAAACAAATAAACATACTCATTTTGCAACTAATCAACCATTATTTAGTAAGCGGGGTCTTTTCCATTGTGGCACCACCTTATTAACATTAGGATCATGGTAGTGAGGACTTACAAGTAATCAAAGAATAATGTTAGTAGTACCAATCCTACCAACACAAGATTAGTTTTATGATTGAAAGAATATTTTAGAGTCGTGGATAGAGATTCATGATGGATTGGACATCGATATATGAGTCATGGTAATAAGGAATGCACATATAAGCATTTTTTTAGATTATAAATTTGTAAGTTAGAGAGGGGGAAGACTAAGCAAAAAACATATTCATCCTACAACCAATCAATCTAATGTATGTTAGTAAGAGGGACACATTCATTATGACATCACCTCATCAACATTAGGATCATGGTATATTAGCCTTATGTGTTCTGCAGATCAATTCTACCAATCAATGCGAGATTAATATTTTTATTTAATGAGGATTTGAAAGTCATATAAGTAATTCCAAGATGATTAAGATAAGAATGTCTAACATTGGATGGCCAAAAATTCCAAGATATATATTGCTTACCACCCCAAGCCAGTTATTCATGTCTAGTGCATATTGGAATTACTTCTATGACTCTAAAACCCTCATTAAATCATAAAATTAATCTCACATTGGTTGGCAAGGCTTTTCCATGAAAACATATAAAATCAATGTAGCATGATCGTTATGTCGATGGGAAAATTCCACAATGGGATGACCCTCCTACAAACATAAAGGTTGATTAGGTGCGAGATGAGTATGTTAACATGAGTACCTTCCCCTCTCCTCCTTTGCAGATTTAGTTTAACCCCAAGATAACCATATTCAAATTCCTCTAAATACATTCATTAGTACCCCAACTTTGATAACTCATTGTTAGTTTATCTCGTAATTGCTTTAGTAGATCTAAAATACTCATTTTATCAAAAACTTAATCTCACTTGGTTAGTAGGCTTAGCCTGTACATGGTTCATAGAAACATATAAACCTAATATATAATGATCCTTATGAAAATAATGTGATTTCATAATGTAAGTGGCCATCCTACCAACATAATGGTTGATTGGTTGCAAGATGAGTATGTTAGCTTGCTCAATCTTCTCTTGTCCCCTTTTATAACTTCATAGTACATTAAAACATTGTTCGAATACCTATCAATATATTTCTTTCTATCCTAGAAGTAAGATATGCCTCTTTATTGTCCTAGCCCAATGTGAATTAATAAGTGGAGGCGAGGACAATAGTACAACTTCAACAACAAGTACTAAGAAAGTAAAAGTTTGCACATACTTATAAATAAATAGAAAAATTGCACATATTTAAAAAGTGAATGAATTATAACAAATAAATTTAAAATCCTATAATTGCTTAAATTATGCCTCTAAAATCCACATTCAATCAAAAACTTAATATCACATTGGCTAGTAGGGTTGGCATGTGACAACATATAATCCAAATATACCATAATCCTTACGCCAATAGGTCTATTCCACACTGGAAGTGGTCCTTCTACGCTAATATAATATTTGATTGACTACAATATGAGTATGTTAGCTTGAATGGCCACCCACTCTTCTCATTCACGGCTTCATAATCCCAAAAAAATCTAGATAAAGCCCACTCAGTGCCTACTACTTTAAGTTAAATATTTTTTTAGTGCATCTTAGAATTGATTTGATGATTGAGAATTCCTCGTTTGACACAAAAATCAATTTCACATTAGTTGGTTGGCTTGGTGCACAACATATAAATCCAATATACCATTATTCTTATGCCAATGGGATATACTACATATTGGTTTTTCAATGTTGTCAAATAAGCCTATTTAGCCCATTCTTAGAATTTCCTCTTTGACTCTAAAATCCTCATTCATTAAACATATTTAATCTCACATTGGTTGGTAGAATTGGTCCGACGTAGCACCATATAAGCTCAATATACCTTGATCCTAATTACAATGAGGTGATGCCACAATGAAGGTGGCTCTCTTACTAACATAATATTCTATTGGTTGTGAGATGAATATATTTCTTTCTTGGTCTTCCCCTCTTATGCTCTATATAATTATAATCCCCCAAAAAAATGCATTCGGATGCTTGTATATACATGTCATATTACCCCAAGTCACATATTCATGTGTAATGTTTCATGGAATTGCTTCCACAAATCTAAAATCCTCATTCAATCATAAAACTAATCTCACACTGGTTGGTAGGGCTGGTCCTATTAACATAATGGTTGATTATTTCCAAGTCCCCAATGTCATGATGCTAATGTCAATGGAGTGATGCCATGATTGAAATGATCCTCATACTAATATCATGATCTATTATTTGTAGGAGTATGTGTTCATTCTCAACCTTCCCCTCTCCTTTTGTATGACTTTATAATCCAAAAGAAATATCGTTCAAATACTTGTGAATACACGTGCTACTATCCTTTAGATATGCCTTTTCAATTTATTTTAGAATTAATTATACAACTCTATAATTCTTAATCATTTAAGTAATCTCACATTGGTTGGTAATCTTGGATTATATAAACATATAAAAACAATATCCTATGATCATTGTTTAAATAGGAAAACTCCTCAATAGATGTGGCTCTCCTACTAACATAATAGTGTATTGGGTATGATATGCGATTGTTAGGTTGATCGACCTTCCCCAATCCTTCTTTGTGACTTTTTAATCCTATTTAGAGCTTATTAATTGGTCTATGTGAAATGAGATCAGAGTTGAGATTTGACGCCCGTCCCGAACGTTTTTACGCATTTTAACAGTATTTTACACTTTGTAAAATTGTCAACCCGTCCCTATTTAACGTAAAAGAATTTGGTAAAACCGTCATTATCACTATGAACACATTCAATATAAATATAAGTGCAGTATTATATAAATATTTAAATAACATATTTTGCTGAAAATGTGTTTATATCGAACATATAATCCCTGAAACTTATCCTACACTTATAAATACATTTAAAACAAACAATATATTTTTTAATTTATTAAATTAAAAAAGATATTTAATAAAGATAGATAGACTGTTTAAACCTCTTAACATCATAGATTTTTGGTTTGATGGGTAGATCATAGGGCCGCCAAATCTCATCCTTAAAGGAGTCGACGTATTTTCTAGATAAAAGTGTATTTTAATAATAAAATAGAAACGAGTTTATTATTACATATAAGAAACGAGTTTATTTAGAAAATGTATGGAAAAGTTTGATTGAGGTGATTGAGGTGAACAATTGTTCGATGTGTTTTGTGAAATGAATGGAATTTCCTCTTAAATAATGTCCCTTTCCCAATCAAAACTTTCCTTTTCAATGTGATCAGTTGGACATTCCAAATACATAGAATGTTTGAGGTAACATAGTTTGCAAGTCAATGACACAAACATTTTAATTATATTTTGACGACTGTAGTGATTAGTAAGATGCTCAAATCATATTCTTTGAATCAAATCAATACAACTTTATATCATATTCTTTGAATCAAATCAATTACGTTAATGATTCTACACATGGTCTTAATACCATTCCACACGTTAAAAATGGATATTTAGCACAAGGGAATACGGTATTGGCCAATAGTCATTCCACATTATGTTATGTTTGATTATACTCAATTTTTCTCATATTGAAGCTAAGATGTCACAATTACAGCAAAATATGAGATCTTTTATACTAGATCCAAATATATGATCTTTTAGAGTAGATCCTTTTGTAGGGAAGAAAAATCTAGAAGTTGTCTTTGAAACTTTTATCATAATAAATCTAGGTTTATTTTTGCATGATATAATTTAGAAAAACAAGATAATAAATAATATAGTTTTAAACTATGTAAGGTTATCGAGATCACATAATATATTATAAATGTAAAAGTGAAATTACAGTTAAGGTTTATGGTTGAGAAAGAAGTCACCATATATTAAGCTCACACTTTGTGATAATGGTATGAAATTAAATGGGGAAGTTATGTATATTGTCTATCAAGATTTTCGTGAAATCTAGGAACTTGGAAATGAGCATAGGATATGCTCATTGGGAAGGGGAAACATTTGTGGCTGAACTTGTCTAAGAAGTTAAGAATGTCTTATGGGGATTTGATTTGTAATATGATGTTGGGATCTACTTTCCTATGTCTTTAGACTTGTATCATGGATTTGGATTCTCGCGATGCCATTTTTGAAAATGTATATTGTTTCTAATATCTATTTGCTCATTGACCTAAAATATAGTTAATCATCATTTGAATTGCACCGACCTTACCACGCCCCCATTGATGTGATGATATCTGCACTATTTACCAATATTCCAAAGAGAGATGAAGCCACATGTAGTTTTTCCAACCCTATGATGAGATGGAGAGCAATAGATAATATAAAATTGATGAAACCTTTGATTTGGCACTTAATGCTTATCAATTGACACTTGGCATGGTTGTGGCACTAATTGGATTTGTGATCTATGGTAGCAATAAAGATTTATTCAAAACTTGAGTGGATTTATTGTGGCACGCTCTATGAAAAAAGTGTTTCAATGATATACTCAAGGACCTTCTTAGTGTTTATACCCAGATTTCGCTAGTGAGTAAGTGTGGATATGTTTATATACACGATCATTAAAGTGATTTCCTTTTCAAATGACCCAAAAGTAAAACCTAATTTGACTAGAGTAACTTGTGCATTTAAAAAGATGACTATTGGAAATGCAAACAATGGGTTCGCAACATATGGACATGTTCATTGGATGAACCTGTCCTGGGCCGACAAGCATATCCTTGGTAAATGTGAAACCATATCTAATATAATAGATAATATGTAAGTATTACCTAGATGTACTTTATAAGATGTGTGACAATTCCTGAAGTGTTAAGCTACAAAATAGGCGTGACTAAGTAGACTAAGGGCACGAGACAACGAAGGAGACTTTAAGTTGATCGATAAACATGTAAATGAGATAATAAGAGATTTGACATTTTAAAGACTCCATAGATTAATAATAGAGATTTTGGAAAAATCGTGCCAATTTTTTTGGCTTGATGTTTTAGGTCACTTCCCATTAACCATCACCAGGAGGAAAATCATAATGATGGTTCACAAGAAGTGACCCAAAACATAACATTGGTTTGACATTTTTTTTTCCAAAAACTCTTTGTTACTAAATGAGATAATGTCATAACAAGTACCTAAGTGATATTGCTAAGTGTCATAGGACTAAATTTTTGGCTATACAATTCAGCCCCTTTAATCCAACATTGAAAATACTTGATTAAAAGAAAAGAAAAATTAAATTTGTAAACCTTACCTCAATCATAAGACAATATTGAAACTGAAGAGTGTTCCTATATGTCAATCTAGTGTGAAATCTACAACCATGTGGAAAAAGAAAGTATAAAGTCTAAATAGGGATATAAAATTAAAATTTGTAAAGTGAGATAATCCATATAATGAATACAATTGTTTTGTTAAGAATTATCTTATTAGTGCTCCATACTATATTTACTGTGGTTTATCATGTATTGTGTAAGTTGTTTGTTTGGTTTAAAGAACTTACGTAAATAAGAATTGAATGCATAATGAAGAATCATTGTGTTTAGTGTGTAAATCTGAACCAAAGTTTTCATTTGGTATCAAAGCAGGTAATTAGTCAAAATAAGAGTCCGTACATATTTTTTGATTTAAAATTTAAAAGTGGTGTAATTTATCCATTTGCTCGAACTATCTACCTACTACAGATTCAATGCTTCATGTGCTCCTTTTTGCACATTCAACATCCATGCCCATTCGTGCATCTGCATATTGAGGTAGTTTGTATACACCTGAAACAACTAGATTCGACTCATTATTACTTGTCTACTCATGTATTTTAATAGTCATCTCCCATTATAGAAATGTGAAAAGAGGAGTAATTAATACCGTGAAAGAGATATCATGACATAGTCATGAACCATTATGCATCCTCAAGACTCTTATTACTACAAGTGTCACCCATCATCGAAAGTCTTCTCCATTATCACAACTTGTTTTAGAGTTGGTATTTGTATGAGTTTTGTTTTTATTGTTTTATATTCATATATTTGTGTTGTTTAGGTTTGAATTATTAATAATTTTAATCGTTAAACAATAGTTATTTATGTATTATATCGATGTCTAAGTTGTCTAGGTAAAATGTGTCATTATTCAAAAGCATGGTTTTAATTTTTATTAAAGAGAGGTTTATTTTCGATGTCAACTCACACTGATAAAATGAATACTATTGTATTTATGATGAAGTTTTTGAAGCCTACAAAGAAGAAAAATGTGCATGGCTTCGAGGGTTCTGTCCTTAGATCACGTTGTGTGCCACGATAGGGAACACACATAGGGCACTGCTCTAGGACCATGAGGGTTGAAACTTGAGCTTCAAATTTCAAATTTGTTGAGTAACTAAAACGATATCAAATAAAAGCTGGAAGAATCAGAGGAAGGAGTCTAATCAACATCTCTCATTTTACCGCTAATGAAGGGGACACAAATGCAATATTGGCACCAAACTTGTGCAAAAATGACAAGCTAACATCGATCTCCAAGTGCGGTGGTGACCGTGTTATACTATTTTGTTATTAGGAAACAATGATCTAGAATGGTGGTGTAAATTTGACAATGAGGACACGATGCTCAAATATTTATTTTTTTATCTATATAGAGAATATATGGTCTCTATAAAACCATAGCGGAAAAAAACATATGTATATATTCCTATAAAACCCTATCAAATATTTATATTGTAAGAATACTCTTTTATATAATAAGGTATGATTTTATTACTCTATATCCATTCATATCTTAAACTTTTTATCTTTGTGTAGATATATTGGAGATGTATTGCATGTTAATGGAAAACCACTTTCTCATAAAAAAATTGTACATCATTCAAGGAAAAGAGATTAGGAAGTTATTCTCTCTCTCTCTTCTCTCTGATTAGCACAAAATTAAGACCTAGAAATCAATCCTTATTGTTTTTTGGACCTACTAGACCCTATTAGTGTTTGGAAAAATAGCAAAAATTTTAAATCATATTTTATATGTGTTATTGTTTCAAGCAACACAATTTTATAATACCGAGAATGTGAATTGATAATACCATGAACGTGACTTGACAATTGTGAGGACATTACTTTATGACTCTGGGGAGTTGCTTGAGTCACTGTGAGTTATTTGGGTTCTTATTGTCTTGCCCTAAAAACACTGGGTCTAATGTTTGTTTGTATGACAATTGTTTCCAAATTGACATCAAATAAAATAAATTCTATAAAACCCCTTGATTTCATTTAAATTACATTTGAAATAGTTTTACAAACTTTGATTTCTTTTTTAAGTTTGATTAGATTTAATTACATAGTTATGAGTGGATGTATTACATTTTATATGAAACTACTTTCTATAAAATATACAAGAATCTACATCTATGAGCATGAATAGTCCATCTAGGTGATGCTTCATGGATGAAGTACTAAAACTTCAATGGAGGTTGTAAGGTAGAGTGGAATGGGTAAGAGGTCATCCGTCTCATGATAAAGCACAATTGAATTCAAATGTAATAGGTGACCATGTGGTGGGTGACCATCTGCAAAGTCTTTAATGAGTACCATGTAAATCCTATCGAGTGCCAAATGAACCATTCATTTTCGTGCATACTAAATTCTTATGAACCATTAGTCATGAAATATAGTGAACATATCAAACTCCAACTGAATCCAAAAAATGCATTTGAATAATGTGGAAATCCATGCCTAAGAAATGCTCGATAAAGCTATTTCATGTTGGTAAATCCCTGCAATTATCTCAACTCATCCTACCACAATGTAAACAAATAACACCTAGTTATATAAGTACTTGTCGGATGGTAGTAGACAATTATCTATACTAGCAATCGCATGTGAATTTTTGATGGAAACGCCGAAGAAGGGGATACATAAAAGAAGCTAACCCGAGGAGATAAAAATTAAAGGAAGGACCAGGGTGATGAAGAAGGATATTGAAGGAGGTGAGGTTCAAGAGTGCAGAAAATGTTGTGGAAAACCTATGTGAAAAGTTTATTTGTTACGACTGGGTGAAACATGAGCCGTTTGTGTCACACATTGTAAGGAGAAAGGGGGTACATTTTGTAGGTTATCAAGGCAACATACTTTGGATATATCTTAGAAAGAAAGGCGTGGTCGATGAATTCTTGCAAGGTGAACCTGCATATATTTGCATTCTTGACTCTACATGTGTTAGATACAAAAATCTATGTTTAGGGGTCTTTACGTCACCAATTTCATGCACATTTGTGATTATGTTTTGTCTTTAGCGATTAGGGCTTCCACTCATCAAACTTTCTAGTGATTCCCTCTATAATCACCACCGGCACCAAGCCTTTACCTTCCATTTCCCTTATGCATGTCAAACAAAACTACCAAGACTCACATTTAGAAACACCTATCAACCTAATTAATGTTAGAGGCATTGGAATAAGAAGAAAATTAGTATATACTTGTGTGTCTGACCTCCTTCGATCATCCAAAGCATATAAGGCTATAAATAAGGAACATTTTAGGGCAAAGATTATAATACAAGTTGATTGGTGTGAAGATTATAATTTGTTGATGAGCCAACAAATATGAATGCATAGATGTCAACAAAGGACATATGGAAAATATTTCAACCCATATATGAATGCATGGGAACATGTGTAGCCTACATAGTCTAGTAGTTTAGAGAGTCATCAAATTCATTTCTTAACCATCACATGAAAAGTGAAATAAAGGGTGAGTCGAGGGAAGATGCAAACTTAGGTGATCTCTGTCTAAGAAAGATCGTGTCCCACTTTCTAGACGAGCCCGAAAAGGTACCCATGTGAGGAAATCTCTAAAAGAAGAAGAAGAGAGAAGAAGAGGGAGACGAGAGGAATCACGCAGAAGATGCCATGGATGGATGGCTCTGAGATGCCAGATGTGAACAAGTATGAATCACAATACTAAATATGAGATCCATGATGTAATACAATGTTGAGAAATAAAACACAAAATATATATCTTCCATTTCCCCAATGCTTGCAAGGCACTACAAAGACTCCCATTTGGAAACACCTATAAGCATAATCAATGTTTGAGGCATTGGAAAAAGAAGAATTTATTTAGTGTTCGTCTCCATCCTCCTACGATCTTCTAGCTCATCGAAGGTTATAAATAGGGAACACTTCAATTTGAATATTATAATTTGGTTGATTGGTGTGAATATTATAATATATTAATGAGCCAACTAATCTAAATTCATGGATTTCAATCGAGGACATTTGAAAAAGATTCCTTCCTATACATGGATGAGGCAGTCAAAAGTTTCGCATTAAAATGATTCCATAGCGATGGAAAAATACATTAGATGTGCAAACACACATTTAAAAAAAGTTAAACGGATCGTAGCCCACATTGATCAGGGGATCAATTTCAGTGTCAAATGTTCCCTAAAATTCCCTAAACCATGAAAATGCAGTAGAGCCTTCAAAGAGCTTTCTGAAGACTATAAGAACATGAAAAACGGACACTCTGAGCTCCAGATACATTGGGTCAAATTGGTGGTGATGAGTGGTCAGGTTAAAAAATTGGTCAAATTGAAAACATTTATCATCTTATAATCTCACAAAATCACTTCTATTGCGTAGATATTTTCATGATCTTTTTGACGTATTTTGAATGGACCAAATCGAGTTTGTATGCGAAAGATATGGTCTAGTCAAAGTTCGGGTCAAACTTGTGGGAAAAAATGACTTGGCAAAACATGAACCAATCATATGGTGACACGTGGTACCACTCCATTTGAACATGTGAACCTCCAATTTTTGTAGAAAAATTCTATGCGTAGTCATTCCACTTGAAAATAGGATGGTTTAGCCTTATTAAAAGGTTTGGATAAAATTATCTCTTGTGGACTATGGGATTGATTCCCATATAAGGATAAAAGATTTCCATTGGCTATTTATAGTGGATAATGCCATCAAAGGGATTCAAACCCTTGACCTGTGCCAAAAGAATAGACAAACTTACCAACCTGCCACCTTTGGAGAAGTGATATAAAAGGATCTCGCAGGGTTTTGTAGAAGACAAGTGACATGTCTGTGAGAGGGCAAAATAGACCTACTTGTAAAAAACTGATTTTGAGGCACTTCCACTCAAAACCAGATCTCGAGTTATATATGAAAGTTGTTCAAAATTCTGAGAGATTTCTATAAATGTAAATTTTGTTACATGAAGTTCTGTAGATTTTCCTATGTAGGTGATTTTCCATCACAATTTCAAACGGCACGAGGAGCAGACAAAGATATGATTTTCCAAGTACTTCTAGTCCAAACCAGGCCATGGAGTAAAAAGAGGAAGTTGTTCATATTTTTATAATATTTCCAGATATATAATTTTTTTCATGTAGTGTTTATAAATATCTAGTTGTAGGCATTTTTAGTCACATTTGCAAGGGGATCACACTTGTGGAAGCATTGTAGGAGCCATGGATCATTTTGGGACAACAATTTAGTAAATGTAAATTGTAGAGTTTCCAATATCTTTGATCAACTCATTTTAGGTTTTGATATGTTTAGAAATTATTGAAGGGTTATTGTACTTCATTGGTTGTTTAATAGATCGATTCTCTTTTCGAGAATCCAGAGACGTAGCCTTTGGGTGAACTCGTTAACAATCTTGTTGTGTGGATTTTATTTCAGTTTGTGAAGCTTTTGATTAGATAAAAAAATAGTTAATTGGATTAACTAATTGATTTGGTGAAGCAAACACTTAACTGGTAATTGGATTTTAGGAACATTTTAAGTATCCATAACCCACAACAAAATTGAATACACTTATCAAATTTGGTTTCAAGAATTCAGTTTGAGTGTATGATTTGAATTCAACTTGTGAATTTTAAAATGGATTTGTACTAAGATTCAGTTTATTCACTTAAGTTGAAAATAAAGGATAATTGGTTTATTTGGAAGAGTTTAAGGATTTGGGATACAAGAGCTCCCAAAATTGGCTTAATACTCTTAATCAGTTGTCAAGTTTTAAATCTGAAAATTTTCTAAGTACTTTTGAAAAATTTAAGTACCATTTTCGGATCAAGTTTGGTATCAAAGCAGTTAGATTTCCAGATTAGCTTCTAATTGTGTTTGAAAATTTGGCTTCAGTTTCAAGTATTGGTTTCATTTTTTTCAGTTGTGTAAACATTTTGGGCTTGTTAATCTTCTTTTGTAGTGTGTAGTTTTGGAGTTACAAGTTGTTTGCAGGAAATAGGGAATCATGGGCAAGTCATCCAAACAAGAGCAACTAGATGAGCTTGAAGCCATAAACCATCAACTCTAGGAAGAAAATTCTTTCTTGAGAGCTAATTTCTATTCCTTAGAAGAGGAAATAGTATGGTTAAAATATGAACCACAATCCTCTACAACCAAGAAAGAGGAGTATGTCAATGAGATGCTTGCACAGAGAAAGAAGTTGATGGGTTTTTTCAAAGAGTTACAGGAAGAAATACGAGACCAAGGATGCCCTCTTGGAAAAGTTGCAACAAGGTGAAAAAAAGAAGGAAATTCCTTCCAAAGTAGATGATGCAGTACTATGATAGAAACATGCATTGTAAGTTGTTCACATGTTAGTAATTCCTCTAATTTAGTTTCAGACATTTCTTTGGGTGAATTTGAAAAACACACTAAGGGAATTGGGTCTAAGCTAATGGTTAAGATGGATTTAATGGAAAAGGCCTTGGTAAAAATGGACAAGGTGATGCTAACCCAATACATGTAGAGGATCAACCTCGATTTGCAGGTTTGGGTTATTCTAGTGGGAAAATGGAATTAGAGAAAGTTCCAAAAGCATCTGAAGGAAGACAAGCTTCCAACAACCAAGGATCTACGCCACTAGAATTGTAGGATTCCACCATCAAGAGGAATAATGAAAGGTGTAAGAAAATAGGTAAACGAGGTAATGAAATTCCACCTCCTCCCACTTACACTAAAAATAACACTAAGGGGAAATTAAATCCTAAAACTTCTAAAACACTCTTTCAGTTTGAACAATATAGCTTTGGTAGATAGAAGTATGCTTTTCCTTGCATGTTTTGTGAAGGTACTAATCATTCTGCAACATATTGTTGGAAGAGGAAAACTATGTTAAAGAAGTTAATGCCTTTTGTGAATGATAAGGTAGGTGCTAAAGACCAATCTCACCATGATGAGGCGAGAAATGGAAAAAAGGTTACCTCTCCTAAAAGAGGAAAAATTTTAGGTAAGTTTCGGGAAAAAAATGGGACACAGGGAAGTTAAATTTTGTACCCATTGTAAAAGAAATGACATGATGTTAAGATGTTGGAAAATGCTTTCAAAGCAACAATGGAAAGTTGTTAGAAAAACAATAAAAATTAAATTCAACTCATGTAGATGCTCAAATTTGTACTAAGGAAGTAAAACCACCTAAAAGGAAAAGTCCAAAAATTGGATGGTAAAATGTTCCTTAGTTTTATGTTTACATAACATTGATTGTTGATAGATGCAGCATGCAAAATTTTTTCAAAGCTATATTTTAGGGATTCCTAATGTTTGATGAAAGGATTTATTCCTATGTTAATATTCATCTTTGAAATTTTAATGGAAACAACCATAGGGAAGATTTGAGTGATAGGTTCATCATACTCATATTGTCTTCTCACATTTTGGTTATGGTTGGAAATTCCATTATTGACAACAGTAGTATGTAGGGATATGGGCATCATCAAATGTCTAATTTTGAAACTTGTAGTTTTATAATGTTGTCATTTGTGCAAATTTATGGATGCTTATAAGACCCATTCGGGCACCTGTTTGATATTGTAATAAATAGACAAACTTGTTGTATCCACATGTGTTATTTGCACTAATTTTTAAGACCCTCATTTTGGGAAAATTTTAATTTTTGTAACTATCAGATGTGGTTACAATTAGGGTGTAAATTTATTACACTAACAAATTGGTTTGCAAAAGTTGCACTAGGTGATCATTTTTGCATATTATGGCAGTTCACCAATTTGGGTAAGCATACAATTTGTTATCTATCCTTTTACAATTTAGTGTATGGATAGAATTGGTGAAGATTCACGTGGATTTAGTTTTTTACTATACCTATTTTGGGCGTTGATAGTCTAATTTATTTGAAAGTGAATATTTGCATGTTGTTATAGTTTCAGATGGACAATGGGCACTATCCTAATTGTGGGCAGTTTAGATGTCTGGTATATTGATCTGTGTTATGGAATTGTAATTTTTTGTAATCAGCCATATCACAAAGTGACAATTGAACACTAGCTTTTTGTATTAGAATGGGTGTTATTATCTGGTCAGTTATTTGTGATGGCATTACAATGGGGTATGATCAGTTCACAGTTGTGTGCAGAGTTGATAGGGTTGCAGTGTTTCAGTTGAACACTAGCTTAATTGGGTGTTATTATCTGATCGGTTATGTAATTAGCTAATCAACTATTTGCATTTCATTAACCTATAATTGTTATTTTGAGTTCTTGTATGTGTTTGTGCAATGCGTAGAAGAGATAACATGTTTTGTGGGTTGATACACAACTTTTTGTGGACAAAAAGCCTTCTCAGTAGGGAGGAGTGATCAGGGGATCAATTTTAGTGTCAAATGTTCCCTAAAATTCCTAAACCATTAAAATGTAGTAGATCCTTTAGAGATATTTCCGACGATGACTATAAGAACATGAAAAACAAACACTCTGAGCTCCAGATACATCCATCAAAGTCAAAGTTGGTCAAAGAGTGGTCAAAGTTGGTCAAACTAAAAATTAATTATCTTATAATCTCAAAAATCACTTCTATTGTAGATCTTGTCATGATCTTTCCGACACATTTTAAACGGACCAAATCCGAGTCCGTATGCGAAAGATATGGTCAGTCAAAGTTCGGGTCAAACTTGTGGGAAAAAGTGACATGAAAAAGGTGAACCAATCACATGCTGACACGTGGCACCACTCCATTTGAGCACGTGGACCTCCAATTTTGGTAGAAAAATGCTATGCATAGCTATTCCACATGAAAATAGGACGGTTTAGCCTTATTAAAAGGTTTGGATAAAATTATCTCTCGTGGACTATGGGATTGATTCCCATATAAGGATAAAAGATTTCCATTTGCTATTTATAGTGGATAATGCAATCAAAGGGATTCAAACCCTTGACCTGCGCCAAAAGAATAGGCAGAATTACCAACCCACCACCTTTGGAGAAGTGATATAAAAGGAGCTTACAAGGTTTTGTAGAAGACAAGTGACAGGTCTGTGAGAGGGCGAATAGACCTACTTGTAGAAAACCTTGATTTTGAGGCACTTCCACTCAAAACCAGATCTCAAGTTATATATGAAAGTTATTTAGAATTTTGATATATTTACATAAATATAAATTTTGTTACATGAAGTGTTATATATTTTCTGTGTAGGTGATTTTCCATCGCAGTTTCATAGAACGGGCACGAGGAGTAGACAAAGATATGATTTTTCCAAGTACTTCTAGTCAAACCAGGCCATGGAGTAAAAAGGGAAGTTGTTCATATTTTTATAAGATTTCCAAATCTATAATTTTTTTCATGTAGTGTTTATAAATCTCCAGTTGTAGGTATTTTTCAGTCACATTTGCAAGGGGATCACACTGTGGAAGCATTGTAGGAGCCATGGATCATTTTGGGAACAATTTCTAGTAAATTGACAAAGTTTCCAATATATTTGATCAGCTCATTTGTAGGTTTTGATCTGTTTAGACATTATTGAAGGGTTATTGTACTTCATTGGTCATTTAATAGATTGATTCTCTTTTTGAGAATCCGGAGACGTAGCCTTTGGTGAACTCCATTAACAATCTTGTTGTGTGGATTTTATTTCAGTTTGTGAAGCTTTTGATCAGATAAAAAATAGTTAATTGGATTAACTAATTGATTTGGTGAAGCAAACACTTAACTGAGTAATTAGATTTTAGGAACATTTCAGTATCCATAACCCACAACAAAATCTGAATACACTTATCAAATTTGGTTTCAAGAATTCAATTTGAGTGTATGATTTGAATTCAACTTGTGAATTTTAAAATGGATTTGTACTAAGATTCAATTTATTCACTTAAGTTGAAAATAAAGGATAATTGGTTTATTTGGAAGAGTTTAAGGATTCGGGATACAAGAGCTCCCAAAATTGGCTTAATACTCTTAATCAGTAGTCAAGTTTTAAATCTGAAAAAATTTCTAAGTACTTTTGAAAATACGATATCCATGATGGAATATGATGTTGAGTGCAGAGGATAATCAATGCAAAGAATCAGGCCCAATGATCCCAAAAATACAAATCGAATACAATGGCCAAATAATGTAGAGTCGTATGATATATGCGAGTAGTCAACATTTGCTTGCATCGTTGTACATTGAAAAAAGGCTATCAATGATATTTCTTGTTAACATTAGAAATCGACAACCGGCGTCATGTAGTATTGTTTTCGGATAATTTATACCTAGCCTTTCTTTTTTGTTTATATATAAGTGATGGTATATCTATTTACAATCTATTTTTCATCGATTAAATGGAGGATTTGTGTTTACTCAATATGATCCATGTAAGCAAATATGAATCACAATACTCAATACTGGATCCATGATGAAATACAATGTCGAGCTCAAAGGACCCTCAATGCAAATACTAAAGCTTATTCATCTTGAAACAAAATGCAAATCTATTACAATGACTAAATAACCCAGAGCCGTCCAATATATGTGCATATTTAGAATTTGCTTGTATTATTCTAGTTTGGAAAAAAAGGCTATTAAAGTATTACTTATAAACATTAAAAATCTAGCGACTGACATCATGCAGAAATGTTTTCGAATAAATTGTAGATAGTCTTTGTTTTTTTATAAGTGATGATGTATGTATCTATAGTTTGTGCTTTATTAAGGCAATAAAGGAGTTTAAACAGCATATTTTAGCGGAGTTTTTGCTAAGGTGAAGGATAATTTAGCGGCCCCCATAGACTCGATCCCCGACCTCCAGATCTGCAACAAACAACAAAGTCGATGAAATTTCCGATCTGGTTGCAAAATAATGTCTTTTTCTCTTTGACACGGAGGTCCCTGTCAGCCCTCTCAACCTAACAAATTAAATATCATCCGATCAAATGAATAACAACGCATCCTTCAATATTCTGAAACTCCCATCTTTTCATTTCCAATTGTCCATTCATGTCTTTATCTTATCTAACAAATTAAATATCATCCGATCAAATGCATTGACACTCTACAAATAAAATAAAAATAATAATAAGGTCGATTTTGTGTTGGTGATCATTTATTAACAATACCTTCAAGACTAACAATGAGGGAAACCCTTTTCGTTATTCATTTTGAGTGGAAATTTCATGTAAGAATTGAGTAAATATCATGTAATCACTGGGTAAAGAAAGTATCATGTACTATCATATAAGTATCATGTAAATATCATGTAAGTATCCCGTAACTTATCAATTACAATTCATTGATGAGTGTATATTTAAAATAATGAAATGTGCGCCACGCTTACATTCCCAATTTAAATATGGTACACAATCAACGAGTGTTTTGACAAGTGACTATTATGATTTATAAAATTAAATTTTAGTAAGATTTATGATTTTGAAGTAAAATTATATAGTTTTTGGTTAGTAAATTCAATCTCAACTCACCTCTAGCCCAAACTTTACTATTTTCGGTAGAGTAAGGCTTATTCAAGACGGAAAAGGTAGTGTGTAAAATAAAAGTGATCGATCAATTAAAAAGAAAGCAATAATTATTATTTGAAAACACAATAGGAGAGGTGTTACTCTTGGCTAGTTTTTTACGAAAACATGCCCCCAAAGTATCTTGTGTTATTTGATTGTGTTCTTATAACTTTGTGTTTATCCATTAGGGTTATAAGAAAAGAGATCAATTACTTAGAGATATGTGTAAAATTTGAATAAATTTAGTGAACTTTTGGAACGCCAAAGTTGGCAAGAATGGTTGTGAAATCATATTTACTCTAAATGATAGTGATAGAACTGAAATGTTATTGTACCAAAAGAGGACTAAAATTGTTCGGCAAAGGTTTTATGTTCATGCTTTTTGGGTCTTATTTGAATGGTTTTCAGTATTCGAGTTGTGTTTTTAGTTTCTAATATTTGTCTCTAAAATTACAATAAATTATATATTCGCCTATATATTCCAAAATTACTCTATTATATGATCAGGCATGATTTTAGTAACAATAATGTAAGCAAGATGGAGACGATAATGTGGAGAAAAATAACAAATAATATTTTGGTAGGAACAATCCGAGCCATGGAATAGGTGTGGGACATGCATGTATTTTTTTCCCGCCTTTTTATTTCCAACTTTCTATTCATGTCTTTGTCTTATCTAACCCATTAAATGTTGTCCAAATTAAATCCTTTTAGGGTGGGACACTATAAGCCATGGAATAGGTGTGCTCCATATATGTATTTAATATTCCCCTTTTTATTCCCAACTTTCCATTCATGTCTTTGTCTTATCTAACAAATTAAACTCCATCTAATTGATAACCTTGATTTGCCAAAAAAATAAAAATAAAAAAATAGCAAAGCCCGTTTTATGGTTTTCCTCATGCTACGACCACTGGAAAACCCCCAATGCATGTCGAGAATGATTTTTCTCCCTATCAATCAAAGTATAGATAACACCAATGAATGAAGGACATGGGCACCTTTTCTTTCCAAGCCACAAGCAAGGAACAAACTATGTTGTATTCTTGCAGTTATGTTTCAAACCTAGACCATGTTGGATTTTACACATTCTTTATTTCGACCCCTTTAAGCACAAATTGCCTTCGCATGAAAAATGCAAGTGAGTTGGAGATGATAATATGAGTGGGATGTGTAGGTGTTTAACTCCCATCTTTTCATTTCCAAGTGTCCATTCATGTCTTTGTCTTATCTAACAAATTAAATATCATCGAATCAAATGCATTGACGCTCTACAAATAAAATAAAAATAATAAGGTCGATTTTGTGTTGGTGGTTATTTATTAACAATACCTTCAAGACTAATAATGAGGGAAACTCTTTTCATTATTCATTTTGAGTGGAAATTTCATGTAAGAATTGAGTAAATATCATGTAATCACCGGGTAAATAAAGTATCATGTAAATATCATGTAAGTATCAATTACAATTTATTGATGAGTGTATATCTAAAATAATGAAATGTGTGCCACACTTACATTCCCAATTTAAATATAGTACACAATCAACGAGTGTTTTGACAAGTGGCTATTACGATTTATAAAATTAAATTTTAGTAAGATTTATGATTTCGAAGTAAAATTATATAATTTTTGGTTAGTAACTTATTTCCGTTTGGGTCTTAATTTTTTTATGTTTATGTATAGATATATTGTTGATGTATTGCATTATCAATGTAAAACTACTTTCCCATAAAATAATTGTACACCACTCAAGGCGTGAGATTGACAAATATCAAGGAAGTTACTCTCTCTCTCTCTCTCTCTCTCTCTCTCTCTCTCTCTCTCTCTCTCTCTCTCTCTCTCTCTCTCTCTCTCTCTCTCTCTCTCTCTCTCTCTCTCTACAAGACCCAAAACAAATCCTTCATTATTTTCGGACCTAATCACCCTACCAAGTTTTGGAAGGAGATTAAAATTTCTAGAGATTGACACATAATTTCATAAATGGAATCAAGATTTTTGGAGCCCTAGATTTTACGTGAATTCACGGTTACAATGAGTGTGACTTTATGATTGTGAGAACATTATTTAATGATTCTAGGGAGGTACTTAAGTCACTATGAGTTTTTGGGTTATCAATGTATTACCCTAAAAACCCTAGTGATAATATTTGTTCATGAAAATTGTTTCCATAGTTACATGAAAATTAAATATTCTTTTTAAAATTCATTATTGTCATTTAAATTATATTAAAAATAGTTTTACAATTAACTTTAGTTTTTTTTTTTTTTTTTAATTTGATTAGATTAAACCCCTTTCTATAAAATACATAAAAATCCACTTCTCATAGATATGAATGCTCCACTTAACACTTAACCCCACATTCCATTTAAATGATCCTCACATGCTCCACTTAGCACTTACCCCACATTCCATTTGACTGAATGTCTTTATCCTTCATCTTAATGAGTGCCAACGAAACCATCATTTTCATGCATAATAAATTCTTATGAACCATTAGTCATGAAATATAGTCAACACGGATTATCAAACTCCAATTAAATCCAGAAAATCATGTTAAATAATTAGCTGTTAGGCTTTAATAATGAGGAGTGAAATGGCATCTTATGAATTCAACTAATATCGACTTTTCACAAAATTTTGAGGTTTATTGGATGGCATATTTTAACAACATTAGTTGCAGTTCAAAGGCGAGAAATTTCTTCATCTGAATGATGGTAGCCTTCATTTTCCAACAGAGGTTGTTTAGTTTCAAATGGGCAAACATCAATAGTGTTGTTCGATCCACAAGTGAGCCCATCATTTCCTTTGTCTGTTTCTTTGTTATCATTTCTTTTGCCCCACAGTACAATGTAAAGCCTTGCAATTATCAGAACTCCTCCTACCAAGCTGTACAAAAATAACACACACTTATATAAGTATTTGTCAAATGTCAGTAGACAATTATCTATATAAGTCAATTCATTTGAAGTTTTGAGATAAAAAAAATTGATTGGGTTGATCTCTCTTTAGTATTTTTACTTTTTCAGTTTAAGGAGAAACCCAACCTTCCAACATGGAGCTTGACATGAAGGATGAACCGGTCCAGGACTGCAACCAAAATTGTTGATAATGGATTGAAGATTCCTGCAAAGACAGGCCCCTTTTCATTGATACAATAGGTTTGTACAAAGAAGGCAAATGCTGAACATAGTACTCCCTGCATCAGCATCAGTGTAATGTTAGGAAGAAATATATCATGTCATTCCTAGGTTACTGTTCAATTGACACATCTGTGTTTCATGGGGAAGGCTAGACCAATCAATGGAGGGAAGAGCCTAAACATCAGGTAGAACCTAAATATATTAGTACAATTTAAAACCAAAGTCAGCAAAACTTTAATTTAGGGTAGACTGTTTAGGCCCAGCTTCAATGAAATACCCTGCCATACACGGATCACATGTTCTATTGGGTCCCATTTGTGTCCTATGATAAGGGCTTAGCATTCCTCATTTAATCAAGCATTAAATTGGGTCCACAATGTCCAGTTTAATCAACCAATAATAATTATACCCATCTACTGTTCAGAGCTACCAAATGGAAATACATTTCAATGTTTGAAATGCCTGAATGAATACAAAATTCGAGATTCTTACAGAATATATAATGCTGAGAAGCTCCATATCCCATTTTAGCTTCCAGGCAGAGGCCTTAGGCTCAAAAATTAAGGCCATTGCAGTGCTCTGAACTGTCCCTGTGAGCAACATCATTGTTAATGATTTTTGAGCTGGATACTTCTTCAGAACTGGGGCCTGTTTAAGGAACATTGTACATAAGGAAAGTAGCAGACAATTATAAGATTATTTTCTGTGTATATTAGAGAATATTTTATGTGTATATGCATATGTATTTGGGTTGAAGAAGATAATGGGTACCTGAAAAGTAAGCCATGCAGACCATAAAAATCAGCTCCCAAACAACATGAGTGCACCAAGCATCCATTTATTAAGTTTTAGCAGATGTTGTGTCCCTGCAAGTGAGGGGCCTTTCTATAAAGTCATTATCATTTCCCCTCACACACATATAATGGTACCTATAACTTTTGCTTGCCCACGCTTGCTTCTGATATCAAATTTCTCCAATCTGGATGAAAACCCAATCCAATTTTAGTTACACTCATAACAAATCCAACTTGAAGCCCCTGTTTCCTGGTTCAATTTGCTATGTTACCCAAAAATGAAAAGTGATGTTAGTTGAATTGTGTGTGATCAAGGTCTTGAAAATTATAGGTTTGTATCTAATATTACCAGATTTATTAATGAGCTCCACTAAAATTGAATTTCTTACACATAAGTCATTGCTGTAGTAGTACCTAAAAGTTATGGCCATTATAAATGTGACAACAGGAATGAGGTTTGTAGTTGCAGAAGCAAATGTGGAGGAAGTCTTTGCGAAGCCTGCAAAGTAAAGATTCTGGTTGAAAGTAATCCTGCAAATTGTAAATCATTCAAACTCCATTATTTTCAATGACAAGTAATCAAATTCCAGATTTAAAATCCCATATGTCAAATAAATTACTAATCAAATAGCAGAGTTTCAAGTTTGATCACTTACCCACCAAGAGCCAGCAGAAAGATCTTCCAGAAAACGACACAAGTCATTGCAGGGCGGTTCTTTTCTGCACCAACACGAAGATAATCAGAAACAATAAAAGAAATCATATATATACATTGTCATGGAGATTGGCAACATTAAATAAAAAACTAGATTCAGAGCATGGGGCATGACTGTAAGTGCAACATATATACCTTTCTAAAAAAAGCAACAGGGGCCATGGCAAATGTTCCAACAGCTTGCCTGTAAGCTACAAACACAAATGGGTTCATTCCTTTGTCCAGAGCAACTCTGACGACGATGTTCATCCCTGCATAACATGTCTGAACTGCAATTTGAGAAATGTGGGGAATGAATTCGCTCAACCTCTCCATATATAGCTTCTAGATATCTAATTCCTAGTTGAACAGAGCAGAGCAGAGCAGGGTAACAGGATACCAAAATTCAAAATAGGTCTGCAGGGGATTTGTGCAATGAAATGCACGCAATCATGCCAGTGATAATGTAACAATTACGGGACAAACCACGTAAGGGACAAACCACGTGATGCATGTACAACGTTGGATGAGCTCCACTGGCCATCATTCCACCGTTTCTGCGTGGTTCTTCAATTATTGCCCACTGGGGAATTCTTGAAGGAAGATACAGCTACCAGTCAAATCTTTTGTTTGAGGGAAACTGACTCATATCCATGGATTTCATACATTTTTCCAATTCATCTTAGATTTATTGTGGGCTAAAAGTAGAATAAAGTTGATTGACAAAATCAATGAGAACAAGATTGGCACTCCAAATTGTGTAGAAAAATCTGCTTGAAATATAAGTGGTAGATTGAAGAGACCAATGAGCAATAGGTTTGCCAACCATGGGGAAATGGGGTGACATCCAATCATATCCATGTATTTAAGTGTTGAAAAGAAGTTTCAACAGACCTCTAATCTTTCACCATGGCCTTGGTGAGTCAACTACAATTTTAGGTAGCATTTCTAAAGGAAAACCTCAATAATTTAAATACTATTTCATTAAATTCAGATTTATCTCAATCTATAACACATTGGAAATGACATGTTGTTGGTTTTCATAATGTATTGGATTCCAATAACATTAATATTGGATTTCAAGATAGAGGTTGAATCGATAATTCAATATTCCATTATTGATGATATTAGATTTCAATCTAGATTAGGAACATAATAATATAACTAGCAATTGCACATGAGTTGCAAGTTACACCGGAAGGGATGTAAATGTAAAGTTACTTTGGAAATGTTTGTTGATGTGATCCCTTATTTAGCACTACGGGTCTAACAGAGTGCACCTTGTTATAGTGCCAACCTATGTCTACAAATTGCTTCACATAACATTACCAATAATCTCTACAAGAACATTGTCCTTGACAAATTGGTTTCTAGGGACATTGCCCATAAAATAAGATTTTTCGGCATTTCACGCCCAACTACGGGACCCATCATCGGTGGAAAGGATTTTTCATTTCCACAAAGAGATTATTACAATATATAAGGCCTTACTTGTTGTATAACCTTCGGTATTATATTTCCAAGAATTGCTTAAAACAAGTCCATCATCTTTACTTAAATTGTTAGGGATTTTTTCTATTTTGATTGCCTCATGTATTATACATTCTTTCTAGTAATGCACCTTCACAGTCAATCTTGTATCTTTTATGCAAATGTGATGTTTGAACTTGGAAGAGTGTTCGTCGGTCTGAGACTTTGCAATTCGTTCATGTAGACACGACTACACAATGATTAAATAGCACCACATTTTGGCTCATTTTTACGTCAAAAGCCCGACCTTTACGTACATTTATCGGTGTGTTTCTTGCAAGAATTTCCATTGATTTGTGTGGCGCAAAAGTGACACAAACACGATGGGACTAGACAATTCTAGTTGCATAACTTTTGAGTCACTTTTGCAAAAAATTGTGTCTACTTTGAGCCATGTCAAATTGATGCAAGACCTACAACAATAAGAATGAGGGTGACACAAATGTCATGCAAAATTCGTTATATAATTTTTTAAAAATATTATTATTATAATTCGAATGGAATAATTGTGAATAATTATATTGCATTATGTTGTTTATTTACAACTATTAAAATATTATATACGTTGTATTGTCTTTGCAAAATTGTACACTAAGAATTTGTAAAGTATCCAAATATTATTATTAATAATAAAAGAAGACATTGTTTCAATTCAAAATGTGATTTACAATAATATATAATAATGTAATTTTGAGAGAGTATTAAGGGGTCCCTTCCGAATTACAAAACAAATAGATGTAAAACTACATCCTAAATATTCCAATGATTGGTCTCGTATCCTCCCCCTAATCCTCACAATCTTCTTTCTCTTCCTAAACTTGATCCTCTTCGTCGTCCTCATCGTTCTCTTTATCCTCCTCATCATCCTCGTCCTTTCTAAATCCTCTTCATCCTTCCAATTTGTTTTACCTTAACAAAATTTAATGATAAAATGTTAAAAGTGTTTAATTTTAATTTATAGTTTGTGTACAACAAATTGAACATTACATGTCTTACTGGTAAAAGTTGATTATTTTGAGCCCACTAATTAAAGGCTTTTGTGTTTCATTCCAAATATTTTAATGTCACACGCACTAATACAATGATAAATTATTCTAGCTCAAATAGAAGATATTAAAATATTTACTTGCCCCAAATATCCATTAATATCATCATATTATAATTTGCTAGAGGTCAATTTTGAGGTCCCCTTGCCAAGTTTTGATGCTTCATCTTAATGAGTACCACCTAAATGCTATGAGTGCCAATAAGTTCATGCATAATAAGTTCTTTTCAACCATTAGGCATGAAATATGATCAACACAAATGATCAAATTCCAAGTGAATCCAAAAAAATGTTAAATAATTAGCCGATAGACTTTATAAGTGGGAATCCATTCCCAAGAAATGCCCAATAAACATGTCTCATGTCGATAAACCATCTCCACTATGTTAGTAAACCACTCTACCTCTTAGGAAACACATAGTCGCATGAAATCTGAAAACATTTTTAATTTAAAAACAACATTATACAACAAAGCACAAGAAATGTTTTACAACATTATTTATGTGGGATTTGGTCTTCTAATTCCCCTTCGCTTCCCACCACCACCATATCGGCTTACACCCCTAGAAGGTGCGGGTGCAAGGTGAAAAACACTAATTGTAAAGGATTTAATAGAAAATATAGTATAACAACCTACCTTTTCTATGAAGTCTTTTGGAGCGAAATAACATTTTATGAGTTCGAGAAAATATCAATGTTTAGTGGATGGTAATTAGTTGCGATTCAAAGGTGAGAAATTTCTTCATTTGAATGACGATAGCCTTAATTTTCCAACACAAGATGCTTAGTTTTGGTGGGTAAACATCAAAAGTATTGTTAGATCCACAAGTGAGCCCATCCTTTCCTTGGTTTGTTTATTTTTATCATTTGCTTTGCCCCATAGTACAATGTAAAGGCCTTTCAATTATCGAACTCCTACCACACTTTGTAAACAAATAACACCTAGTTATATAAGTACTCATCAAATGTAAGTAGACAATTATATCTGTATAAGTCAATTCATTTAAAAGTTTTGAGAGAAAAAGATTGATTAGGTTGATTGGGTTGATCTTTCTAGTATTTTTATTTTTTTGGTTTAATGAAGGAGAAACCCACCTTCCCATGTGGAGCTTAACATGAAGGATGAACCGGTCTAGAAGCTGGAACCAAAATTGTTGATAATTGATTGATACAATACGTGTGTACAAATAAGGCAAATGTTGAACATAGTACCCCGCGTCAATATCGGTGGAATGTTAGGAAGAAATTATTTTTCTAGTAATTAGTAAGTATCATGCCATTCATGGGTTACTTGTTCAATTATACCCATTTGTGTTTCATGGTGAAGGCCCACTATTCATAGACTATTCAATGGAGGGAAATTCTTAAACATCAAGAATATAAGCAAAAATCCAAACTTAACCTTCTAATAAATTGTTTAGGCACAACTTCAACGAAGTACCTTGTCATTCATAGATCACATGTTCTATTAAGTCCTAATTATGTCCTATGATAAGGGCTCAACATTCCTCATTTAATCAGTCATAAAATTGGGCCCATTTGTGTCTCGGGGTGATGGTCCACCATTCCCAATTTAATCAACTAATAAGAATTGTACCCATCTAATGATCGAGTCATCGAATGGAAATACATTTCAATGTTTGAAATGTCCAACGCTATTTAGAATGAATAAAATATTTGAGATCCTTACAAAATATACAATTTTGAGAAGCTCCATATCCCATTTTAGCTTCCAAGAGAGGCCTTAGGCTCAAATATTAAGCCATTGCAATGCTATGGACTGTCCTATGAGCAACATCATTGTTGTTAATGTAGAAACCTGTTTTTGGTACCCTACATTGTCTATCCACACCCCTCACATTTTTACTCAAAACATTAAACTATCCTATTACCCTATAAACCATGTTGTCACCCCTGTTAAAATCACACTTTACCCCTTAGTAAATACTTATTTACTCACCTAAACCACCCTAACCACCTAAAACCCATCCTAACCCATTTTAACCCTAACCATCTAACCTCCTAACATCCTTAACCTCTTCCTAACCATATTCACTCGCCCCTACCCAAAATAACCCTTTTGGGAGTGTTTGAAACTAATTCTGAGCTGGTTTCCCCCACTTTTCTCGTGTCACTAATGATTCTAACCATTCACCGATGATTATATATAAGCACTATCAAAATTCATGAATCAGATCCTCAAATGTTTGCAACAAAGCTCTGACTCATTGGCGACCTAGACAACATCACTATGCTCATCTTGGCATCTTCAACATCCTTATCACATCCTTAGAAGCTCCATAATCTCTATAAGAATCCTACGACATCATTTTCAAGCATTCATCAAAGCAAAGGTAAGTCCTTATATTTCGTTTCCATATTCAACTTGTCAATACATCACATTAGAACCCATACCAAGTCATAAATCACTTGTCTTAGATCTAATTTACATCCTATCAAAGAATCAATCCTTTTCACAAGTAATTGCCAACTATTCATTTGGATCACCAATGACCGTACAAAATAACTAACGATCCTTGTCATTTCATCACTTTTATCACTTTGTTCACATTTGCAATCAATAGATCAATCTATTTTCTATCTAATCTGCTTGTTTTCAAGTTGTTTCTCTTTGTAGATGACTGTACCAGGTCAAGAACATCCAATTACAAGCATATACGACCTTCCTATTGTTTCACAACCACTAGTTTAGGAACAATTCGACATCGCACATGAACTCAATCTATGTGCCATCTCCTTGACACCAAACGTTGAAGACATCGAAGATCAACTTGAAATCATATGCGAAGAACAAGACATTGTTGAACAAAAGCTGGTTCAATTACTTCCTAGATTTTGAGCTTGTTGTAGCCCTCACATGGGTTACTTATCACGCAGAGAAGGATCTCTCTATCCCTTTGGATTTTTAATCATCCTCTTTTTGTCAATCACTTGATAGTAAAAATGAGTTGACACCCTTCGAGGAAGCCCTTTAGTTCCGGGATTGGCCTTTTCCGACAACTCGTCATATATTCTTATCTAATATTTGTCTTGTCTAGTCATATTTGTGTGTGTGTGTTTCTCTTATTCACCGAAGGCGGGATTCCCATGCCCATTTTGCATCCACACGTCATGACATTTCATTGTCGGCCGACGCAGTATTGCTAAACCCTTCCGTCTTCTCGAGTTTTTAGTGTTTTTCATATAATTAATGAACTGAAACTCACTATAAATATCTTGGCATTCGGTGGGCCCTTAGTCCTGTTTTAATAAGATTTTATATATTTTTGTTTCCTTCCTTGTAAAATCATCTAACTTTTCATCTTGGAGTGCTTTGTTATCACTTCTTCAAAACACATAAAATAAGAAAAATAAAAAAGGAATAACAAACATAGGTATGCTTATTTTCTTTCATTTTCCTTTTAGTATCGCATTCTCTATTTGATCTGTCTTCATCAAAATTAATCTTTCCTTTTGGATCTTAAAACAAACCTTCATTTTGTTTGCTCACATAGTTTAATTAGGGGTTAAATGATTGCATTCACAAAATTCCCCTCACACATAACCAAACCACATAAAAATCAAACTTGCATCTAAACATTCACTTCCACACCTACCTATTTGGATTTGATCACCAAGGGGGAAGTTGTCGGGTTTTTAGGATGAGTATTGTAGACATGTAAAATGTTGGCATGATCATTTAGCAAATAACACGTTCATTTTACATTATTAATCCCTTTAATAATTAATTGTTATTATATTTAATCATATTCCAACTATTTCTATTATTCATTCCAAATCCCATCCTACCCTTAGTCATATTAATACATCATTAATATTTCAAAATCCCACTAACTAATCTCTATTAACTATTTCTAGGAATTTAAAATTACCACCCACCTACCACCTACTCTATACCTACTCTACACCTAGCCTCTCCATCTAATCACCCCACTAAACACAATTAATGTCACCTAATCCCAAGCTAAATGATCCTCTAAATCTAGAGGCTTCTATTTCTAGAAGCCTCTACTATTTTCCCTCTTCTATATTCAAATATTCAAATATTTTCCTCCCTCCATTGAATTTTTAATTCAATGGAGGAGTTCTTCCAATCTCTAGAATTTTCTAATTCTAGAGAATTCTCCATTCTCATGCATCCTACACCATTGATCCACATCCTACACCATTGATCCACATCCTACATGGATCAATCTCAACCCTCCATTTATCCTTCCTCCAACTATAAATAGTGGTGCCACCCTCCATGCACACAACCTTATAAATTTTCAAGTATATGCTATCAAAATACCAAGCCAAGCTCTCAATCACTAAGCATTCTATCAAGCAAAAATCATCATTTCAAGAAGGGGAAGTGCTGCCAAATTAAATCCATGATCTGAAGCAAATACATTCATCCATTTGAGCACATCCAAGCTATCAAAGAAGGAGGATTTCCACCCATAGGTAAGTACAGGTATATGATCTTCTCCCTCTTTCTATCTAGCTCAATCGAGGTCGGTAGATAATTATGCTAGACTCTAGTTTAGGATTTGAATCAGTTTATTTCCTAGTTTGTAAGTTTCACACTAACACCACTTTTTTGCTTACAAGTATAAATAATTTGTGGGCGGTATATCGATAAGCACTCGACACCCTTATTGTTGTGGGATCGTAAAGTGAGGGGTAGGCCCTAATACCATACCTCGTTCGACACCAACACAAACTTAGGCCTCACATATCTTCTAGTATATCAAGGACTCCAACCTTAACTCACCTAAAACCCTTCTTAGCTATCTTTTTCCTAGTTCCCTTTTTAGCCATTTTTCATTTTACACTTTTCTTAAGTTAATCAAGATAATCTAAAACATTCTTGTGATTGTGTGGTTTTCATTTCTCTTAACAACTATCTTTCTTTTCTTTATTTCTTGTTTGTTTAATTCATGGTTCGACTAGACAACAATCTCACCTTCAAAACATCCTAAGTAGGATAGATCCATTACATCCACCCTTAGAAACATATCATGAACCTATGTGTTCAGAAGCTCCTTGTCTTGACCCTCGGAGTTCTTCCAGAGTGGTGACCCAATCTTTGCATAACTCTTAGACTCCAATGTGATTTCCCTAATATGATTTCCTTTCTAGTTATCTTATTGCCAAAGGTATAAAACTTTGATCTTAAGATATAATTATCTTCTGGATTTGGAATTTATACACTTCGATCTCATCAAGCTTCACTTGTTTCAAACTCCGTATACCCAAAAATTGCACACTACAATGAAATATTAGACAAGGCCAAATGTCCGCAAAACCGAATGAAAACCAATCGAAAATTGATATCAAATCCACACAATCAAAAGCTAATCCGGCATACTAACTACTCTGATACCAAAATTTGATTTATAACTATAGTATACCCCTTACTATCAAATAGTGTTTAAAATGGATATTGATTAAAAATCTCAAATTCTTGATTTAAATGAATTGAGAAACTGATTAAAAATTGATTTAGAACTGATTTGGAGTGTTTAGAAACTCAAAATATCAATTCCAAATTAAAACTCTTCCAATTTGTCAGTTTACGATTTTTGTAATTTTCCTTAGTTCATCATTAATCCATTCAAAAATTGAATTAAAATTGAATAAAACCAACAAAACTTAAATAAATTATGACAAGGAGCTTGCTTAATGAGTTCACCAATTTGGCTACATCTTTGGGTTCATTTAAATGACAAACTGATCCATTTTTAAATATATTGCAAGTACATTATGAAAACTCACAACATGAAATGAATTTGAACCTACAATGAATCTGAAGGACCTAGAAATCTGAACCACGAACGTCCTCCACGAATGGATCCAAAAACGCAAGTTTCCTTATTCATCCAAGAACTCCTCTCAATGAAAGTGACTCAAAACTCTCAATTGGCTCAAAATTCCATAAGGAATGAACAAAAAACTTCGTCTTTGGTCTTCTTACATATTTTTGGTTTTAACAATAAAAACAGTTCAAAACTCCCTTTAGAATGACCTCTTCTAAGCCAAAAATGGCTCAACCTTAACACCATCATCAACTCGACTCCTATTTAAATAAAATAATGTACCTTTTATAGCATTTACAAATCATATGCGGATTGGAAAATACCCTTATATTTTTACCCAAGGTCGTGGGTTCAACTCCATCTAAGGTGGCTTGCAATTATTTCGCGGATGGGATTTATCCTCCATCGATTGTTACACCGTTAGGCTTCAAATAGCATGTAGAAGAAGTTTCCATCATGGTTTTGGCCACGTCCACAATCCTTTTCACTGCATATCTCCACGAGCTTGTTGGTATGTTTTGGTGAGTTGGATAGTTGAAACAACCTCGACCGTGTTGGTTATTGTCTTTGACTTAGTTTGGATCTCCCTTGTGAACTGTCGGTATGGTAGCAAGATGGGTTGGAAGTGGCTCGACCACACCTTTGGCAAGGTGAGTTGGCACTATGGTTTGTCACGAGAAAATCCCCACAAGTTTGGTTGGCTAAAATAGCTCACATGATATGTGGAACAACTCGTTTGTGATACTTGGATGGTGGGTTAGGTGGCGAGACCACGTGGTGCTTTGAGGACCCACCACGTGGATCACTCCAAAATCTCCATATCACTTATGTTATTATCCCGCCACGTGTCAACACCATAATACATAACATAATATGGCATAAAACTATAGTGTAATTGGGAAAATTAAAATTACACTAATATACCACAACGACCAAGTCCCCTTCCGAAAAAAAAAGTGGACCCCACTTTTGAAAACCAAAATTTTACACGCCTATCGAAGACCTAAGGTTTATAAACAATGTCCATCATCATATTTTTACCTCAATCAACTCTTAATTATGCAAATAAGCTCTGTACATGAGCCAGTGGTATTACGAACTGCGTTTTCCTTGTTGACCCATTTTGACCATGAACTTTGACCAACAATATCGGGAGCATACAACATCTCGATTTGCATGTTCAAATAAAGCGTTGGAAAGCTAGTAGAGTGTTCTTCCATACCATAATGGTTTAGGTAGAAATAGCTCCATGATATCGGTTGGTTAAAATAGCTCGCATAATATGTGGAATAGCTCGACCATGATGCTTGGAAGGTGAGTTAGGTGTCAGGCCACGTGGTGGCTCGACGACCCACCACGTGGATAAATCCAAAATTTCCACATCACTTTGAGGATCTTATCCTGCCATGTGTCATCACCAGAATACATGACATAATGTGGCTAAAAACTATAGTGTAATTGAGAAAATTAAAATTACACTAATATACCACAGTGGTCGAGTCCCCTTCCAAAATAAAAGAGGACCTAACTGTTGAAAACTAAAATTTTGCATGCTTTTCAAAGACTGGAAGTTTATACCAACAATTTCCATGATCACATTTTTTCCTCGTTCAACTCCAGATTACACAAATAGGCTTTGTGCATGAGTCAGGGTACTGCAGACCTACATTTTCCTTGTTGACCTAGTTTGACCATGAACTTTGACCAATGATATCGGGAGCATATGATGTCTAATTTAAACGCTCCAATAGGCGTTGGAAAGCTATTAGAGTGATCTTATATATTGTAATGGTTTTGATTAAGAAAATATGGAATTTGTAAATGCCTAAATTTGGTTGCAATGTAATGTAGCAAATAATGTAATGAAATATAGATCCGATAATTATGTATGCAATATGAATAAATCGACCCAAGCAAATATACAATTAAGATTTAAAACCCTAAGTGAAAATGAGGAGATAAAATGACTTATTTGTTTAAGTAATTAAATCTAAACTTTTCAAGTGACGAAATGATGAACAGAGAGGGGGATTGTCACACGGGGCCTAGAAAATTGTGTGACCGCACGATCTGTCTAGACCGGGACGCCCGGGATGGGTCGGGCGCTGCAGCACTACTACAAACCAGTTTTGGGCACCTATGTCTTCCCAAAACCTCATAAAAACTCCTTCACAAGGTCGTGAGATGTTTGTTATCCTTCACTTCTTGTCACTAGTATGTCGCACGGTGATCGCCAATGTCGTTGGTAACCTGTAATAAATAATTGACTTACAAAACCCTCAAATGTGCATCAAATCCCAAAAATAAAATAATGCAAATGTTGGGTCAACTGTCCTTAGATGTCAAACAAGAGATCTCATGAGTGAGCAATGCACTACATTTCGAGACACAATGTAGTTCTATGTGTGTGTGAATAATCGTGCCCTAGGTGGCTCTTGTGTGTGTCGCACTTGATAGCGAGCAAATAGCTAGATGTAGAAAATGTAGACAAATGTGTGCACGAAAGAATGAACTTCCATGAAGTGTATGCAAAAGAATGCAGTCCCTTGCCATTGTGTGTGGATGTTAGATGGATGTTTGAATGCTCTTGATAATAGCCTTTAAATGCAACCTTAGGTGATGATAGCTAATGCTTAGGGGTAAAAGCACAATAAAATGTCCCACTTTTTGGTATGTTTTGTACCATTATAAACATGAATTTTCAGTTTCATTGATTTTCTAAAGGTAATAGCCATAAAACCATACACATTCATGAAATTCCACAAACTAACGAAATGTTGTATTTAGAGTGTAGAATACATGTAAATTTTTTATAAAAAAATTACAAAAAAATGGTCTTTTTCTTAATTTTATTCATACGTTGTTTCTTATGTTATAAAAGAGGAATGACTGTCCCGGGTGGTTTTTTTAAATGAAAATTTATTTTTTCACCATGAAATTTTAGATATATGTTCAAGATTTGAATTTTGAGGTGCTGTCAAATTTTCATATTTTTTGGACTTATATATTTTTTTAATTAATTATTTAGTAAAAATATTTTCAAATAAATGGCGTACAAATGTTTATGCCAATAACTTTTAAGATTTATATCAAAATTGAATTTTTTTTTCACAGGTAAGAAGAAGACTTCAATAAATAGTAATTTTAATTTTTTCAATTTTTTTGATATTTTTGCTATTTTTCAAATTGGGTTGATTGTGTACAATTGATTGTCCTAAAATACCATATGTTAGCAAAATATAAAAAATAAATAGTAAAACATATTTTTAAAAAATAAAAATTATATTTTTAGAAAGCTAATAAAATTTTGTATTTTGTGTTAAAATTTTGTAATTTTATTCATTCGTTAACCCTAATTACGTGGCACCTAAGTGGCACTTTTTGGCATAAAATTATCCTCCAAATGGATTTGGCGCCAAAATGTGCCACAAAGGTGCCACATAGGTGCCACATAGGGGGGTTCGCGCGAAGGGGGGTTCGCGCGAAGGGGGTTCGCGTGAAGGGGGTTCACGTGAACCCCTTCACGCGAACCCCTAAACCTTAAATCCGCCGCCCAAAACTATATAAATATCTATATATAACTCTTTGCCGCCAAAATTATTTGAATTCGAGGGGTTCGCGCGAAGGGGTGTTCGCGCGAACCCCCATTCGCGCGAACTAGTTTCTTCATCCTACGTGGCAGTTCAGGCGAAGGGGGTTCACGCGAAAGGGGTGTTCGCGTGAACAACCTCGATTTCCGATCCCGCCCAACTTCTTACTCGCGTTTTTGGGACATGAAGTGGGACACAACATTGTGCTTTGACCCTTAGAACTTGGTCCTTTATTATGGTGACATGATTTTATATTTATATGATTTTGTTGCTTGAATTTCATAATTAACCCTCGAAAAGGCCAACTACCAAAAACATAAGATGCCCAAATGGCTAGAAAGGACCCAAAATATGTGAGCAAAGTACAAAGAGGTCAAGGCGCCTAGAGGGGATGGGGGCGTCTAGCGCTAGCGTCCTGGCTGGGAATTGGTGTCTAGAAAGAGAAATGTCATAGTGTTAAAAGACATATCTTGGGCCAAAAGGAGTAAATATCAACAGAGGAAACATAAAGCAAGAAAATATGGCCAAGGACACGGGTTAATTAGTATTTTTCTTACTTAGGAATTATATGAATAGTAGTATGTGATCAAGACTAGATAGATACCCAAAGTGCGTGATTTAGTGTTTACATTTCCCCCATCTTTAGGTTGTTGAGTGAATTCTCGATAACATAAAGTAGATAAGAGATGCATACCTGATAACCATGTAGATTGATGGTGAAAAGTGTGTCGAGAGACAAAAAAAGTGTGGAGTGATAAAAATGTGAAGCATGGATGTTAAAGAAGAGGAAGTGCAAAAAAATTGATGATGATGATGATGACCCTAGGGTGAGAGTGTATGTGTAGATGTCGCGTTTATGCATGTTTTTGATGTTGATTGTTGTTGATGTGTTGATATCGATTGATATTGTTGATGTGATGTGCTTGATGTTGTGTGACTGTGCTTGTTTCCCATAAAGATGGGCCTACGAAAAAGAGAAGAACGAACAAGTAGTCAAATACACATTTATATGATCAAAATGTGTAAAAAGTATGTAAGAAAATATGTAAAATATGAAAATGTGAAAAAGGAACATGTGCACCTAATGTGATGAGAAAAAGAGTGTAGAAAGGATCCTGAAGATGATGTAGAAGAACGCATTTTTCGGGTGATCTCACGCCAAAACGGAAAAAGTGTAGGGACAAAAGTTTTGTGTCATCCTCCAACCTTTAACTTGCTTCCTAAAATTTAGAACGCCACACTTGCATATGGCATATAAAAATATGATCTGGTTCGAACAGTTCGATCCAACGCGAAAGTAGAAAATGTTGTGTAGTGCATGCATGTTGAGTGCTAAGGACTATGTGCCCTATAAAATCCATTGTGTGAAGTGTTGTAGATTATGTTGAACTGAAAAATGTTATGTAACTTCCCTCTAGTCACAGGCATCTAGGAAGGTTCAGGGGTGCCAGGAATTATTGTCCTAGTCTAGGCGCTAGTGTTTGTGTTGTGCTAAGGAGCCAAGTCAAATTTTGAGCCCTATCTGAGACTAATGATTGTGTTGTGTTGAACCGTGATTTGTGGACTATTGTATGGGGTGAGTGATTCACCCAATGATGTGCCCCCTCATTTGGGGTGCATGCGACATCTTCGGAGAGTATGCGGCCCAAAGGAAGACTGACCATTGTGTTGAGCTGTGCCTTACATGGGGGAGAGAGTGTGTTTGGTAGAAAACAAGGCACACACAAAAAAATGGCTAGGAGACAAGAGTTAGCGCAAAAAAATATAAAGATGCATGTAGAAGACAAGATGTAAGCTAAGCGGACAATGTGTAAGTTAAGACATAAGAAGACAATGTAAACACACAATAAGAAAAAGTAGACCGCGAAAAGTGGATTTCAAACGTGGGACATCACTCATAATGTCGCAAGACAATTAAGGCCGTAATGGATGTAAAGCAGAAAAAAAAATCATAGAACAAACAATACATAGGGAAAATCCCACAAGCAATGGAAAACAATGACAAGCAAGAGAAAATAAGTAACAAATAATGTATCGAGACAACCATGGAAGAAAATAGACCTATAAAGAAAATGTTGCACATAAAGCACCTGTTAGCATGTTATAAAGATAGAAAGTATGTTAGAATGTGTATAATCCGATATAGTAATGTGCTATGAAAAATGAAACAATAGCACATGTAGTGTACGAAATTGGATGCCTCTAAGATCCGTTGTGGGATTTGGTAAGAGGTATTGTGCCAAGCATCCATGTTGCGTGTATGGATATTTAGAATCTACGATCACATCTAGAAATAAAGTGAACATGTACGTGTACATGATAAAGATAATGACATACGAATATATATCTAACATGTGTAAAAAGTGTACATGTAAGCATAAGCAAGTAAAAGTAAATGTGACCAAGATATGTAGTATGTTGTGGATGAGATGGAATGGAATGCAATGTGAGTGTGATAGAGCCGCGTTCCCCCGAGTGGTGGGTATGTATGCATGAGATGAGGCTCATTTATATATGCCCCCTTAGCACTCAATAATGAACCATAGAGCAAGAGTGTGTTATGGGAAATGGTTTGATTTGTGCGCTAGAAATATATGATTGTAAAAAGCGTAAAGCATAGTAGAGTGTGAGTGAGTGATTATGTGAGGTTAATTTTAGATGCGAACCCTCAGCAGTTGAGTGTGAACCATGGATCTAGATTGTGTCATAGGAAATGAGCGTAATGCGTAAAAGTAGATGCGGGAAAAACATAACATGAATGTGTAGTGTGAATAGTGTTTATAATATGTGATAGATGTTGCGAAAGAGGTGTGAATAATTCGTGATATGTGAAGTGTGTGATGTGGAGTGTATAGTGTGCAATGTATATGATGTACGATAGAAGCTGATGTAAAAAAAATATATGTAGCATGCGCAAAGCGTGAAGTGTGTAGTGTGTGAATTTCATGTATATAGCATGCCCTTAGCAATCAAGTGTGAACCAAAGCACGAGAGTGTGTCATCGGGTAATGATGATACAAGTAGTGTATCAAGTAGTTTGTAATGATGCATAGGTCATATTAGACATTTAAGCGTGGAGCATCGATTGCATGAGATGATATAGACATTTAATAAAAATGCAATGGGGATAGGAGTGATGCCCCCAAGTATGTAAGTGATGGAGATCTAGTTGATGATGCTAAGTAGATCAATGTAAGGAGTAGTTTCATTGACAAAAGTGATTGGACACTGAAGTGATGATTTTTTAAGAGCCTCGAGCGGTAAAATTTGAAAGAGGCCAACTAGAATTTGTGTGTCTTGCATAGTGAGTGGTTGCTTGTTGGGTAACATTGTAAAAGACTTGATAGGAGAAGGTGGATTGATTTTGAGATACAGTTGCTTAGTTTGACTTGATGATGCCGCAGATGACTAGAGATGATGAGGGGTTAGATTGATTTTGAGAGGAGGTCGTTGCTTGGTGGCGCTTGACTTTCCGTAGAAGGAACATTAGAAGTGATGACATGATGCTCATTAGACGTAGCAGGAGCAGATTAAGGAGCCCATTTTTATGTAGCATTTGTAGATGGGCATGCAACATAATGTTGTGCAGCGAATGAGAGAAACCCATAATGCTCAAGATGCTTGATTCTTTGTTGTAAAGCGTAGTAGTCATTATCATTATGTTTATTGATCCGATGATAATTGCAATATCGGTGACCTTGATATTTTGCAATTTGATAAGGAGGATAACCTTGAGTAGATGGTAAAGTGATCAATTGATGATTAATGAGCTCGGTAAGAATGTCATGTTTCTTAGTATTGTGATCAAAGGTGAGAGGCTCCATTAATGGAAAGACTTGAGGCTCACTGATATGAGCACATGTAGAAGACATAGAATGAAGATGAGATGTAGAAGGAGAATAAACATGAGCCTGAGAAGCATCCTTAAGTTGTTGGATTTCAGATTTAAGAGATGTAATCGTGGATTCCATAGCCTGAAATTTGTCTTGAAATAAAGAATGCAAATCTTGAATTGAGTCCAACATGGCTTGATTAGATGGAGGATCGCAAAGACTAGGGTCGTTAGATAGATGATCAAGAATAACATTCACTTGATGTGGTGGTGTATCTCTAGGGAGATACATGGTGTTTAGGAATTTTTCAGAACAACTTGGCAATTTGGATGCATTTGAATTAAATCATACAAATAAATTTGAGCAACTTTAGGAGCCATGATAGAAAAGATGATGTGCCAAAGAAGGATTTGAATGACCAATCACAAGTGGGGTTCACCAAATGATTAAGAAAATATAGAATTTATAAATGCCTAAATTTGATTGCAATGTAGCAATAAATGAATATGTAATGAAATATAGATATGATAAATATGTATGTAATATGAATAAATATGACCAAGCAAATAAACAATTAAGATTCAAAACCCTAAGTGCAAATGAGGAGATAAAAAATGACTTAATTGTTTCACAATTAAATTTGGACTGTGTCAAAGTGAAAACTGATGAAAAGAGAGGGAGGAGTGTCGCACAGGAGCTTGGAAAATTGTGTGGCCTCACAATCTTCCTGGACTACAATGCTTAGGATGGGTCAGGGGCACCTACATGCGCTACTGAGAGCCGATTATGGGCGCATATGTCTTCCCAAAACCTCAAAAAATCTCCTTTGAATGGTTGTAAGATGTTCGCTATTTTTTTCTTATTGTCGCTAGTAAGTCACATAGTGATCACCGATGTCGTTGGTAACCTGTAATAAATAATTGACCTACAAAACCCTCAAAAGCATTTGAAATCCCAAAAAGAAAATAATGTGAATGAGGGGTCAGACTGTCCTCAGTTGTCAAACAAGTGATCTTACGAATAAGCAATGCACTACATTTTAGACCCAATGCATTTCTATGTGTATGTGTGTGAAGAATCGTGCCCTAGGTGGCTCTTATGTGTGTCACACTTGATAGCGAGCAAATAGTTAGATGTAGAAAATGTAGATAGATGTGTGCATGAAAGAATGAACTTCCCCTCCTATGAAGTGTATGTAGAAGAATGTAGTCCCTTGCCCTTGTGTGTGGATGTTAGATGGATGCTTGAATGCTCTTAATAATGGCCTTTGAATGCAACCTTAGGTGGTGATAGCTAATTCTTAGTGCTTGGTCCTTTATTATGGTCACATAACTTTATATTTATATGATTCCCTTGCTTGAATTTCATAATTAACCCCGAAAAGGTTGAATATCAAAAAGATAAGATGCCCAAATGGATAGAAAGGACCCAAAAGATGTGAAAAAGTACAAAGAGGTCAAGGGTTGCCGGAGGGGGGGGGCGCGACATGGCGGCGGCCTGGCTCGGTGGCTTTGGGGTCTAGAAAGAGAAATGTCGAAGTGTGAAAAGACAGATTGGGTCAGAAGGAGTGTAAGATCAATAGAGGAAACAGAAAGAAAGGCAAGATGGCCAAGGACATGGGTTAATTAGTACTCTTTTTACTTAGGAATCGTATGAATAATAGTATGTGATCATGACTAGATAGATACCCAAAGTGTGTGATTTTGTGTCTATAGGTTTAGGGAGAAATATGGAGCTTTTGACCACCCATATTGTCCTCCAAATCATCCATAGTGTTGGAGAAGATGAATACGAGGTGGGTATAGTATTGATCCACATATGTATCTTGTTCATGCTTCAAGTGTAAATTTTTACCAAAACCTCTCATTCCACAACATTAAACTATGAAAGACATATAGAGCTTTTTTCTCTGTTTCTATGGGCCACATGACAAGAAGGACATTTTCACATCGTAGGGATTTATTTCCATATTCGATGGTAATGCATAAGTTATATTCACATACGACTATAAATAACAATTTCTTAAACAAGTTGAAATAAGTATTTCCTTATTTTCCTCCGACGACCCAGAGGAGAGTTTGTGGTAGTTTTATTTTGGATCACTATGACAGAACGACTATGTGGCTATATTTGTTGACCGAGCGATAATATAATAATTGTAAACATCAAATAATATCATTAATTATCGGCTAACATATGACTTTGATGTACTCGTTGACCGACAAACATACATAAGTGTGTATATATTCACCTATCGCCAAACATACATGACCGCATCTATATTCATTGACCAACGAACATATATGACCGCATATGTATTCACCGATTGACGAACATACACGGTTGTGTCTATATTTTTGACTAACAAACATACATTATTTTTTCTATAAGGGACAAACAACAATCAAATAATTCAACCAAATAAAGAAGAAAAAAAGATGATCAATAATGTATTTTTTAAAAGAGAGTTTCACAACATTTACCAAATGAGATCGATGAACATAGAGAAGTGAGGGTTTTGATTGAAGATCTCAATGGGAGTTGTGTAAAGTGATTGACATATAATAAACTAAACAACATAAAATGAAATTAAACTAATTATAACTATATATCGTCAAAAAGTAAAAATTGTAATTTACCTACCATATGTTCAATTCAATTTTTGAGAGGAAATATCATGTAAAAATCCAGTAAATATCATGTAATCATCGTGTAAATAAAGTATTAGGTACTATTATATAGTTTCCGGCTAGTAAAGTCAATCTTAACTCACCTCCGGCCCAAAACGTTAATATTTTTTAGTGGAGTGGGAGTTATTTAAGACAGAAAAGGTAGAGTGTAAAATAAAATAAAATAAACTAAATGGAAAAGGGATCGACCAATTAAAAAAGGGAATATTTTTTATTTGAGAACACAGTAGGAGAGGTGTTACTCTTGGCTAGTTTGCTATGAAAGCATGCCCTTAAAAACTTCTCGTGTTATTTTATTGTTTTCTTGTAACTTTTTGTTTATCCATTCGGGTTCTAAGGAAATAAATCAGTTGGTTAGAGAAATGCCCAAAATCTGAATAAAATCTACAGCATGATTGATTGCCACGTAAGCAAACATTCTTAAACAAATTTATAATTCTACCTGATGATAAAAAATTGAAACGTATGTGTGCAAAAATCAGGTTAAGTTTGATATCTATTTAGACGTAGTCTATGATTTTAGTCATAAAATATTAGCACAATATATATAGTTTGGTTTGGTTATATTTTTGTTTTTAATTTTATAAAAATCTAATCATAAATTTATTCATATATAGTTGTACAAGATTTGTAAATTTAGATAGAAAACATGTATACAATTTCTTCGTGAGAATATAAATAAAATAGAAGCAAGAAGTAGCAACAAGTGTAATTTTCACAGTATTGTAATAGGTAGTCATTTGCTCTGTGGTACTCCAAAAAAATGTATCGCCATTGTTTTTCAAACACCTGCTCTACTAAATCTAGGGAAAGCAATCTACCCAATCTGTAAAATTTGATATTTAATCTGTTCTCCACAAATGAAGTCAGTCTATAGATCTCAGTGGGGTATGTGAATTTTATTCATACGTGTGGGAATCAAATTGGGTCGTTTATTTGCAAAGAGTGGGTAAGTTTGAGGAGAAAGAAAATTTTCGTTATGAAGCGTTTTGCCACCAGGCTTTATTGAATGGGTTGGTTTTCCAATGTTGTAACAAACTTTAGTTGCAAGTATAACTTGATAGGGTTCCATCTATTATTTAATTTTTTTCCTCGTGTGTTCTTTTTTCATTTCTTTGCACAGAGTTCTTCGTTCAACCCTCGGAGCAAAGCTGAGATTTGACGCCCGTTTCAGACATTTTTGGCATTTTAAAACGTATTTTACAGTTTTTGAAATTAATTGTCTGTCCTCAATGATGTGAATGTGTTTGTAGAAATTGTCAAAATTATCATGATATATTTGTATTAAACAATAAAAAAATAGTAATAATATTAAGAATAATTATATTTTTGAAGTGGTAGATTGTAAATAATAGATATTTTATTTAAAATATACCTACAACAATACAAATTTAGTATATTGGAAAGAAACGACTTAAAAATCTAATTTAAAATAGATATAATATTTTTTGGGACAACCGTTTAAAATGACTTACTCGTCCATGATTTTTTTGGTGGCTCGGGCCAATTGTCAAATCTCAACCCTGCCCCGAGAGAAAGCTATTTGTCGTGAATCTCAGTATCAAACTTGTGATCGTCCGAATATTGTCGAAACCCCAGTTTATGGAATGGTGAATCCTTCGAAGCCATGGAAGGTGGAGTACACCATGTCCTGTTAGGGCCGCATTTATTATTATATTATTTTTCCTTGTGTTCTTTTTCATTTATTTGCACAAAGATTTTTCATTCATCCCTTGGAGCAGAGATGAGATTCAACGCTCGTTCGAGGATTTTAAAACATATTTGGAAGATAAATTATACTTAGCACTCATATTCATGCCTATTGGAGAGCTCAATCATCCTTGATTATTCATGTGTCACTTGTTTTTTTGTAATTAATTGAGCTTAAAAGTGAAAAGGGGCAGATAAAGTGCTACAACAAGCCAACATTTTGGTTGGGTTTCAAACCTAGAACCTATTGAAGTTTTCTCTCTTTTTGGCCCTTTTAAGCACAAATTGCACTCATGTAAATAATGTGAACGAGGTCGAGAAAATAAAATCAACACAAATAGCAAATATTATTTGGTTAGGAACAATCTAAGCCATGTAATAGGTGTGGGACATGTATATATTGAATTCCCACATTTAAGTCCCCCATTTTCTTTCCAAATTTCTATTCAAGTCTTTGTCTTATCTAACAAATTAAATGTTGTCCATTTCAAAATGTTGACATCGTAAGAAATAAAATAAAAAATTATCAATTCCCATTTTCTCCATTTTTCTCTAAATTTTCCATTTCTTTCAGTTGTGTAAGGGTCGGTTGTTGGCACCTGGAAGTGAAAGACAAGTTAACAGTGTTGACGTAGTGACCCCTCTATATGTCCCCAGTAAGATTGGGTTTCAAACCTACATCCTCTTCGAATTTCCCCATTTTTAATTTGACCCCTTTAACTGCAAATTCCACTCATGTGAAAAATGCAAGTGGCATAGAGATAATAATGTGGAGAAAAAATAATTTGATAGCTTGATAGTCATTTTAATACCTAAAACTTACCTTCTAACATATCTCCAAAATATGTTGTCTTGTTGCCTTCCACACCACACCCCTTTTCTCCTTCTAACAATTGACAAAAATAGCATGTGGTTATAGAAAAGAAGAGTTTAACATTGTTTCCCCCAACCAGTTCTCCTGACCTACGCCTTCTCCTCCCTCTAACCCTTCTTGATTGACCTTGTTCCTTTGTCTTTGTTTCTTTCTGCAATATTATTTTTTTACGTATCGGCTTCGGCATTTCCATTGTACACTTCGCGTACGATTGCTTAGTAGTACCAAAAGAGGATTAAAATTATTTTGGCAAAGTTTTTACGTTCGTGTTGGTTTTTCATGTCTTATTTGAATGGTTTTCGGTACTTGAATTGTATTTTTAGTTTATGATATATGTCTCCAAAATTACAATAAATTACATATTCATGTAAATTCCCCATCAAACATTTATACTCTAGGAATTCTCTATTATATAATTAGGCATGATTTCATTACCCTATATCCATTTAGGTCTTAATTTTTAATGTTTGTGTAGATATATTGATGATGTATTGCGTTGTTAAGGTAAAACCACTTTCTCATAAAATAATCATACACCATTCAAGGGTCCGAGACCGACAAATATCATGGAAGTTATGCATGCATTCTATCTCTCTTATTGCAAGACCCAACACAAATTCTTTTCCTTATTGTTTTTGAACCTAGTTACTCTATTAGATCTTGTAAGGAGATTAATTTTGTACATATTAACACGGAATTTCATAAATGCGGCCAAAGTTTTGGAGCCCTAAGCTTGACCTGATAAAATTGTTAAATCATATTTTACATGTGTCGTTTCACGAAACACCACCAAAAAAATGAAATGAGTGTGACTTGACAATTGTGATGACATTAGTCGACGATTCTAGGGAGGTGCTTAAGTCACTATGAATTTTTGGGTTCTCAATGTCTTGGCCTAAAAACCCTAGTTGTAATGTTTGTTCATGATAATTGTTTCACATTTTACACGAAATCAAATATTCTTTTTAAAACCCATTGTCGTTTAAATTACATTACATTGAAAATAGTTTTACAATTAACTTTGATTTCTCATCTAAATTTAATAAGATCTAGTTACATGTTTAATGTTTATGGGTAGATGTATTGTATTTTGATGTGAAACCATTTTCAACAAGGCCATGGAATGGCACATCCTGTCGTTCGGGCCTGAATCGACTTGGGCAGGCGCCAATTTTTTTGCTGGCTTTCGGGTGATGTCCGAAATGAGTGCAGGTGGTCCAGAAAATGACACACAAACAGAAGCGGAAACAGAAATGAAAGAAAGATATTTAGGACAATAACCACATGAGCATGTACAATGAGCAGAAAGCTAAGAACACGTGAGCAAAAACACAGAAATCGAATATTGCCTAAAATTACAAAACGTCGGTGAGCAAAGGAAATCAAGAAGTTTAAAGCTGTGGTGAAAGAGATCCGTAGCATTTTCGGCATGTTGTTGGAGGTGCACAACAAAATTTGCAAATGCGACGGCAAACACCATTAAAAATGCTCCGAAATGCAGCTGCAGAAAGACATGATAATCATAATCCGTGTTCTATTTGCATCAGAGGGTCGTTTCAACCGTGAAGGGTACATGGAATTTGTTTCCATTTGCAAATAGTGAAACAAGTGTAAATTAAATTGAAGTAAATGCGCTTTTGTGGACCACGACATTGCAGAAATGGTAGCAGTAATGTCCATATACAAGTCTTCGTTAATTGTGTTTAGAGTTATTGTGTTCCTTTACCTTGAAGGAAAACTGCAACAGAACAATAATATGTTGCTAGGTCGATGTAGGTGAAATTTCCACTGAACAGGAAACGAAAGAAAAGATTCTAACCACAGGATTTTTGTTTTTTTGCAGTGAAATGCTAAATAAGCATATTCTAGTGAGAGTAAGGTTAAAGTGAAGTTGCTCCATATTTTATGGGCGCGTTGAATATTTTCTGAGTTTCTGTACAGCTCTTATTCTCCATCCAGCAAGGATGTAATTCACAGGTGCAAGCAGTTCAACCAGGTTTGCAAGTTCTGCTATGCACGAACATGTATGGAACTCAAACCATGCACACGGTATAAATTGTGCATTCCAGAAAGTGAAAGTGAAACTATGGAAGATGAGAATGCAACAAACATATGAAAGATGTGTAGAAAGCTAAGATGAAATGCCAAAAAAAAGTGCTAACTATTATGTATATACAATATTGATATTGTTGTTTATACACTGGACATGACAGAGTAGGTCTTTTCGAACAGTACAAAAGTTGGTTAGCAAAACGCTATATCCAGGAACGATTGTGCAATGAAAACCAAGTCGAAAAGATGCTCTTGAACTCGAGAAAACTAAAGAGACTAGTACTATATTATTTACATGGGAAGGGTTGGATCGCAAAAGAAAGCTGGAAAAAGTTTGTATAATGCGCCTGTTAAAGTATCTGCATAGGTCAAGAGAATGGAGACATTAGTTATACATAAAATTTTGTAAATGAAAAAATTGCGATAGTATAAATGTGGATAGGCAGAAACCTTATGGGTGGATATCGGTGTTGACATTGACAATGGTGTTGGTTTGATCAAGCGTGAAAGTTCCTTGCAGAGCAAAACTTCGGAGGAGATGTACAATGGAGCTTTTGTTTTGTACGTACTTTTCATGAGTTGTTTCAGTCAGTAGAGGCAGCAGTCTGGACAACAAAGGACCAACAAGAGTGCATTTGACAGTCGATGTAGATGTTGTTAAATCACAGATCAGTCGGTGGCTATGATGAAAAGTGCTCTCCTGGTTGCAATTTGTACATGTGATTGTTGTTTGTTGCAATGAAAGAAGGTCTTGAACTTCTAAGCTGCATTTTGTGCATACAATTTGAAACGGCTTGGAGTACACGTTGGAGGCTCTTAATTCACCTTGCACCTGAGAAATGTCAAGCAGGAGAAAAGAGATAATATTCAATATTGTAGAAATGGAATACTATATTGAATGGCAGTCCGCTGCAATTTGAATTTTCTCACCTCTATTGTTGCAATCACCAATGTGCGCATATCTTGGAGTGCTTGTTCAGTCCTCAGTGGGGTGATAAATGTAGATTGGCAAGTTCTTAAAGCCTTGTTAGGGTTGTTTCACTTGACAATGTTCTTGAACAAATAAATTGGAACTTGTTTTCTACGGAGTTGTTGTTCAATTGTATCAAACAAGGCTGCAAAAGTCTCGAACAAGTATAACTTGTAACCAATGAAATGTTAGAATGGTTAATTTTTTTAGAGTGAAGAAGAATAAGCAAAGGGACTTAAAGTGATGGAGATAATAGAAGGAGGCAAAGATACCTGTGCTTTGTCCTCTACGGAGAGGCCATCCTTAATTTCAAAGACAAACTGTGTTCCGGACTTGCGGGCAGTAGTGACAACAGCTGCAAGTGTTCCAATTGTATAGTTATCTGTGCTACGGAGGAGTTGTTTTATTGTAGTATTCGGTATGAACTTGAACTCGTTGCAAACTGGAGGTATGTTCTCTATGGTGTTGTTGTTATTCAAGAGAAGAATGTAGTCACAATCTCCACGATCGTAATTGGTCTTTGGCGCTATGTCAAATTCTTTTATGTTGACTCCTTTGGATGGTAGAAGCTTTTTTTGATGTGCCTCAATTTGATGTCCAGTCACATTTAGTGTCACGGTCATTTCACCTTCTTTGTCGGTTAAATCTATGCGTAGAAGCTCTTTGTTCAGGTCTTTGTTGAGTATTGCTTTGTATGCAACGATGACATCCCCTTGAAACAAAGTGCCAACCTTGCGACTGTTGAGGTCATCGATCGATGTTGGTGTACATGGAAGCGTCTGTTGCCTGCAAAACAGAATGTAAATGCATGAATGATATAGCAGGTTGTGAAGCGATGGTCGACAAGATATCTGCAATTTCTTACCTCTTTGCTTCCTTTTGTGGTGGTTCATTCGTGGAAATGGTTTCCAAGTTCCTCTTCATCTTGCTGTCCTGGGAAGAATATTAGAAAAATGAATTTCAGTGAGTATAGACAAAAGAACGAAGTCCAATTTGTTAGCAAAAAAAACGAAAAACAATGGATTGTTGTTTGTAGGAATGAATTTTCAAAGATAAAAAGGTGTGATAGTGTTATAAAACATAGTTTTTTTTGCAATGGAATACAAATAGGCAATGTATAGAGGTTCCATGGAAGTGGTACGCATTGAAAAACCATGGCAAAGAGTAAGGAGCGAACCTTTTTTTTTATTTTCAAACTAGATGAAATGGAAGATTTTTGCTAAACAAAACGGTTGTTGCAAGAAGGAACAAGTTTGAGCGTAAGTCATAGTCAAAGTGTTAGAGGTTGATATAGCATTTGTATAATGTAATATTAATAGTAGCAGATATTATTGGAGTATTAAAAAAAATGCACAGTTTTTGTATTGATGGAAAATATGTCTAATAATAAGTTTTTTTAAATACCTTAAGTATCCTGAAATTGTTGTGAAATTGATGATAGTTGTTGCGATGGAAAAAATAAAAATAGTTCTTGTGAAAGTAAGAGCGGGTAGAAAATTCGTAAGTACAGGAAAGTGCTATGGAACTACGAAGTTGCTTTGGTTGAAGTTGGGAAAATAAAGTTTTAGTTGTCCATGTCAAGTGCAAGGAAAATGGCAGAGTGGTCAGTCCAATATACATGTCTTTGAAATATGTGGCTGGAGTTATTGCAATTTGACCATATGTGGTCGATATGTTTTTTAGTGAATGGATTTTCCTTTGCGATGCAAAAATGAAAGTTGTAATTGGACATGTGTTTATTTAAAAGGTCAGTAGTATTATTATGTTTTTGCATATCGATATTGAAGTCTCCAAATATGTATGTGCATTGTTTTTAGATGAGTTTGATAAAGCTTGATCAATAATTGCAAGGATATTGTGAAGTGTCGCATTTGGAGCTGCATAAAGATTTATAATTGTTAATTGTTTGTCATGGAGATGAACAATAGCAAGCAATGCTTCTACTTTTGCGCCATGAAATTGCATTGTGTGCAGAAATGGTATATGCAATTTAGTGGAAATCATTATACCATGCACATGATGTGTGTGTATGTGATGGAAGTTTGAAAGTAGATTGTGTGCATTGCTATCAGATATGTGTGTTTCTTGTAAGCACAATATGTCAGATTGCATTAAGCTAAAGTCGTGTATGACGTCTTCTACATGAGCATGAAGGCTTCGGGTATTCAAAGAACAAAGTAAAGTGCATGGGTGGATATCAGCCAAGAAGAAATCATTTTCAACTTGCCATTGTGCTTGAGATTCGAGGCGATTCATTTCAATAGTAACTTGTTTTCTTATGTTGAAGTTTTTGTTTGTCAATGGTTGTAGCAAATACAAGCTTTCTATATTCTTCACACGCGATAGGGCTGTGTAAGTCAATCCATGTCTCGTGACCCCAAGAGGGCTAAAGGCAAGTCCGTCTAATGTAAGTCCTTGGGATCTATGTATCGTGCGGGCACATGCAAGTTGGACAGGGAATTGGCTACGAATTGTCAAAGTTTTCTTATTTGGAGAGTGTTGTAAAGGCCTTGCAATTCGTAAGATAGGCACAGATTGTGGGTCAATGTTGGCAGGACGCAAGTGTGCATGTTTGGCAATTTGATGTTGGCCAATGCTTAAATCGTTGAATCGGATCCATATGATGTCCTGATTTTTTGCAGTAGTGTAAGCATCAAAAGTGCCATCGACCCGTTGACCAATCCGTCCTGGATATCATAGTTACCAGCAAAGAGTTCAACCAAGATGCCTTTTTTAAAAGCAATTGTCTTTGGAAGGCAAATTGTCTTAGCGTATGCATTTGTTTCGTCATACAAAGAATCTTGTTCGTCAATTGCGTTGATGACAATCTCCACTCCAGGCATTTGTGAAAGCATTTTCTTGTTATGGTCATTGACATCTGTGTTTTTAAAAAAAAGGTATGGAAAAGAAGGATCATTCGGCGGTGGTCTGTGACACCTATTGTTGAGGTATGAAATGTCAGAATATGTGTGTGAACATGTTCAAATTCTATTGAGGATGGAAACAAAGAGTTGGTCCTTTTGTCTGATTGTTTCAGTCAATTCATAGACCTTGACCTTGTCAGCCCAAAATTCATATGGAATCGGTTGTTTGTCTATACGAGGTGTTTCAAATATGAAGCAGTCATTCACAGGTTGGGCCTAGTAGAAATCGCCACAAAAGACCATGTCAATGTTCCCAAAGTGCACTGTGGGCGTTTGTTTTATATCCCTGAGTCAATTGTCAGTGTGATATAGTAATTGCGCACCGACAAGCGATATTTCATCTATAAAGACAAGTTGTAATTGTTGATAGTGCTTTGACAATGTATCTAGTCGTTCAGCACCCAGTGGTGTCAGCCGAGACTTGTTAAACGGTAATAAGAGTGTTGAATGAAATGTTGTGCCTCCAGCATTGTATGTTGCTTTTCCTGTGAATGCCAAAATGAGACCTTTTGGTTTTAGTGGATCACTTTTGGTAGAATTGCTATAGATACGAATCAAAGTCTCGAAGATCATTTTTGCAGTAAACGTTTTTCCTGTTCCTGCACCTCCTGTCAGGAAGAGATACAAAGGAGTTGTAGGATCGATATGTTTTTTCAGTGCAATGTCTTTTACGATTTCTTGTTGTTTTTTGTTTAACATTCTCATTTTTTTGTGATATAGTGCGTTGTCGGAGATGAATGGATGTTTTCCGATTTCAAATAGTTTAGTTTTTTTTTGGGTGGTATCGAATGACATGAAGGAAGATCTAGATGTATGTCATATGTTTCATTGACTCCTTCGGTTTGTTGTTGGAAAGAGGATGTTGTGGAAGCATTGTTTGCTTCATTCTTTATGTCTTGAAGGGATGATTTTATGTCACCCCATGTATTGTTGATATTGTGGACAAAGCGTGTCTCATTTTGCCATATAGTTTTATGATGGAAAACGTATGCATCTTGCCATGTCAATATGCCATTCTTGAGGCTTTCCTCACTATTTTGGAATGGAACATATAACAAGACCTTCTCTCAACAATAATTCTCTTTGTCCACATGTTTTTGTAATTGAAAAATCGGATTACACGCTCTTTGCCTTTTTTGCAATCTGGTTTTCCATCTTTAGTATATCTAGAAACAAAATCAGCAAGGCAAATGTCGACAATTGCTTGTGGTCGTGCAATGTAATGGTCTATGATAGATCGACACATAATGCTTTTGAGTCATCAGGTTCTTGACTCAATTGTTTTGGATGCTTCAAAATAAATGTTCGGTCTTCAACACAAGAAGTGTTTATGAACATGCATTTCCTTGAACTACCATGTAAGGGTATTGACAAAACAATATGTCTTTGCTTGTTGTGCAGGACATCTAGTGCGAATTAAGCGATGGTTTTCTTTGCGGGAAAGCGTTGGTCGCTTGATAGTGCTTTGGATAAAATCAAGGTGGAAAATACATATCCGCGAAAATATCCCCGTAACCACTCAGATCAATGGATAAGGTTTTTGACAAAGATTTAAAAACAAAATTTTCGCCGGTTTTTCAAGGCTTTTTCGAACTCTGCGTATGGTGAAGACGCACGCCACATTTTAAGCCTATAAAATGAAGCTCCTAATGACGCATGCGAATATCCCGGAGCGACACTAGATCGTAATGACGCCGCGATATCAGTAAAAAACAAAATTTTGCGCTGGAAGGCTAAACAAAAGAACACAAATGCGCATTGTAAACAAATGACGCGCTGATATTACGATATCAGAAACAAATGACGCGCGATATCAGAAACAAATGACGCGCGACATCGTAAACAAATCGACATCGTAAAACAAATGACGCGCGACATTGTAAACAAATGACGCGCGATATCAAACAAATGACGACATTGTAAAACAAATGACGCGCGACATCAAAACAAATGACGCGCGACATCAGAATCAAATGACGCGCGACATTGTAACGACATAATCAAATGACGCGACACTCTAGACAAATGACGCGCGACACTATAACCAATCGACGCTACGACACTATGAAGAAATGACGCACGACATAAAGAACCTATCGACGCCGCCAAAGCAATCTATCGACGCGCGACACTATAATCAAATGACGACGACATCGCTTTATCGACGCCGTCATTGAAGCAAATGACGCGCGCCAATAGGGGCAAAGTGACGCCTATATCTAGGTTATAAATACCCTTATTCCGCTCATTTTCTCGTTTACGTTTTCCTATTCTTGAATTTTTGCAGGTCGAAATCTTCTTCAAAGACGCAATTTCAGCTACAATGTCGACTTCACATGCCTCCCAATTGCAAGTTCAGCAAGAAAATGAAGAGAATCCAAGTCAATCGATTTCCAAGATAACCTACAGGAATCCCTTATGCCCTCACATCCATACGGCTTTAAGGATGTCTCCAGAATATCAAGGTATAATAGAAGAGTGTGGATTTACCGGGTTAGTTAATATGCCCCATTTCGAAACAGATCCCGATATTTTGAATTACCTTCTGTCATGCTACAATTCAGAGGACGGTATATTTTATGTGACTCTGAACGATGGCCACATGTTCCAATTCTCTATCGATCCGAATGACATACATCGGTTTACCGGCCTTCCTATCAGAAACTTACCAAATGTTACAACCAAAGCAACACTCGTGGAAGAAAACAAGAAATTTCTCGAATCAAAGTACGGTTTCCATGTTGATTGTAAGTAATTTATTCTCGCTTTTTATTCGCTTTTTATTCTCGCTTTTTATTCGCTTTTTTATTCGCTTTTTTATTTCGATACAATTTGCGTTATAAATCGATGCTAATTTTCACTGCTTCGCATTCGCAGCCCATGTCAATAAATCCAAAGTGGTGTAGATACACAATCAATCGCACACCACTTTTTGCTGCACTTATTGCATTTTTTCAAGCCGTAATTGTTATGCAGTGCAGGTCGCCAACAGATATCCCAAATTGGGCTATCAGATACATTTGTGCCACTATCTCAAAACAACAATTCGATGGTGCACATTTATATCAAAAAAATTAGAGCCGACATATCAAATTCAAAATGTCGAAAAACCTTTCATTTATTCAACCAACTATCTCCTCGGCTTCTACTATGAGGCACTTTTAAATTTAAAAGCTAAAGAAATTCCTACTTGCTCGATGAGGCTTTGATGAAATTCTCAATTCCATTTCAGTAACAACAGTATAAACTTTTAGTTTGTAAATTGTATTACAATTTTCTTCATTACACATGGGTTATTAAAACTTAAATTTTAATGTTTTGCAGAGAAGATATCTCAAGCCATTCCCAAAAAAAAAAAAAAAAAGATGTCGAGAGGAAGAGGCCAACTACACGCGCGGAGGCTTCTGGGGACTCCCATTCCGAAATGGAAGCTCACTCCTCTCCAGACCCTCAACAATTTGAACTCGTTAAACGCCAGAGAAGTAATACATTCTCATATATTAATTACAAATTCCAAAGTTGCAGATTTATTTTTCAATTTAAATTTTATCAAACTGAATTGACAACACTTAATATTGATGAATAGCAGGGACTATGGAACCTTCTTCCCCAACTCACTCAATACAGTCCCATGCATTGATATCTTCAGAACAGCCACTGAGTACAACTCCTACAAGGCCACCCGTAGCACCGAAAAAAACAACCCCTCGACAACAAGGTACAATTTTTGTATAGAACGTTTAATTTCGTAGTTTTTAGTTTATGAAATGTTTTAATATTTTTAATTTTTTCTTGTACTTTTCAGCACATGTCAGTCATGAGCAAGCCACGGCACCGACACCCACTCAACCATTAATTTTTAAAATGCCAACCAGAGGAACAGTGAAAAAGACCATTGGTAAACGAATGCCTTTTGCTCCGGCCCCTAGTGGGACACTGAACCTTGACTCCTCGTTTCGAATTCCATCTCTCTCACTTGGTGGCTTGCCCAGTGCAACGGGCATATCTGTTTTGAACAATATAAATTTAGATGAAGATTATTTGGGCATTGATAGCAATGACCCAACTGGTTTTTTCGATACCCGCGAGATGATTCAAGGCCAGCAGGTATACTTCAGTCTTCAAATTTCAATTTTAATATTCTTTACAATTTTTAATTACATTCTGATTTATCTAAATCTAAATATTCAGTTTTCAAATTTATTTATCTAAATCTTGATTTATTTTTTCAACAACAGGATCAGCCCACCCAAAGACAGAAACAAGGAGCAGTTGATCTTGGTCATGGTGAAAGCCCCCACTCTTCTCCAGCAAGATCTTCTGCATCAGATTCAGAAAGTGAAGAGTTTCCACATTTTCCTTTGGAGAACCTAATTGGTAATGATTGTCAATCCCATGTCAGTGAGTTTATAATTCCTCAAATGCAACAGCTTATAGAATGGGAAAAAAGGGCTAAAATTCTTATCAATGAGATTATTAGTCGTTATGAAAATTATTGGCAAAGGGATAGTTTATATACGCTGCAGTCCAGAATCAACCTGCAAAGATGGATTCCCTACTTACCCAAGTAAAATGTGGGACTGTCACTTTTAACAACGACTATAAAGATGGCATTTTAGATAAAGCACTAAACTGATTGGAAAATATTAGTGCCGAGGCCCATGCATATTTTAACAAATGGTCAAAGGACAAGGATTTGGTATCAATCGCAAATGCCGAAAGAGATAGAGCGGTTGTAAGTACTATTACATTCTAACAATCATTTTTGTTAATTTGAAATTTTGAATTTACATTAATACTTTGAATTGACGTTACTACTTTTTTGTGCAAAGCTTGAAATATGAAAATTTGAAGAGTCAAAGTAAGGTTTTGCAAGTTCACTTGGAAACAAAGAAAGAACAAATTTTATCCGCAAAGAAAAATTTGAAGCAAAATATTGTTTTGGTTAACAAACAAAACAATACACTAAAGCGGATCATTAAAGAGCACGGTCTCGACCCTGACATCTTGTTCAAAGCCAAAGCAGTTGCTGATCCAAATTTGCTGTCTCATGGAGATGCAACAAATCAAGAAGAAAGAATTATAAAAAATCTGGACAGTGCTGCAGAAGATCTTATAAGTTCAGGGGTTATTTCTGCTGTTGGGGAAAGGGTTACAACCATAGTGGAAGAAGCCGTTGGGGAAGGGAGCAGAGTTGTACAACTGGATAAAGAAAAAGAGGGTTGAAAACTAGAAACTTTTATTATTATTGGGGAAACTATAAATATTGAGTTTGAAAACTTCTAATATTGAGTATGGTATTTGAATTTAATTATATACAATCTTAAATTTTGATTACATTAGATGGTTGTGAAAATTAGAAACTTTTATTATTGACTAAACTTTTAATATTGAATTTGAAAACTTCAACTATTGAGTTTGTACTATGCTATTTGAATTTAATTATATGGTGATTAGATGGTGATTATCATGAATTATATGTATGTTTCTTGTTTACTTGCATTGTCATGAATAGTATGTGGACGTAGATGATGAATGATGACAATTGATAATCAATGATAGATGATGATGAAATACGATGATCGATTTAATGTGTATAATCTAAAATTTAGTGCCTGAATATCTTGTGGGACTTTAATTATCTTTAAAATTATGTCGTGGGACTTTAATTGTATCTGTGGGGTTATACTGTCTATGAAAGTAGACTTAAGGTTGATAGGTTAAGAATCTCTCATTGTCAGACTATGATTTTTCAACGTGTTGAGGACTTCAAAGTGTGTTTGGATTTTATGAATGACCTTTATCGGGCCTAAAATAAAGATAGCCAAGTCAATGATGCTAAGGTCTAGCAATCATGTCTCGTTATCTAGTTGGTAAAGCTCAATCAAATGCAAGTTACTCTCACAAGGCTTCAAGTCGACTACCCTAGTTGGTGATGAAAATTTTCTAAAAGTGGTATAAGTGGTAATTGGAAACAGCTTCTTCCAAGACAAGAAGATTCATGGTGTATGGTCAAAGTTATCTAAGATGAGCTTTGTAACTTTGTTTGACCTGAGGAGTGCAGTGGAAAAGTTTAAACAAAAAAAAGATCTTAAGAAAACTGATGGAACCAAGAAGGGGAAATTAATTGATGTTCCCAAACTTGATGCAAATCAAGCAGGAGGGAAGAATTCTGATCAATGTACTTTAATATTAACGGAGGGTGACTCAGCCAAGGCTCTTGTGGTTTGAATCAGGGAAATGTGAATATTGAATTTGGTAGTATTGTGACATGTTTCGACATCACTTTCCAATTTAATTTTTTGTTATTTTAGGTATCCTTATCCTATCAGGTGGCAGGAATATCTATTTTTTGGGAAGCTACCACTCACCAACAAATGGAGAATAAAGAGATAGTAAATAGAAAAAAAATCCTTGGTCTACAGGAAGATAAAATATATTAAAAATAAATAAAATATAATTCTAAGAAATCAAGAAAGAATCATCACTGGTAAGAAATTAAACATAATTGCAAATATGCTAGGATTTAGCTTACCTCTTGCGTATTAGATTGCTGTGAAATCATCAAGGGTAACGTGCTAGATCTTTGTTTCACATGACATTGTAGATGGAGGGGTGAGTTGCTTGACATTGTCAGTCCTGAGAAGTGCCAGCAACATCTTTAAATATATAGACCAACAATATCTTTAAAGGTCAAGTAAATATAAATATTATGTTGAAGAAGATACCTATTTAAAATTGAAATCATCAACGGTAATGTGCTAGATCTTTGTCTTAAAAAATTCAACACAAAAAATTGATTAGTAGATAGATGGGTGAGTTGCCTGACGTTGTCAGCCCCGAGAAGTAAAACTTCCTGACGGATGTCAACCCACGTTTTCAAAAATAAAAATTTTGTATTTAACTAAATGTAAATACATACACCGTAACATTTTTAATTATAACCAGAGTTGAAAAAATGAATAGTAACAAACAATAAGATTAAGGGGAAAAAGATACCGCTTAAAGTTGAAATCATCACCGCCACTCTGGTAATAATATAGATCTTTGTTTTAAAAAATCCAACACGAGAAATGGATTAGTAGATAGATGGGTGAATTGCCTGACATTTTTAGTATATAGACCTGTAACATCTTTAATGATAAAGATAAAAGATAGATAAAGAAGATACCTACTTAAAGTTGAAACAATCCATTATCAGTAGCTTCATCAAAGTCGATGTTGTCTTCTGTAGAATGTGACGAAGAGCCAACTACACTCTCAAGGTTAAGGGGAAAAAGATACTTGCTTAAAGTTGAAATCATCACTGCCATTGGTAATGAGCTAGATCTGTGATTTAAAAGAATCCAACACGTGAAATGGATTAGTAGATAGATGGGTGAATCGCCTGATATTTTTAGTATATAGACCTGTAACATCTTAAATGATAAAGATAAAAGATAGATAAAGAAGATACCTACTTAAAGTTGAAACAATCCATTATCAATAGCTTCGTCAAAGTCGATGTTGTCTTCTGTAGAATGTGACGAAGAGCCAATTACACTCTCAAGGTTGGGTATATTTGTACTTGTAGCTGTATTATTTACACCTCTTCTTTCGCAAAGGGAATTCCAGTGCGCAATTGCTCTGTCAAACGGAAAGGTTTCGAGGGAGTATCGTGAAACGTAACACCTCATGCAACTTTCCAGATTTTTATCCAACCTCGTTTTTCGCTTTGATTTTATAAATGACAATGCACCGAAAACTCTTTCATCCTCCACAGCACTCCCAAAATCATCATTCTGCGGCATAATTCATATAGTCCGAAATACTCACCGATATCTTCTTGTAAGATAGAACTTTGATAGATTCCTCTCCACACCTTGTAATAGCACCACTTTTAAGGTTGATCTAAATTCTTATATTGGTTCCTCATTGTTGTTGCAAAATTGGTCGATCAAACTTTAATAAATCGGCATTCAAGATACCTTTGATTTCCGCACTTGAGCTCGACGCCTTAGTAAATTGTTCCATTATTGTACCCATTGATTTATGGAAATGCTTATCGACAAAGTCTCAGCACGGCCACCTTCTCGTATTCCAAAAATTCGGATTCATCACACCCATGGCTTCCAATTTTATCTTTACGTAAACGCTCCCTAATTTTCGACGACAAGGTTTCAAATTTTTTAAGCTTTATTCTCGGTTTCAACTATCACGACTCAAACAAATTACGTGTTACAGAACATCTTCTCGCTCCGAACTCGTAATATCTTCGACGCCTTTGCAAAATGTGCATAGGTATTTCCTTCCCATTAACAGAGATGCATAGGTGATCGTGAATATTAAATCTCAAATAGGTGTTAGGATTTTTAAGATCTAATAAATCTCTCCAATTTTTAAAAAACAGTATCAAAACTATCTCGCGAACAATACAATATATCAAGACTTTGACATACCATTTTCCTCATCCTTATAAAATCCACAATATAGATCAATCTGCCCTGTGCATGCTTCATCAGTGTATTGATCTCCTTTAACATTGGAAGAATACCAAGCAATGTAAGCAAAGTCTCCAAATCGCTTAAGCGGAAACAACAGTCCCTCGCCCTATCAACTTCATGACGGTATTTGTGCATGAAACCAACCAATGAAGGATACTCCTCACGAACTCTGCATGCTGGTTCATACAAAGAGATCCATCTAGTCTCCACATCCTTCAGAAGTTTTTTGCCGTCTGTAATTCCAATTGCAAATTTTTGGAACTCCGTAAAACGCTTTTTGGGCTGCTTCGACATATAGGCATGGAGTTCTCTTATTATGTCTTCTAATTTAGCAACATTTTCATGGTTGCTTACCATTTTATACGCTAAATTCATTCTCGTGAGCCATGCAGTTGAATGGTAGCATATATGGGGCCACCGTTGTTTGTAATCTAACACAGAGCCCTCGTCTCGGTGACCCCGCATGACGATGCACCATCTCGCTCCAACGCATACCAACTTCGTAGCAATTTCATAATCACCATACCAAAGAACATCTTTCAAATGAGAAACAACTATTTTGTATAGGTTTTCAGCATCATAGCTTTTCAACCATTTTCATAACACCCAATGATGAGGTGTCCTTATATGATTTTCTAATGTATAGATGTGGATACATACCCATGCGGTGTTGTCGATCATTGTCACTTCATCAATCAAACAGAGATAAAGTTTGCTTTTTTACATTCTCTTTCAAATCTTCCTTCTCTATCATCGAGAGGCATTTTGCCATTTCCCATCCACTACTCTCGCACTCAATGAGACCGAGGTACATTCAAGATTCCGTTAAATTGATACAAAACTTTGAAATCAAGGAAATCTGACATCGCCCTTCCTTTTTTAAGTATTTGAAAAAGAGTAGAGAATTGTATGAATTTTGCATGTAGATTTGTTTCTTTCATCTTACCAATATGTGATGTGATTGCTCCTCCCTTTTCCAAAGATGTCTCGTGTTTTTTCTCGCTCCGCCTCATATTCCGCCGCGTATCTCGATACGCATGCACTCCTTTTCGCTTTTCCACCTATGTGTTTTGATTTTTTCGGCCATCCGCCCCTCGTTATGCTTAAATATTGTTTTCCACAATGTTTTTCTATTGTGTCCAATTTCAGCTTGCATTTTTTGTTGCTTTCCCAATTTCCACGTACATATTGTACATGTACATTCACATGGGATTTCTTCATAATTTGATGATTGTACAGGTTCAATAAATGGAAATTTAGCTGCCCAATCAAACTTGTATGTCCTGCCAATGGTCCACATATTCTTGTTTGTTTTCAATGCTTTACTTTTTTGAGTCGAATTTTGAGCAATATCGCAATCACCCGGTTTTCTCTTTCGACCAGAGTTTGATATTGATTGCCTTCCATTTTGCTCAAGTTGTCAGATTCGTGATATCTAGCCGCACTTCGCCGCACCCCAACAGAACAATATCTTCAAGATCTCGGCATATTATCGTAGGTTTCATTTGTTTGACTCGTGATATGTGCAAGTGTAACGCATGTCCACCTCAATAATGCCTTCCACACACGCCAAGATTCGATTCTTTTGGTGGCATCTATATGATTGGTATTTACATTATCTCGTATCCGCAGAGTTTCCAAAATACTTCAAGAGTGATTTCGAGATTTCTTACTTACTTTTAGGTTATTCGTATTCTTTGAGGTGGCACCTTCCATTATTCAAAAGAGTCGCAAGGCCAAAGAAAAGAACCAAGAAGCGACTCTGCAGCCTCTCGAGGTCTGTCGCGCGTGAATCGCCGATGTCGCGCGCACAATACGCCTGTGTCGCGCGCCAAGCCTTCATCTCTGCGCGCGCCAAGCCTTTCTCTCTCGCCAAGCGCCAGCCTTTCCTCGCGCGCGCGCCAAGCCTTCTCGCGCGCGCCAAGCCTTCCTCTCGCGCGCGCCAAGCCTTCCTCTCGCCGCGCCAAGCCTTTCTCTCGCCGCCGCCGCCAAGCCTTAGCCCAAGTCGCGCCAAGATTTTCTCTGCGCGCCAATAATGCATTTGTCGCAAGGCCAACAATCACAGGATAACAAGAATACGAATCTCTCGTGCAAAGGGTATGCGAGTTCAAATTTCACAAGATTGGTAATTTGGTAAGCTACTTGAGGTATACTACCCGGCTAATCAAATAGGTTTTTATAGGAGATGTTTTCAAATGAAGGCGAAGGTTTAACCCCAAAAAAATATACTTTATATTTTAGGCGTAACAGACACCGACCCACTCCGAATAACCCGCCTTTTCAAATTTTCCTAAAATGAAATTTTCGCCATATTACTTAATATTCGCCGCTAAAATTGAGTGATTTGAGATTTCTTACTTACTTTTAGGTTATTCGTATTCTTTGAGGTGGCACCTTCCATTATTCTCAAAAGAGTCGTCAAGGCAAGAAAAGAACCAAGAAGCGACTGCATGCTTCGAGGTCTTGTCGCGCGTGAAATGTCGGATGATATCGGCACAATCTTGCCAGTCGCGCGTGGCTAAGCCTTCATCTGTCATCGGCGTCAAGCCTTCCTCTCGTCAGCGTCGGGCCTTCCTCCTCGCCGCGTCAAGCCTTCCTCTGTCGCGCGTCAAGCCTTCCTCTGTCGCGCGTCAAGCCTTCCTCTGTCGCGCGTCAAGCCTTCCTCTGTCGCGCGTCAAGCCTTAGCCCAAGTCGCGCGTCAGTATTTCTCTTGTCGCGCGTCAATAATGCATTTGTCGCGCGTCAACAATCACAGGATAACAGTAATACGAATCTCTGGTGCAAAGGGTATGCGAGTTCAAATTTCACAGTATTGGTAATTTGGTAAGCTACTTGAGGTATACTACCCGGCGAATCAAATAGGTTTTTATAGGAGATGTTTTCAAATGAAGGCGAAGCCGACCCCCCAAAAAAAATATACTTTATATTTTAGGCGAACAGGACACCGACCCACTCCGAATAATTCGCCTTTTCAAATTTTCCTAAAATGAAATTTTCGCCATATTACGAATATTCGCCGCTAAAATTATCCTGGTTTCCAAAATACTTGAAGAGTGATTTCTGAGATTTCTTACTTACTTTTAGGTTATTCGTATTCTTTGAGGTGGCACCTTCCATTATTACGAAAAGAGTCGTAAATCGTCCAAAGAAAAGAACCAAGAAGCGACTGCATACGGTCTCGAGGTCTTGTCGCGCGTGAACCGCGGATGTCGCGCGTCAATCTTCGCCAGTGCGCGTCGAGCCTTCATCATCGCGCAAGCCTTCTCTCAAAGCGTCGAGGGCCTTCCTCAGCGCGCGTCAAGCCTTCCTCGTCGCGCATCAAGCCTTCCTCTGCCGCGCGTCCAAGCCTTCCTCTGCGCGCGTCAAGCCTTCCTGTCGTCGCGTCCAAGCCTTAGCCCAAGTCGCACAATGATTTCTCTTGTCGTGGCGTCAATAATGCATTTGTCGTCGCGTCAACAATCGCGGGATAACGAATAACGAATCTAAGTGCAAAGGGTATGCGAGTTCAAATTTCACAAAGATTGGTAATTTGGTAAGCTACTTGAGGTATACTACTACCCGTGAATCAAATAGGTTTTTATAGGAGATGTTTTCAAATGAAGGTGAAGCCGACCCCCCAAAAAAAATATACTTTATATTTTAGGCGAACAAGACACCTACCCGCTCCAAAAAATTTGCCTTTTCAAATTTTCCTAAAATGAAATTTTCGCCATATTACGAATATTCGCCGCTAAAATTATCCCTGAATTTCGCTACTTTAGGAGCAAAAGATTCTGTGTTACAAGTTATGTAGGTGTCGACAAAGTGTGAAATGGAGGAGTTTTTGTCTTTTCCATATACAGGTGCGTCTTTTGTCCATACTAACCAATGGCTATGGGCATTTCCCCGGCTTTGAAATTCAGTAACCCAGAAATAGTCAGCAATGTCTCCAAAGAATGTATTATCGTCACACAACAATTTTTTGAGTGCATTTAGTCGATGTTTATAGTAGCGAGTACATGTGATTGGATCATGTTTGATGTGAAAGTTTTTGTCATTATAATCATTAGGCTGCGGTTTTCCAATAGGAGAAGATTGCATATGTTGGTCATATAGGTTTGACAGTGCGAGTGAAAGGGGTTTCCAACAATGCTCGGCACTTGAAAAGGTCAAAAAAAATGTTGGGGGTCCTAGTTGTCGTATCATGGCAAAAACATTTTTTTTTACTTGTTGCATGTAGTCTGGGGAAATCCATATTTTTTTGAAGTCAATGTATCCAATATCAGATTTCAATAATTTTTCTAGGTTGGGCTTGTATTTAACATCTTTTGCTAAGAGTTTTCTTCCTTTCAATTGCCCTTTTCGAATCCGAACCCAAATGCATGCTCGCACTTGGGCAATAATGATCTTAATTGCTTTGAAAAATAAGTTGGTGATATGATAAGCAAATCGCCGATCAGTATGCAAGACTTCCCATTGAGCAATTTTGTGAAAAGAAATTGATTTCACAGCATTTGCGTGACGAGGTTCACCAAAAAAAAGAGTGGGAAAGTTCATTTCCTCTGAAAATTTATCTTGGAATATACCAAGTGGACGTTGAGCCTCTACTGGAGCAATTTGTATTAGCTTATCTTGCAGGTCAACAATGCATTGCGCATTTGTAAATCCATGGACTAAAGTATCACCGATATATTCGTTGTCACTTTCTTCGTCCGTATCACTATTGCTTGAAATTGTTTGATTGTCTAAATCAACATCAGTAATTGATGGAAGGAATCGAATCCATTCTTTATTGACATGAACTTTTTCCATTCGGTACAAAGTTGTTTTGCAAAGTTGATGCAATGCTTTCATGATGGCATTAGGTCGCACATTTCCTGTATGAAAGGCATCTTTGTGTTGCAAATGACGTTTGAGTTCGACAGCAATAGTTTTTGTTTCTTCAACATGTCTTGGCAATGCTTTTTGTATTATATCCACATCGGAAGGCACGTTTATTATGGCTCCTTTCAAGGTGAATTACGGTTTTCTATGTGTGCAATGCCTTATTTGTGCAAATGTTATTCTCATAGCAACTAGCCTCTCTTCAAGATCACTAAGAACTGCTACAGAAGCAATCTTGGAGTTCAATTCTATGTGAAAAGGCGATGCAAGTTTTGGCAATGTTCCATTTCTCAAACACATGTAGCAATCGACACATATGTTTTTCTGTTCTTTTAATTTTTCGTCTTTACTCAGATCAAAATATGTTTTTTTTTTTTTTCGGATCTTTAAACATAGTCATGTTGGACTTGAATTTCAATTGCTTACAAACTAGACAACCATGTATTGGTGTATCATTAATTTTTTTTTGAAATTTTGTATATAAATATTAGATTTTGATTGCTTGTTTCCGTTTTGGCGAATTTCAATTTTAAGACAATGAAGTGAAATTCTAGAGTGGTTTATTACTTTTATTTTTTGGTTAATGGAGTGTTTTGAAGTTTGTGAGCATTTACTAGCTTTTTTGGGTTCGTATTTCATGTTTCATCTTGCGCAAAGAATTGGTTAATTGTGATCTTTGTGTCTTCTCATGCAAAAAGGAATTACAAGTAGTCAACGTAGTTGGCGATGCTTGAATCAAACCTTCATAATGAGAATGACCTTCATTCGAAAAAAAGTACAAAAGATTGTATGTGGTTGCTGGTTCTGATAAACCAGAATACACTTCGACAATGGTAATGGTTTGTGCATCCCATACTTGTATTTTTACATTAAAAATGATCGACAACCATTGTAAGCAAAATTGATTTCCTTCAATTCTTCCATTGTTATAGGGAATGGCGATGTTTATAATAAAGCCTTGCCAATCTGCAATGTGCGGTATGTTTTCAATTATAGTAATGTCAAGGTAATTGTGCAAGCAAGACAAAGCATGCAAATTCTGGGACAAATATGCATTGCAAAAAGACTGTGCAACATATCACCTCAGGCAATGAATGTCAAATTCATGATTGCACAATTGACAAATAGAGTCGAATAGGCTTTCACCACAGTTTAAAGTAGCATGCTTTATTTTGTGCAGGCCTGCATTCTGTAGACTACGGTCAACATTGTTCCAATTAGTCTTTAGTGCAGCACAAGAATCTGAAATCGTGTTTCTTTCAAGTGTAACAAAGGAGTCAGTTTTTTTCCAATACAATGGCTCATAATGGCCGCAACTAGGATTTGCATCATGAAACAACACACATAATGGAAGCAGATGGCTTTGTGCATTGAATTGGAAATAGTTATTGCCTGTTGTTTTTACCAGACCCATATTGGTATGTTAAGCCATTTCGCCAACCAGTTTATACAGAAGTTGTCACCCCATAGACCAATCTCGGTTGCATTTGCAATGGGCATTGCTGAAAGTTGCATTCGACGGAAATATGTTTGCGCATCGTGGATATGATGCAGAGCGTAAAGGGTGTCATGATCTAGTTCCAGATGGAGCGATTTAAAAGCATCTGCATCGCCTCTATGCAAAGAATGTAAGAAGTGGTCTATGATTCCAGTTCGGAGTTCAATAGAGGTATAACGAAAGTGTAACAAAACAACAAATGTATCAAATAAGCAATCGCCCACGTTATACTTGAATGCAATGTCTCTAAAAAGGTTATGTTTTTTAACATGTCATCAATGTGAGCTGGTTTCTTTTTCGCGGGGACATAGCCTTCGATAGAAATGCAGATGGCAGCCATAGTTTTATTTTTGGTTTTGTTCAGTCCAATAGCGAAAAAACTAGCAACAACGAGAGCAAAATTCCCATAGCATGAAAGAGAATTCCAAACAATGAAAGCACACATTGTCAAGGGAAAAAGATATAGCATGTCGTACCTACAACGTATGTCTGTTGAGTTCAACTTTGAAAGCCTGGATTATGGCAACAGAGAAGGGGTTTCACACACTGATGTTTGCTACACTATTCACTTTATGAATACGCTGCCTCCCTGCAAAAAAATGCACACATCAACTTTGTTGTTGCAGAGACACATGAAAACAACAAAATGTTGGTCCAGAGACAAGTAGAGCCAATGGAAACATTTTGCATCTATCCAGAACCGTTTGTTTTCAAGATAAAGTCAGTTGGAATCACCTTGCAAGTGCGATTGAGGCCACAAATCAAAGCATGTGAACAATGTCTTCTATAACGAGTCACTTTTGTATCATGTCCCCTGCAAAAAAGGAATGCAAACATCACTATCACCTGTGCAGAGACCCATTGAAAAAATTGAAGAGCACAGATGCAAGATATATAGATGTTGTAATATACACATCCCAACAACGCATTTTTTTTCAGCCGTTTACACTCTATATTCTTTTATAAAAGCAAACATCCACACGTTTTTCAATATCCTAGCGTTTAATAATACATAGAAAAAAGTAGTTACGGTTGAATGGACCGATTTGTCAATGTCTATCATGGGTACATATGTCTGGATAGTTGTGCTACCATAAGTTAAAATAAGTCAGGAAAAATGACGAATGACATGGCATACAATAAATGGTGCTGGAAAATGACAAGAAATCAAATTGTGATAGGAGATAACCAGTTGCACAAAACCAGATGTGGACATGTGAGTTGTCTCCTTCGTCTCTCTATTCGGAAAGACCACACCATCTCGACATGAACCATGTTGAGGACAAAGTATGGAAGAAGAAAGACAGATCATCCCAAGAAGCACAATATACCAGAGACCGTTATAACAAAAAAAAAACCTCTTTGGACCAAGATCTAAAGTGTGTTAAGGAATGCAATGATTGGCCATGTTTGTGATATAGCTTACACTTGTTGCAATGCATGTAAATCCCTGTCGTTCAACCAGACTAAATGCACATGATATTAAACCGATTCTGATTGCCTAAAGAAAATGTTGGTTGCCCAGCTGCATTTTGCGCTTCACATAGTTTTCAGAGCACATGAAAAATCAACAGAAATCACCTCAGGTTGTTCTGCTATGGAAAGACACGAAGACATGGATTCCTCTCATAGAGCATTTCTTTTTGCTTTCAATAAAACGAGAAGCCTACTTGCATGAACGTATTATATAGCTTTAATAAGATGTTTTGGGAGCAATTTTCATTTGTTCAGGTTGGCAGTCAAGGAATAAGCCTTACTGTTTATTAACACATATGGTATAATTGTTTCAAACGAATAGAATTCAGCAAAAAGAAAAAAATGTATAGATATCATCTTCTGTTTCGAAAATTAGTTTAGTAACTATAAACTTTGTGAACCAGGTTAAGAGTCTAATTGGGAAGTTGACCAAAAAGGAGGTGTTTTGTGAACACAATGATGGCGTATGGAACTAAAAGCACCTAACTTGAAGATTGGAGTTGAAGTGCAGAAAACTGAAATTACAACATAGAAAATTGAAGTAATCTAAATTACATAGGTAAGGTTTTATTTGAAGGAGGTGAAATTTTGCACAATGATTCTAAACTCATGACCCCATAATTACAGTTTTGATTGGTAAACATCTACTTTAAGAATATATAAGACCCACATAACAATCTGTCCACACATATTGCATGAATGTTGATCGGTTTTCTTTTCTCTCATACTAAAATATATATTTTTACTTTCATCACAGAAGTTTTAAAAATCCATGAATGTCTATAAGCAGTCCATGATTCGCTGTGAAAAAGACATTAGCACTAACGATCACATAGTTGCTAGCACAAGTAAAATACAACAAGCAGGAGGAATCTAATCATGAACATGTTCATCACCTTAGCTACAATAGCATTGCAGAATGAGGAAACGATATATTCATTACAAAAACATTTGCATAGACACCTGCAAGAGTCGGTAATCACAGTCCTAGTGAAAATCAAAGGTTTGGTTTAGCACAATCCATCTTTTTGCCACTGTCTGATAATATCCAATCACAGAGAAAAAAGAATTTGGGAACATAAATTGTCTTGCGTCAAGAGTGTTTAGTAGGATGTACAGATGAGGTAGAAGTAGAGAGTTCTCATTTTCAGTGAGTGCTATAATAGGCGTTAAGTGATGTAGATAACACACAGTCTCGAATGTAATAGCATATAGTATTACAACTTTATGATGATAAGCTGGGCTATTTGGATTTTTTATCCATTGGAGACTATTGTTACATGGTATTGCATTTTATGGCCATCTCAAACTCTTACAACATATAATGTCCAAGTAAACAAATACCATCCCAGATAGTGGTAGATATTGTAGTAATAGTTCAATATTGTAGTGACAGATCAAGCAAGAGGAGCCTGCAAATAACTTCTTTGATATAAGTCAATATTGTAGTAATAGATTAAGGAAAAGCATCTTGGGAAAGTTGTCTCTGTACATTCCAGTGATTTCATATAGCTCTCAAACGCACCTCTAAAAAGATGTCAGGCCCTGAAGTAAAGTCGGTCAAGCATCATCAAACAATGACAAACTCCACCGATTACACCTTCCACTGTGTCTGTCTCTCCTTAGCAACCACTGTTGGGAGTTGGATCAAATCTCAATCACCATAAAGAGATGACATAGTATTAAAACAGAGCCAGAACCAACAAGCAGAAAGTGAAGCAGATAAGCCCCAAACTGCATAACTATGTTGGAAGATGTATCTAACCTGAAAATGGAAAGAAGCAGGGGAGTATAATCAACAAGCTTGAGGCTACAGACTGTCAATTCCAAACCAAGGCAGAGGGCTAGGAAACATTGACCATTGTATGTAGAGAAGGCGCCGAAGAAATAAATAATAAAATGGTTGCAGGAAACTGCCAGACACACAATGACCTATGATGAATGACGTCATTACGGAGGGGGTTTTATGATTAAGCTTTCAATGGGAGAATTCAATCGCAGACACCGAAGCTGCAATATTGATGGTGTGAATTGAGACTCAAACTAAAGACAGAAACATTTGAGGATCAAAACTATTGAGAGTCGAGATTCAGTTTCACTATCCAATCCAAGGTAGTGGAAAAATGTAAACATGTGTTTTAAACTAGCCTGCCTTGTTAGCCTTTAATTTTGAAATGGTACCCTGTATTATTCATCGATATTGGCATAAGTAGATCAGCACAATTCCATGCTCGTTAAGGATAGCATTTAGGATTCACTCTATTATTTTTCATTTTACACATCAATTTCTGTTAGTTTCCACTGATGAGCTAAGATGTGAAACTAGAGCCTACAGTCCGACGCCATCGCCACAGGGGTTTTTTACTGTTAAGTCTTCAATTGATTGAAAAGAGTTGCCCAAACTATTGGGATTTATGTAGAAAGAGTCGTTCAAGTAAAAACTAGGCATATGGGGGTAGGCGAGAGCAAAAAGAAACTGTTGCAAACCAATAAAAACAATAAAATGAAGAAAAACTGTACCAGAACAATAATATGCCGCTAGTGCAAAGGGAAAAAAAACACAGCAAAGCACAGGAAAACGAATTCTTACCAAGGTAAAACAGTCTCCAATCTGCCAGATCTATTCAACACACCAGAGTCATCAGCCCAATGTCGTTCACATCAGCCTTAGAGTCCGCATGATTCATATAAACAACTAGCATCCACTAAAAATAAATGTCATAAATAAGATTTATTCCTGTCAGAGCACAGTGGTGTAATCATGATATTTATGACATTTATTGTCTTTTCTAATGTTCACACTATGCATAGGAAAAAAATTCAGAAAATCATATTTTTTAATGTAAAAAATCTAAAAGGCCTATAAAATTAATTCAACCAATCAGGAAATTGCATTAATTGTTTAAAAATGAATAAATAAATATACATTTATAGAAAACTATACAATAGATATATAAAGTGCCACTTGGAATTTTGCAATTGGCTTCTTCATACAAATGAAATGATTTTTGGTGCTTGTAGGATCTCGCCTACGGCGAGATCGGGGTTAAATTTGACGGCCACCTATGCCTGTCAAACAATTTTTTAGTGACGGTAAATTTTAAATTTTGCCCTTCAAAAATGTAAAATAGTGTTATTTTTATAATGTTAATAAAATATATATAATATTATTCTATATATATTTAACTATTTTAAGAATATATTTGTATAATTTATGTATAAATGTATATAAAAAATGACGGTCATCCTTAAAATTTGCAAGTTTCATGTGACGGTTTTTTCAAATATTTACAAGTTTTTTACGGCTAAAATCACGAAAAACGTCTAAACGGCCGTCAAATTTAACCCGTGGGCAGGATAATAAAGTGTATAAGAATCTACCTCACACAACCATAAATGATCCACTTAACACACATTTCATCAATATGATGCTCACGTGAGTAAGTAGAGAACTATAATTAAACAAGGATAAATTGGAGTGGGAGGGGCAAAAGGTCATATATCTCATTAAATGCGCTAGGTGAGCACCTGAATGTCTTTATGCTTCATCTTAATGAGTACCACCTGAATGTCTTTATGCTTCATCCACACGGGATTAAATCTGCGGATGCCCCTATCAGTGAATCCCTTGCAACCTTTGCTATGAAGTCTTTTTGAGTGAAATGACTTCTTATGAGTTCAATTAATATCAACTTTTTGGAAAATTTTGAGGTTTAGTGGATGGCAAATTTTGAGAATATTAGTTGCAGTTTACAGGTGAGAAATTTCTTCATCTGAATGATGGTAGCCTTCATTTTCCAGCAGAGGCTGCTTAGTTTCAACCGGGCAACTATCAATAGTATTGTTAGATCCACAAGTGAGCCCATCCTTTCTTTGGTCTGTTTCCTTTTTATCATTTGCTTTGCCCCACAGTACAATGTAAAGCCCTGCAATTATCAGAACTCCTCCTACCAAACTGTAACAAAATAACACCCAGTTATATAAGTGCTTGTCAAATGTTAGTAGACAAAGTTCATTTGAGGTTTTGAGAGAAAAAGATTGATTGGGTTGATCTCTCTATATTTCTTTTATTTATTTTTTGGTTTAATGAAGGAGAAACCCAACCTTCCCACGTGGAGCTTGACATGAAGGATGAACTGGTCCAGGACTGCAACCAAAATTGTTGATAATGGATTGAAGAATACTGCAAAGACAGGCCCCTTTTCATTGATACAATAGGCTTGTACAAAGATGGCAAATGCTGAACATAGTACTCCCTGCATCAGTATCAGTGTAGTGTAAGGAAGAAATATTATTTTTCTGGAAATGAGTAAGTATCATGCCATTCCTGGGTTACTTGTTCAATTGTACCCATTTGTGTTTCATGGTGAAGGCCCACTATTCGTAGACCAATCAATGGAGGGAAGAGCCTAAACATCAGGTATATAAGCACAAATTAAAACCAAAGTCAGAAAAACTTTACTTTAGGGTAGACTGTTTAGGCACAGCTTCAATAAAGTTCCCTGCCATACAAGGATCACATGTTCTATTTGGTTCCATTTGTGTCCTATGATAAGGACAGCATTCCTCATTTAATCAATCATTAAATTGCGCCCATTTGTGTTCCAGGGTGACGGTCCACCATTCCCAGTTTAATCAACCAATAATAATTATACCTATCTACTGATCAAAGCTACCAAATGGAAATACATTTCAATGTTTGAAATGTCTAACTCTATGTAAAATGAATACAAAATTTGAGTTTCTTATAGAATATACAATGCTGAGAAGCTCCATATCCCATTTTAGGTTCCAGGCAGAGGCCTTAGGCTCAAAAATTAAGGCCATTGCAGTGCTCTAGACTGTCGTTGTGAGCAGCATCACTGTTAATGATTTTTGAGCTGGATACTTCTTCAGAACTGGGGTTGTTTAAGGAACATTGTTTATAAGGAAAGTAGCAGACAGTTGTAAGATTGCTTTTTGTGTGTATTACAGGATATTTTATGTGTATATGCATGTGTATTTGGGTTGTAGAAGATAACTGGTACCTGAAAAATAAGCCATGCAGACCATAAAAAACAGCTCCCAAATAACAAGAGTGCCCCAAGCATCCATTTATTAAGTTTTAGCAGATGATGTTGTGTCCCTGTAAGTGAGGGGCCTTTGTATAAAGTCATTATCATTGCCCCTCCCACACATATAATGGTACCTATAACTTTTGCTTGCCCACGCCTACTTCTGATATCAACTTTCTCCAATCTGCATGAAAACCCAATCCAACTTTAGTTACACTCATAACAGATCCAACTTGAAGCCCCTATTTCCTGGTTCAATTTACTATGTTACATAAAAATGAAAAGTGATGTCAGTTGAATTGTGTGTGATCAAGGTCTTGAAAATTATAGGTTTGTATCTAATATCACCAGATTTATTAATGAGCTCCATTAAAATTGAATTTCTTACCCATAATTCATTGCTAAACAACTTTGGAGTAGTACCTAAAAGTTGTGGCCATTATAAATGTGACAACAGGAATGAGGTTTGTAGTTGCAGAAGCAAATGTGGAGGAAGTCTTTGCCAAGCCTGCAAAGTAAAGATCCTCGTTGAAAGCAATCCTGAAAATTGTAAATTATTCAAAGTCACTTATTTTCAATGACAAGTAATCTAATTGCAGATTCACTAATCAAATAGCACAGTTTCAATGACAAGTAAATAAATTACTAATCAAATAGCAGAATTTCAAGTTTAATCACTTACCCACCAAGAGCAAGCAGAAAGATCTGCCAGAAAATGGCACAAGTCATTGCAGGGCGTTCTTTTCTGCACCAACATGAAGATTATCAGAAACAATCAAATATAAAAAAACTAAACTCAGAGCATGGGGCATGAGTGTAAGTGCAACATATACACCTTTCTAAAAAATAAGCAACAGGGGCCATAACAAATGTAGCAACAGCTTGCCTGTAAGCTACATACACAAATGGGTTCATTCCTTTGTCCAGAGCAAGTCTGACGATGATGTTCATCCCTGCATAACATGCCTGGACTGCAATTTGAGCAATATGGGGCTTGAATTCGCTCACCCTCTCCATATCTAATTCCTAGTTGAACAGAGCAGAGTAATGTAATAAGCAGGTCCATCCTTTGAATCACAAGCCACGTGACGCATGTACAACAGTGGATGAGCTCCCGTGGCTATTATGAGCTCCCGTGGCCATTATTCCACCGTTCTTGTGGTTCTTTAATTATTGCCCGCTGGGGAATTTTTGAAGGGAAGGTACAGCTACCAGTCAAATCTTTTGTTTGAGAGAAACTGACGCCATCAGCCATGGATTTTATAAATTTCTCAAACGAGAAGAGCACATTTCCACCGAATTTCACATCATCATCCAGGAATCTGTTTCAGTGGAAATGTGCTCTTCTCGTTTGAAATTTGCGTGGAAGAGTCTACAACGTTTAGTACTTCACTTCAATTCAGTATACTAGCAATCGCACCACAAAGGTGCAATGGAAAAGGCATGCAAGTGCGTGGAGAAGCGGGGCAAGAACTTCGAAGAAGAAGAAGAGCCGGGGTACAGAGGAGGAACATGATCGGAGAAGAGGGAGGAACAATCTACGTAGAGGGAGAGAATATGGCGTCATTGAGGAAAGGGTGGTTGCCGCTGAAGAAGTCGTCGTTCCTCCAATTTGTGCATGTGGACATATGTGCCAAGCAGGGATCAAATTTGAAGGGTTGGTCTGAATTTTATTTTGAAGGGAAAGTATTGGACCAGCGCTTCGATGATGAAAAGTAGCACAAATATTTTACACTTCATATGACAAGAATAAATCAAATACACACGTCATAAAAATTAAGAATATTTTTTTTAACGATATATTTTTTCTTTTCAAAATCACCAGTTGATTGGCATCTTAAATAAAAAGGGAAAATTCAGTAATCCAAACACAATGACCCCTCTATCATAATGATGTAAATTAAGCCGCATTTAAACTGGTAAAATAATCAAATTTTGATGTAAAGAAAGCCCAAATTTGTAATATTATAATTTCCTAAAAATCATCATAACTAAAATAAACATTAAATAAAATTAATAAATAAATACATAAACAAACAATTGAAATGAGATAAGAAGACACATAAATCACTAAACACATAAATACAATCAAACTACACTAGGATCTCTTATCAAAATCATTAAGAAAACTTATAAATAGTAAAATAAATAACTTTAACTTCTACTTGGAGTTTAGTCCTAAAAATAAAACCAATTTGGATTCTTACCCCTTCAATAAAAAAAACCATTCATATTTTAACCACTAAAATAACACACATGTAAATTTTAACTAGTAAAATGCATTGACTTAAATACATCTTCTAAATAAATTAAAGAAAATGTGCATCTATACATTGAAACACCCACACTAACTATGTCACCAATATATACATCTAAATATTCTTAGTTGATTTCCAATCCAAGAGTTTCACCTCATGTAGAGTATGCATTCAAATATACTACATAGAAATGATGTTTTACCAAATTAGAATACTCCATTAAACACACACACCCTTTGTAATCCTCCCTAAATCTATTCACAAGCCTCTTCCTCAACTCCTCAGGCATAGAGTTTAGCAAAATTGTCTTGAGCACAACAACAAATATAAAATTCTTGTTGGCCTCCACATCACTACTATTAAACAATATTTAGAGAGAAGATACCAATGATGAATTGGAGGGTTTCTTTCAATGGATGAAGAAGATTATCTCTACATATTCTCCTCCTCTAAAATGATCTCCTCTCCTCTTCTCTGCATTCTTCCATATTGAATGGGTCCAATTAACCTTTGCATTAGGAAGTAACTCGACACTTAGCTCGGTTCTTATTTGCAAGGGTCATAATGGGTGAGCTCCTTACGCGACTCAACTTTTTTTTCTTTAAAGCAAGCCCCATCTACATTTTCCCCTATATCCTTCTCCATTTCATACAAATAGAGCTAATCCAATCATCTTGGCCCATAGTTTGTCTACATGTCGAGCTCAAATTGATCTAGGAAATCTGGATCAAGACCATTGTGAGCTCATCCCACCCTTTGGAACCAACATGGCTCCAATAGAGCCTTCTTGGCACCCTACATTGTGAGTCACAAATTGAAGTCACTCTTTGAGATTAATTCAACACTTTTCTCCACACTCTTCCCCCACCTCAGATATCCATCTCATCCCATATCCAAACTAGTGGTCAGTCTACATAGTGGATCTATTCCAAATCATGTTGTGCAGTCTCCCAAGTGCACAAATATTTGTGTGCAAGTTGATCCTAGCTTTGTTTTATGTTTCTCAAGGTGGCTCCTGCAACAAAAAAATAGAAAAAGTAGAAAGTGGTAGATATTTCGTTTGAATGAATCCCAAGAAAAGGCCAGAACACAAACAATAATAATAAATCTCTGGTTTTTAGCTATTTGTGCTCAAGTATTTGTGTAGCTGACATCAAAAACTTGCTAGTAACTTGGAATTTGAGCTTAATAGTATTATAGTGGTAGTATATTTGTTATATTAAAACATTTGGTAATTTCAAGTATTACGACTTATCTAACGTATCTACGAGTCATACGTATCTACGAGTGACTGTTGTTTGTAAAATTAATCAAAAATATTTTTTAAGACATAATAATTTCACACAAATTTTGACAGACATTTTTTCACCATAGCCCTTCTTTTGAAAGTTTTAAAAGTAACTTGCCCTTTTGTATATTCAAATGATTTTTACATTTTGAATTTTTTTTTACATGCAATTTTTTACTTGCCCTTTTCTGACGGGTTTGAGACCTTGGGAAGGGCTGTGACTGGCTCAATTTTGAACCCTGGCCAAGTGTTAGTGAATGTCGAGGCCTTGGCATTCAATATTTACAATGTCAATAATCGCCTTGTCTAAAGTGAGGCCTTGAGATTTATGTATTGTTAGGGCACAAGCCATTTTTAGTGGGAGCTACCTTCGAAACCCCCGAGAAATGGGTGCGATAGGAATGTCGAAAGGATTTTCTGGGTCCCATGTTGGTCCAATGTATCTTTTAAACCGAACAACAACAAAAGAAGGTAGATCTCGGTGGACGGAGACCTTCCTATCCCGAGTTTTCCTCATACCAAGGATTTGTCTGGCTACCCCCAAATCCTTCATATCAAAGGATTCACTTAGTTGTTTCTTGAGTACTTTTATTTCCTACATGTTTTTACCTGCAACCAACATGTCATCAACATACAAACACAGGATAATATAACTTCCATCCTCAAATTTCTTTGTATACATGCAATGGTCAGAATGACATCTAATATAACCTTGCTCCATCATGAAGCTATCAAACTTCTTATACCATTGATGTGGAGCTTGTTTCAGGCCATACAAGCTCTTCTTCAGTTTGCACACCATCTCCTCTTTACCTTTGACTTCATATCCTTAAGTTGCTTGCATATATAGCTCCTCCTCCAAATCACCATGGAGAAATGCGGTCTTTACATATAACTATTCTAAGTGCAAGTCTTCTCGCTACCACTATTCCAAGAACAGATTCGATAGAAGTCATTTTTACTACGGGAGAAAAAATCTCATCAAAATCTATACCTTGTTTCGTGCAAACCCCTTGACCACCAACCGGGCCTTATATATTTTCTTTCCTCCTTCTTTGTCTTTAGCACTATACACCCACTTGTTTCCGCAATGCTCTTTTGCCTTAGGTAGCTTCACCAAATCCCAAGTTTGGTTCTCCATGAGAGACTTATGATCCTCATCCATGGCTTGCTCCCACTTCTTCTGGCATCTACTGCATTGCTTCATCAAAGCTCTCTGTCTCTCCACTATCGGTGAGTAATAAATAATAAAGAGAAGGAGAAAAAAGTTCGGGTTTTTTCGACCCTAGAAGACCTCCTCACCGTAGGAGTTTGGGGTTCTGTTGAGTAGGTTCTGAGGCTGATTCATGGGTCACTTTGTCCCATCTAAAAGATCCTCTACCACACTTTGCATATTCTTTCTTGGATTCTCCCTATTTTCCTGCAACTGTTGCTTATACATGACTTTCTCATTAAAGACCACATCCCTAGACTAAATGATTTTCTTGTCCTTAATACTCCAACATTTAAATCCAAAGTCATCACCACCATAACCAATAAAAGTGTATTTTTCTGATTTAGCCTCTAGCTTGGTCCTATCATCCTTGTCAATATGAACAAACACCTCACATCCAAAGACTCTAAGAAATGAGTAATCGACTTTCTTACCATACCAAGCCTCCTCAGGTATGCCTCCATCCAAGGCACTTGAGGGTCCTTTGTTTATCAAGTACAGTTGTGCTCACCGTCGCCCAAAAATAAAGAGGCGATCATGCATGTATCCTCATGCTCCTAAAGACGTTCCATTATTGTTCTGTCCATCCTTTTCGACACCCCATTCTCACTGCGAGGTTCTAGAATTGTCTTTTGCCTCTGGATTCCATTCTTAGAACAATAATCATCAAATCATTATTGCTGCAATACTCCCCTCCATTATCTCGACTGAGACATTTTAACTTAAGACCTATTTCATTCTCTACCAAGGCTTTCCATTTAACAAAAGTATCAAATACATCGATTTGTTTCTAATACAATAAACTCAAACTTTCTTTGTTACATCATCAATAAAAGTAACATAATAACTTAAACCCCAAGAGATGATACGAAAGTGGCCCCCACACATCAGAATGTACCAACTCTAACTTACTCTCTTTCTTCGTAGGTCCAACCTTGAGAAACCTTACTCGCTTCTGTTTCCCATATATGCAATTCTCACAGAAATCCAAACATGTTTCTGTATATCCAGGTAAATTCTTCTTTATGATGTCCATGCCCTTATGGCTCATATGACCGAGCCTATAGTGCTATAATGTTGTATCTACATCTGAAGCCACAAGATTACAATCATTAGTACTATCAGTGGATAAATACAAGGTTCCAACCTTCTTACCTCTTGCCACCACAAGAGCACCCTTGGTAACCTTCCAAGAGTCAACTATAAATATCACAGTACAACAATCACTTCCCAATTGCCCCACCGATATCAAATTTCTCCTTAATGTAGGCACATGTCTGACATCCTTCAATAGCCATGTATTCCCATTCTACATCTTAACCTGAATAGAACATTTTCCAACTATATTGCAAGGCTCATCATCACCAAGAAAAACATGCCCAAAATCCCCTTGAACATAATCAACAAAATAATGCCTATGTGGAGTAGCATGAAAAGAAGCCCATGAATCTAAAACCCAAGATTCAGTAATATTATGCAAAGAAAGAATCAAAGCATCCTAGCATACATTACGATGCCACATTTGCCTCCTTATTTTCTTCCTATTGTTTCTTCTTATCCCAAAGCTCCCAACAGTCCTTCTTTGCATGCCCAGACTTTCCACAATTCCAACATACAATCTTGCTCTTGGATTTTGACCTTGCCCAATCTTTCGATTTTCCACGGTTTCCTCTATTCTTCTGTCTCCCTCTAGTTTCCATTGTCAAAGCATTCCTTGAAGTAGAAGATTCCCCAGATATTTTTCTTCACATTTCCTCGCTTAGAATCACCCCTACAACATCCTCAAACTTCAACTTCGAGTTAGCTGGAACCGAGTTGCTTACCGCCATTACCAGGCTATTCCAACTTTCAGGTAAAGAGCACAGAATTAATAAAGCCCTAACTTCTTCATCAAATTATATTGTAACCGAAGCTAGCATATTCACAACCATATTGAAATCATTTAAATGATCTACTACTGAACTATTCTCAAACATCTTCATATTAAACAACTTTTTCATTAAAAATATCTTGTTAGAGGCAGAGGGTTTTTCATACAACTTCCCTAATGCATCCATTAGATCTTTTGTAGTATTTTCCTTTGAAACATTAACTAATATTGAAGATGCAAGACACAGCTGGATTATTCTAATTGCCTTCCTATCCAGCAAATCCCATTCCGCATCTGTCATGCTCGAGGGTTTGTTCACCTTATCAGACAACGGAGTATAAAGATCCTTCTGATAAAGGTAATCTTCCATCTACATCTTCCAAAGACTGAAATTATGCCCGTTGAATTTATCAACCCTAGATCTTCCATCATCTGCCATAGCTCCCACTCAAGCTAAAAACTTTCCCTGCGATTCAACACTTTAGCAAACCAAACCAGGCTCTGATACCAATTGTTAGGAATTAATAGAATCTAATGCGGAATAATTCCTCATAATCGCAATAATAAGAAGTATGAATAGAATTATAGAAATGAAAAATGCACAACACGAAGACAATATTTAACGTGGTTCACCCAATGTGGGCTACATCCACTAAGAACACTTGCTCATATTTTATTACAAGCCAACAGTCTTCACAATTACAATAATCAAATCTTGTTTGGAGCTACGCTCAACAAACCCTCCCGAATTCGCACTTGAATTTGCACACACTATTCACCTTCACAAAACACACTCATATAAATCCTATTGTACGTCCATTTATTTATAAGTACATCAATAGGTAGCCAGAAGAGGCGGTTTTACAAAACAATGGGTACCGAAAAACCATGGGCCCAAAAATAGCCCATAACGGTTACCCATTACCCATGGGTTAATAAACCACCCATGAAAATTTACTTCGGGGGCTTCGCCCCAACCCCCTTGACCCGCTCACCGGCGGGACCGCCGTAAAAATATCCGAGTGTAACACATGGAAGGTGTACCAAACTCTAACATGAAAACAGGCTCCACAAACATAACACTAGCGAGAAACAAGCGTACATTTCGAGGAAGATTGTTGGGCGGACTTGATGGTGGTTATCACCTTGTTAACTTCAACAAAAGAGATTGTTGTTTCTCTCGGCGTTGGAGGAATGTTGCATGTATTCCAGTTGAAGTGGATATCAAAGTCACGATGTCCCAACATGTCTAGTTCATTAAGTTGTATATTGGTGTCAAGCCGGAGTTGGGAAAGGAGTTCCCACTCATCCAACAGGACGCAACCATGTCTAGTTCCTTCGAAGAGTTGTGCGCGTGCGCACATGTGTGTGTGTGTGTGTGTGTGTGTGTGTGTGTGTGTGTGTGTGTGTGTATTCACACACCCAAATGGAAATACTTAGCAAATCTTAATCTGTATAATTAAAATAGGGCGAAACCCATTTGCCATTTGGGAAATATTATTGAAAGGAAGTAAACCAAGAATAAACAAATGTATTGAAACCCTAGGAGAGGGTGTAAACAAAACAAGCAAATATTAAAACATGTATGCCTTTCCCAAGAGCTTGATATGGCCTCCAATGGTTTCCCTTCCTCCTCCAACAACCTGCAAAACAAAAGTGAAATAATAAGTCCAAAGAAGAGAGAAAGAAGACTTCATAAGCATGCTTTAGGGTTAGGTTACCCTTTTTCCTCATCAAGGGTCCTAATTGAATCCATCCAAGGGATGAGATTCATCCCTACAAAAAGTAGGTGGAGAGTGGGTGAGTGGAAATTACCTTTTAATTTAAATGTTTTAATTTCAAAAACATGGGTTGACTTTTAAGGGGTCACTTTTGGGGTAAGGAATGTGTTTATTAATTCTAACCCCATGTCAAATGGGGACCTTATTATTTGTTTAAACCTTGTGGAATTAAATACCTTGGGTATTTATTTATTTTGCCCCTTTAACCCTCTAAAATTAAATATGGAATATTTAACTATAGTAGGAATTAAATTGTTTATTAAAATAATACTTAGGGGAGTTTAACTACTCTTTCAAAGATTAAATTCATTAAAGTTTAATGTGGGTTTAATATTTATTTTAATGGGAAAATTTTATCGATTAAATATAATTGTCTAGAAACGTTAATGAAGCAATCGTTGTTTTGAAACCTTTTGTGGGCACGCTTTTCAAAAAAAAAAAAATCCATAGTTTTTTCTGTTTGTTGTCGGGTTTTATGGGAATTTATGTGGGAAAAATGTGGGTGTTACAATGATAGTATAATTGGCGAGAAAAGAGATTCAATTTTCCTCTCAAAATGACAAATTGGGGGAGAGGATGCCACCATTTCTCTCTTATGAGCACCAGGTGTCTATGAAAAATATGTTCGCTTGCATGTATCCTGCATATAAATGTCGAGACTCTCTTGATTAGTGCCTTTTTGCAAGTTTGAAGAAAAGTCTAGAACCCCAAGAAAATAAAGGAAAAGAGTCTTTCAATAAAGGCATGCATCTTTCTGAGATTCATGTGGCAGTTCTACTGTGCATGTTATCTCTCCAAAAGTCTCGAGGGTGGTAGATGTGTTTGTGTAAACTAATAAGGGCATTCCAAGCTTTGAGGCAGAGGTGGTTTTCCAATGGGAGACCATTCAGAGCCCACTCGAGAAAACCAGAGGGCCTATTGTAGGATGTTGAAGGGGGTATTATAAGGCAATGCGTGGTGAGTCTCTCTGATGGTTGTCAGGAGATAAAAGTTTGCTGACACCCTTTGGGTTGCCAATTTCAACCACATTGCATTCTGGCACCATCATTTTAAACATGGAGTTTAGCAACAAGGAGCAATTACCCATAAAATAATTGAAAGCGGGTTTTAAAGATTTACTACCAATAGGCAAGAAAACAAGCATGTTGTTCTTGATATGTATTTCAAAACCCGCGCTTAAAAAAGGTGCACAATAATAAGTATTTGGATGCCAAAAGGGACAAATAATGGATAAAATCAGTGAGGTAACTTGATCAATCAATGGCGGGGAGTTTGAAGCCCTTTAAAAAACCAAGGCTAAGGCAAGAAGTCTATGTCCATTATGTGTTTGATGGTTGGGCATAACCAATGCTTAAACTCCCATATTAGCACAACAAGGAGGATGCAGTTAGAACCACCGTCTCTTTTTCATTATGTTCACAACTTGAATAATCACCTCCTGGTCCTAAGAAGAGGCTTTTACACATCAGTAATTGAATGGTGAGAAATGAGTGTTTTGATTATTTTACATTATCAACTGAAATGTGTCATTTACTTGCCAACTATCTGACAACTTCGTATTCTGCAAGTGATGGGTTTAGCCTAGTTGTTGCTTGCAAGGCAATAGATTGGTTTGTGTTGTTATGTCCTTAAGTTATTCATCATGGAATTATCTTTGTAGCTTGCATTTTCTATGGTAATGTCATTCTCGTTCATGTTTACAAAGTGTGGAGATATTGGTAGATGATCTCGATATTGTTAGCATATTCATATTCAACAATATGAAATATCCCTAATGGGATACCACGTAAAAATGCACAAAATATAGAAAACTTGCAGCCACATAGAATACGATTTTACTAGATTTTTACAATTGGGACAGCGAACTAAAGAAACTTAATAATTGCAAAAATGTCCACCGAAATACTTGAAAATTTAAATAGAGCTTGAAATTGTTATAAAGGACACAAGGAAACTATTTCGACTTTTACAGAGAGATTAAACTACCGGAAAAATCACAACGTGCCCTAGAAAGCGGGAAAACTACGAGAGGCTTGTAACTCTCCAAATACCGGAGCAGAAATTAAGGGTCTTTAGAAATAACAGTGACAGATATAGGAAATAGTATTTCCACCTTCAGATCTAGGAATGGCCGATTGGAAAACCCTCCAAATAAAGGTTGCACCTTCGATATAGAAACATCCATCGGAAAACCTTCAAATAAAAGCTGCAAGTCACCTCACTTAGAATGGGTTCGAAAAATGATGGAGGGACCTTCAACGTGCTACCACACCCGGCCCAAATGGTGTCGTGAATCGATCTAGAGCCCTTCTACTTATCTTCCCCAAATGCCCCCAAGACCCTCAAGATGATTCCTTTGAAACCTTTGTTGATGTCTCCCGCTGCACGGCCCGAAAGTGGCTCCAAAATGAAAGACTAGGGTAGATCTCTCACTACCGAAGAATGCCCTGCTAGATAGGGACGGGTCTCTCACCACCAAAGCTAAGGTCCCTATGTGATTTGACTCCACAAGTTGTAGATGCGCAACAACAAAGCAACTACACGAGAAGGGGTCAATAAAATGTATATCAAAAATTTCCTCTCCTTTCTCTCCTAGCTCCTTATATACATTCCAAGGCAAAAGAGCCCCAATAGACCAAGACGTGTTTCATTCCAAGGAGGAGCAATAAAATAAAAGTAACTAAAGTTACTTTTTCCCGTTTAAGTCACCAAGGTCCAAAGTGACCCCTAAACGCCAAACACAACTATTAGTACCATGTAGCCCCTTCTCAGTAGCCCCCAGCGTCCCTAGCCCCTTGGATATGACCATGGCTTGGACTCGCTTGACCCTTAGGCCTTTGGCATAGGAAAAGGGGACATTACACTATGGGACAAACTTGGAGCATATACCTAATACTTCACAACAATTACGGCGACATGTTGCACATTGCCCTTATAAATTGAATCAAAGGTTTGTCATGAATTTTCTATGTACTTGGGTTTATCCATTTGCATCAAAATCTAAATACTATGGAACTATACATCCTCAAAAATTTATGAAATTATGACCATATAATGGTCATCTCCAATATATATCAAATAAAAGAGAATTGAGATGCCCAAGGCTATTTTCCAAAACATTCACAAAAGAAATGAATATCGGCTACAAGTAGATCTATAGAGTTCTCCTAAACTTGGAAATCAAGGTGTTAGCATCTCTGCATTTGTTATTCTTGATCCTCCATTCAAGTTTCTATAATATTGAGTAGCTAAGTTTACTCCAAAAAGTACATGATTTCTTTTATAACAATTATCTTGCTCAACTTTTACAACTGACAGGAGCCTAAGCCAATGAAGTAATCATAAATAAATTCATCTTCGATAAATTTTTAGTGCATGTCTACAACTATCATAGCGTCTTTCAATAAGTTGAGTTTTCTTGACTGTGAACATTTTTTTCATAGACCCCATTTTTTTGCAGCCTATCTGCTTTGCTAGACTTGAATTTCGCCCACAATAAAGTCTCAGGCCCCATTCCTCACACATTAGCTCAACAAAATCTCCCTCAGGAATAACATGTTGAATGATGTTGTTCAGAGTCTTTAGCGGCAACTTTGTCCCAAACTATGGTACCTGAACCTCTAGAGAAACCATTTGTCGACCCCTTTCTTGAAACCCTAAGAAAAACCCTCATCGACCTCTAATATTCAAATTTTGCGTTGAGGGTCACTTTTGGACCATGGTGTGCCCTCAAAGGGGAAAGTAACTAAGTTATTTTATTTTATTTGACCCCTCCATGGAATGAAACGCGTCTAGGTCTATTGGGGCTCTTTTGCCTTGGAAAGTATATAAGGAGCTGGGAGAGAAAGGAGAGGGACCTTTTTCGCATACATTTTTATTGACCCCTTCTCGTGCAGCTGTTGTTGTTGTGCATCTACAGCTTGTGGAGTCAAATCCCACAGGGACCCTAGCTTCGGTGGTGAGAGACCCGTCCCTAGCTAGCAGGGCATTCTTCGGTAGTGAGAGATCTACCCTAGTCTGTCATTTTGGAGCCGCTTTCAGGGCCGTGTGGCAGAGACATTAACAGAGGTTTCAGAGGAAGGATCTCGAGGGTCTTGGGGGCATTTGGGGAAGATAAGTAGAGGGCTCAGATCAGATTCACGCAGCCATTTGGGTTGGGCGTGGCAGCTCGTTGAAGGCGCCTCCATCATTTTCGACCCCATTCCAAGCGAGGTGACTTGCAACCTTTATTTGGGGGTTTTCAGTCGGTCGTTTTCAGATCTGAAGGTGGAACTATTATTGCCTATATCTGTTAATGTTATTTCCAAAGACCCTTATTACTGCTCTTGTATTTAGAGGGTCACGAACCTCTGAAGTTTTCCCATCTGCCTAGGGCATTCTGTAATTTTTTGGCAACAGTTTGATTTGTGTAAAATTCCCAAAAATAGTTTTATTATGTCCTCTATAATAACATCAAGCTCTATTTAAATTTTCAAGTAATTCGGGTGGACATTTTGGCAAATATTAAGTTTCTTTAGTTTGTTGTCCCAACTGTAAAAATCTGGTAAAATCAGTATTTTATGTGGCTGCAAGTTTTCAATATTTTGTGCATTTTTAAGTGGTATCCCATTAGGGATATTTCAGTGGTATCAGAGTTGTTGTTCCTCCAGCTTGTGTGGGTTAAATATGGTAGTTTGGAAAGATCTCAATGTGGGTTTTATGAAGGAAATGTTCACCAACATGGTGAAACAACAGGAAGCCACTAACCTTTATTTGAGTCAACTCACTCAGAATGTGAATCAAAGCAAGATCTAGGGACAATAAGGAACATGGTGAGAACAGTGATAGAGGGCGGCCAATAGAGGTGATTGATGAGGATTCTTGTTGGAGGAAATACCAATCTTTGAGTAAGGGTTTCAGAGATAATATGTCATTTCAGATTATTGCATGATGAAGATTGGTAGCAAGCCCAAGCGAGATCATCATATACCGGTACCTGAATTACAAAAGAACTCATTTGTAGAAGAAGCTTCTAGACAAAAGGGTATGATTTCCATTGAGCAAAATAATTGCATTAGTGAAACTTTGCTTGTTAGAGAAATTATTCCAGCTCAGGAGAAGAAACTTGTTTATGCAAGCAAGGAGGATGTAATGGAAACTCTTAAAAAGTGTGAGGAAGGGAATAGCAGAGCTAGAGCTGCTAGGTTGATAGCGACTCAAGCAAGACAACACATACAAGAGTTCAAGGAAACGATGAGGGCAAGTGATGCAAGGAAGTCTACACCCACGAAAGAAGACTCTATGGAGTAGCTGGCACATGAGGAGGAGCCTCACATGGACACTTGTGTAAAATTGCAGCCTATTGTAATTTCCAAACCAACAACTGTTGATCAGCTTTTCAGATACTTTCAACAGGCACTCAGGAACAATGTTGGGGGCAGCTCAACATATGTCTATCTTGAACACACGGAGGACATTGATGGCCTTGAAGGGTATGAAGAGCACACTAATGTGTCTTATTTATTGTCACCTATTCCAATTTACTTCCATCATGAGATGCATGGTATGGTAGATGATGAAGTCTTCATCATGGAGTTTGTTGGACCATTGCTCCAACTATGTGTATATGAGCATCTGGTGGATGATATATGGTGGCAAGTTTTAGCTCACTTAATGAGATCTGAGGGCTCATGGGGCATTATAAGCTATGGGATCTGGTAATATGTGGCAGTTATCCAAAACTATCAATTCTGATGTTGAAAACTTTGTGACTGATTTCATAAGCCAAAGAAGGAATTCAAATGTGTCTTTTGGGATTACAAGTGTTGGCAAGCATGATTTCTTCATTGGAGACTCGGTGCAAGAAGGGAGAGTACCTCTCAAGGTACTAGCATTGGTTTTCTGATTGCAAAAAGGGGTAGGAGAATATTTTTTAATCATCTTCAGCTTGTTGGACTGTGTATAACAACAGTCATAATGAGAGGAGAAAATAGCAATATGGGACAACAGGGGAAAAGAGGTGAGAGTGGACATTCGGGGCAGCGGCCTCCCCATTCTTTTGCCAGGCCTTTGGGGCTTCACGAACCATTTTTCTTGAAGGATCGGAAGTTAACCAGGCACACAGAACCCGTAGATATGTTGGATGAGGAGTCTTGTTGGGAGAGGTACTAGACCTCGAGTGAAGGCCTTCGTAACAACATGCCATTCTAGGAATATTGCAAAATGAAGGTTGGCAGTAGACCCAAGAGAGATCAGCAAAAACAAGTACTAGAGTTACAGAGGAGATTGGGACAGATCTCCATTCCACACTTCGATGGTTCTAAGAAGTGTACTGCACCGTCTTGGGTCCAGAAGTGAAGACATACTCCGACTCGAATCCTATGCGTGAGGAAGATGCAATTAAGTTTGCAAGCTCGCATCTTGAGGGAGACGCTCATGATTGGTGGCATCATGGGCTGATTACACAGGGACACATACACATTACGACTCATGCAAGAGTTTCGCGCAGAGGCTGGTGAGCAGATTTGATAGGAGGGACCCTGACAGGTATTTCAGGGAGTGGACTCATTTGAGACAAACCGGTCCCCTGGATCAGTACATCGCAGATTTTTTCAGAGATTACCAGTCATGGTACCTGATGTCATGGAGAGGAGGTTGATTTTTGTTGTTCATAGTAGGTTTGACTGATGCTTTTTTGGATTTGTGAAGGCATTTGAACCTTCTTCTTTGCACGGGGTTGTTAGGAAAGCTCGGGACTTGGAGTTATCCACTCCAAAGCCGAGGGCTCCACCTCGCGTTCAGCAAAGGGAACCTCCATCTGGATCAGACGAATGTCAGCGAGAGGAGCCTCCACCGAGGTAGGAGGTGGTTAAAAAGCCAATCATTTCCCGAGAACACAGAGATGAGTTGAGGCGAAAGAAACTATGTTTCGATTGCCACACACCTTGGATCCCAGGACATGATTGCAGAGGTAGAGGGAAGGCTCAATTCATTGAAGTCTTGAGGAGAGCAAGGGTGATAGAGGTGAGGAGTTAGAGACTCGTGAGATGGATGATGGAGATGGGGTTGCGTTGGATAGTGTTGATGCGGGGTAGGAGGAGAAGACTTTTCCTCGGGAGATTATAGCCACATTGCCTAGTACTCTGATGTATAAGGCATTTAGGATTAGAGGAGTTATGCAGGGTCAGCGAGTTGGGGTACTCATTGATAGTGGGGCAACCCACAACTGTATTGATGCCTCATTGGTTGAGAGGCGAGGACTACAGACAGAGGATTTTGAGGGCCTCAACGGGGTTGTAGCCAATGGAGAGTCTATGAGGTGCACACGGCGGGTTCCCCAAATGAGCATCACGATGGGTAACTATATACAATTATCGATGATCTCCACATCGTTGGTATGGGAGTGACCAACATAGTGCTGGGAGTGCAGTGGCTTCGCTCTCTTGGGGAGTTTCGGACTAACTTTCAGACGATGGAGCTGAAGTTTAAATCCGAGGGCAGGAATGTGATTTTTAGGGGATTATCTACAGGAGCACCTAGGGTGGTTACAGCTGAGGGGATGGAGAGAACGTTCCGGCATGGTGAGGAATTTTATTATCATGGATCGATGTTGAGTAGGATGGATGTGGAGGTGACCAGCAATGTTGCACATGAGACAGTTACAGAGATTGGGGTTATAGGCTCAGATCCTCTGAGTTTATCATCATGTTGGTTATCTAAGGGGTTCGAGTAGACTGGAGATCTCATTTGCTTGTTGAGTACTCCAAGAACCGACACACTTGTGAGATTCTGGATGGTCACATACAGGATGACACCTACAGATTGGAGGATGAGATGATATTCTATCATGGCAGATTATACCTTGTGTCAGACTCAGGGTTGAGGGTGGAGATATTGCGACATGTGCATTGTTTTTTCGTGACCGGACACCTGAGCTTTGATGAGACCTATAGGCTCATATCAGAGAGGTTCAGAAGGCATGGGTTGAGGGAGGATATCCCCAACTTCATACAGGGATGTACGGTTTGTCGTTATAACAAATCGGAGCTTACAGGTTCAGCATGTTCTGAGTCAACAAGGGATAACACTCCTATGTATTTTGTTGCTTCTAGGCACGGTGGGCATTTCACCCATGTGCTAGTCAGTGGAAGGATGGAGTCGACTCAGTTACCTAGTTTTTCAGTAGGTTATCACTCATCGCAGGAGGTGAACTATGTGGAGTTGACATTGTCGGTTGACCATGTACTGGAATCTTGGGATTTTTCCCCCCATGGGACACATCGAGATACATTATGAGGAGTTGTACCCTCACACCAATGTGGGTCATGTGGGAGAGTCGGCACACTTTGTGCGTATACAGAGTTATTTCATAGGTTGATCCAGGGAGTTCTACAGAATTCAGAGTGGACTTTCATACCCAGGGTTGATTGGAGAGGCAGTGAGTGATCACATGATGACAACCTTGCATTGGCAGGGATTGGACAGATTGGAAATTTTGGTGCGGGTACCGGTGGAGAGTCGGTTTGGGTATCATTCTACTTCACGGACACCATTGCTCTCGATACCATATGGAGGTCATGATGACTGCATGGGGTTTCTTGGTTACTTCGGATTACACCGATCCTTGGTTGATGACAGGGTGAGGTGGAGAAACTTATGGCGTGGTATTCAACTTCTGCAGCAGGACAGGATAATGCTTGGGGTCAAGCATTTCTCGGGAAGGGAGGATTGTAATGTCCCCTTTTTTCTGTGCCAAAGGCCTAAGGGCCAGGTCGAGTCCAAGCCGTGGTCAGACCCAAGGGGTTGTGGATGCGGGGAGCTATTGGGAAGGGGCCACGTGGTTCTAATATTCAAATTTTGCGTTGAGGGTCACTTTTGGACCATGGTGCCTCAAAGGGGGAAAGTAACTTAAGTTATTTTCTTTTATTTTATTGACCCCTCCGTGGAATGAAACGCGTCTAGGTCTATTGGGGCTCTTTTGCCTTGGAAAGTATATAAGGAGTTGGGAGAGAAAGGAGAGGGACCTTTTTCATATACATTTTATTGACCCCTTCTCGTGCAGCTTTGTTGTTTTTGCATCTACAGACTTGTGGAGTCAAATCCCACAGGGACCCTAGCTTCGGTGGTGAGAGACCCGTCCCTAGCTAGCAGGGCATTCTTCGGTAGTGAGAGATCTACCCTAGTCTGTCATTTTGGAGCCGCTTTTCAGGGCTGTGTGAGAGACATTAACAGAGGTTTCAGAGGAAGGATCTCGAGGGTCTTGGGGGCATTTGGGGAAGATAAGCAGAGGGGCTCTAGATCAGATTCACGGCAGCCATTTGGGTTGGGTGTGGCAGCTCGTTGAAGGCGCCTCCATCATTTTTCCGACCCCATTCCAAGCGAGGCGACTTGCAGCCTTTATTTGGGGGTTTTCCAGTCGGTCGTTTTCAGATCTGAAGGTGGAACTATTATTGCCTATATCTGTTAATGTTATTTCCAAAGACCCTTATTATTGCTCTTGTATTTAGAGGGTCACGAACCTCAAGAAGTTTTCAAATATTAAGTTTCTAGGGCATTCTGTAATTTTTTGGCAACAGTTTGATTTGTGTAAAATTCCCAAAAATAGTTTTATTATGTCCTCTATAATAACATCAAGCTCTATTTAAATTTTCAAGTAATTCGGGTGGACATTTTGGCAAATATTAAGTTTCTTTAGTTCACTGTCCCAACTGTAAAAATCTGGTAAAATCAATATTTTATGTGGCTGCAAGTTTTCAATATTTTGTGCATTTTTAATAACGTTATTGATAAGTATGATAAAATTTTCTTCTTTTTCACCCCAAATTTTTAGATGTATGTTTAATCCTATTGTTTGTTTAGTAGAATTCCGGTTTTGAATGATGGGATAGTGACGAGTTTAAATTTTTGAGTTGGGACAAGCCACGTATTTCAATAGAGGAGAAAATTTCCACCATTGAAAATTAAGATACTTTGTCAGAAGATGCGGATGTGTTTTGTGTAGACAAGCGGATCAGACAGCTTTGAGGAATTACAAGACTTATTTATGTAAATGTTCGAGGGCGACCTCCATGAGAAGCCTGCAATGCAGAGCAGCTGTGGCAGTTTTTAAGAGACAACAATCCATGAAAAATTAATTCTTTATTAAGGATAAAGGTTTTTTTGATAGGGATGCATCAGTACAACAAATTTTTGGGCTCCCTGACATGTTTTCGCTACAGTTGTTCACAACAAATATATGTATGTATACATACAACACACAGACATAAATAGATAAAATATAGCCAAAAAAGCCAAGATCAACCACATATTATGCATGCAGTGAACAAAATATTTGAAAATAAATTGAATAACAAAAAAGTATTGACAATTCAATGCCATATGTGATGATATTCAGTGGTCAAACTTAGCTAAACTAACTAAAGAATATTATCCATTGTTACACTGCCAACAAGCTAGAGCTTAAACTCATTATAGTTGAATTTAGACTGTCAACAAGCCAAAGCTTAAACACATTAAACTCATTATAGCCAAATATTAGATTTTACCATTAAACAATTTAAAAATTAAAAATCAATATATAAATTAACCACAATGTATAAGTCAATTCTCAACAATACAATACATGGATTCTAATCCTATGATCACTGGCACGTGATACTATCAAATTATGGTATTATTTGCTGATAGGCCTACCGAAAGTTGACTATTCTTGCAATTCTCATTTTTTTGTCATTATCCTCTGCCAAATAAACTATAGAGAATTTAAGTCGTTAATTTCATTGGGGAATACTATTACGCAACACAACTTGGAAATCTAAGTAACGGTTACTCCAGGTAGTAACTACGTGCAACCATTGTTGATATCGATAATATTGAATATCAATAATAAATAGTTTTTGGTGTTGTGTTTGGTGTTGTCGTGGGATATGTGGAAGTGTATGGTTTCTGGTAAGGTGGGATCTGGGTATGATTTGGCACGTGTACTAATACGGGGCTCGGGAGCGGTTCCGCCTTGGATTCGTCCAAAGGTACAACAACATGCTAGATCTGCTTGGATTCTTCCAAGATAATTTAGGCGTATCCACATCCCTGTTGTGGTGCCCTAGAGGTTGGTGCCTAAACCTTTCAAAGCCAACATATTTTGCATTTTTTTCTCATGGATTGTTGTCTCTTAAAAGTCTACCAATATTTCGCAATCTGAAACCTCTTAAAATTACTAATTTACTCCATTCAAATACTCCTCCAATCTACCTATCGGCCTCTCACAAGCACCTTTAGATGCTTTTGCTAGTATATCAGTATATGATAAAATACCACTACTATTCAATTGTACAAACTTTTATACATGTTTTTAGATCATTTTTCACTTAACGTTATATCACATATATAATATAGTGTGAGTATTTTCAAAATTATATTTGTTTATTTTCTCTTTCCTATTTTTACTAAGGGAAAAAAATCCTTCAACGATAAAAAGTTAATATGTGGTAATATAATACTCATTAAAACATCATGTCATTGCATTTTTATTATTGTATGTTTGAAAATATCAAAGCTCTAGAGTATTTGATTCCCACCTTTAAATTTCCAACATTTCATTCATGTATATGTCTTTCCTATCAAATTAAATGTTTTCCAATCGTAAGCCTTAGTGCTATGAAACAAAAATTTAAAAAAGCTTGATTGACGAATAAAATCTACCTTTCGATATTATATCCAACCACTTGAAGGCCTCACTTATCGATGGTTGTTCGCACACAACCTATTTTCCTACAATTACTTGAGCTTGTAACTCGATACGGAGGCTACAATATGCTACAAGACACAAGCATTCGGATTGCATTTTAAACCCTAAACCTTTTCGATTTCCCCATTTTTTCCCTCTTTTTGACATTGAAATGCTTAAATAGAGCACAAATAGAAGATATTATTTGGGTGAGAACAATATGATCCATGGAATGGGTGTGGGACATGTAGGTATTTAATTCACACCTTTTGATTTCCAACATTCCATTCATGTTTGCATCTTATCTATCAAATTAAAAATTGTCACCTTTTTTATTTCCCCATTTTTCCCTCTTTCTAACATTGAAATGCTTAAATAGAGCACAAATCAAAGATAATATGATCCATAAAGTGGATGTGGAACATGCGCAGTATTTAATTCACACCTTTTGAATTCCAACATTCCATTCAACCCTAAACCTTTTCGATTTCCCCATTTTTGCCTCTTTCGACATTGAAATGCTTAAATAGAGCACAAATAGCATATATTATTTGGGTGAAAACAATGTGATCCATGGAATGGGTGTGGGATATGTAGGTATTTATTTAACACTTGTTAATATCCCACATTCAATTCAATTCTATGTCCTATCTATCGAATTAAAAAATGTCACCTTTTCGATTTCCCCCTTTTCCCCTCTTTGACATTGAAATGCTTAAATAGAGCATAAATAATTTATATTTTTGGGTAAGAATAATATGATCCATGGAATGGTTGTGGGTCATGCAAGTATTTAATTCACACCTTTTGATTTCTAAAATTCCCTTCATGTTTGTGTCTTATCTATCAAATTAAAAGAGGTTGAGACGACTAGGTGAAGCAAATGTGGCAGATATTATTTGTGTTAGAACAATTTGCTCTGTCAAATAGGTATGAAACATGCAAGTATTTGATTCCCACCTTTAAATTTCCAACATTCCATTCATGTATATGTCTTACCTATCAAATTAAATGCTTTACAATCTTAAGCCTTAGTGCGTTATGAAACAAATAATAACAAGCTTGATTGATGAATAAAATCTACCTTTCGGTATTATATCCAACTGCTTGAAGGCCTCACTTATTGATGGTTTATCGCACACAACCTATTTTCCTAAAATTACTTGAGCTTGCAACTTGATACAGAGGCTACAAAATGCTATAAGACACAAGCATTGAATTCCTTTCAAACCCTGAACCTTTTTATTTCCCCATTTTCCCCCTCTTTCGACATTGAAATGCTTAAATAGAGCACAAATAATAGATATTATTTGGGTGAGAACAATATGATCCATGGAATGGGTGTGGGACATGCAAGTATTTAATTCACACCTTTTGATTTCCAACATTCCATTTATGTTTGTGTCTTATCTATCGAATTAAAAAATGTCACCTTTTTTATTTCCCCTGATGTGTATGGAACACTTGTCTTACATACATATTCTCTTATAGTACATTGCGTGTTGCATTTATTGCCTTTAGGCACAATGATAGACACACTTTCTCATATAACATTGCTTTTTACATTTATTTCCTCTAGGCACATGTTTTGCTTTATATATTGCTCATAAATCATGGGTCATTACATTTCTTATCTCTATGAACATATTTTGATTTATGTCTTAATCATAGCACATTACTTATTACATACATTTCTCATAGCAGAAACAGTTTACACATATTCTAATTTACATCATGCTCATGACACATTACCAACTACACACATGTTTATAGCACATCAATTGTTACATCTCTTGATTTAGGTATTTCGCTTAACACATTTATTGTTACATCTCTTGATAATAGGAATTGTTTCTTAGCACATTGATCAATACATATCTTGATTTATGAGTTGATCACGACACATTACTTGATACATTTCTTATGAAACATTTTAAAATATGCAATATTGTTGTTGTTTATATTTATTGTTTGGCACCTACTTTCTTTTGCAAATACGACTAAAAACCAATAACTACTAACATTGGTCAAGTCATCGTGTCTTATTAGTTATGTTTGTTTATGATGGGCATACCATGTTATATTACATCATGTCATGTCATAGGTCATAATGGATCCATTAGGTTTCGATTCATGTTTTATTTTCATAGTACTCTATCGATTACTATTATTCTTTTAGCTATATTTTGCTCAAAATTACTAGATATACACATGATATGTCTCACAATGCAATGAGATTTATTAATTTTTCAAAATTCTCATATCTAATGCATGTTTCTTATTTGGTTGTGATTAGTTGATATACAATATATGGTTCACATCCTTGATGTTATGGTTATGTACTCTATATGACTAACACTTTCTCTTTTGAGCTAAGTGATCCTTTGTAGCATCCCTCATCTCAAAGGGGGCATATTGTGGAATTTTTAATAATTACATCTCTGATGCTTCAATTAACACCATGTGATGATGTCCACATAGCTATTCGGGACATATTATAGGATTTTACACATACCACATCATTACATATACATCAAGATCATGTGCAAATTACCTTATAGCAGATTCAAGTTCTACATGTGGCTCATAGCATGAACAAGTGCTACATATGGCTCACATCGGGATCAAGTGCTATATATGGTTGATGGAAGGCTCGAATAACTGCAAATGGCTAACAACATGCTCAAATGCTAAACTTCTCATATAATATTCACACCCCCGATGGAACCAAGGGAAATCATATGCATTGTTTCATGCTTTTTAAGTTTAGTTCTTTCTTATATATTGATCTTATAAGCATCGTTAATGGGCATTAAAACATGCTTTGACATGTGACTTGCATTCACTACACCCACATGGAGGTTTAATTTTACATTTTATTTTAATCCAAAACTTTCATTACTAGATTAAAAATGGAGGCAAATATAGTACCCAAAATTTGGACCTAATGCACTTGTGATGATCATTTAGTAGTTATTCCATTATTATCCCATTTATACAGTTAATTGACTTAATCCAAAGGCATCTTTCTCAATTCTCATGCTTTGATTCCACTAGGAAACACTTTTTATTCATCTTATTGCTTTTGGAACCAATGCCCCCTGAACAAACACATCTATAGACTCTTAACTATTCACCTCATGTCTCTAATCAACAAGCGAGAGGACATAATCAATCCATATTTTTTCCAATGCCAATGATTATATTCATTATAATTATAATGGTCATATTTTCAAATGCACGAGTTACCTTAGTTGGCTTAGGGACAATTGAGCAAAAATCATTCACACAAGTCACCTATATAAACATATAGACCTTAACTCATTAAGGACATCTTTGATCATCTAGGGGAACACACTCAAGCATACTCTAAGAAGAAATCTAGTCATTAATCATCAATTTTGTAGGGCATTGCAACAAGTTAAAAGTTTGAATACATCTATATTTGCTTCTCTAGATCACTTTCATGCACTGTAATTGAAGTCAAAGATCATTTACAAATGTTGGAGGCCTTATTAGGGTCTTGTTAAAAACCACGGTTTATGCACATATATGTACATCCATTTGGAGGAGAATTATATAGGTTTGAGGCCTATTCGAGAGTATTGTTATGTAGGCATCGCTAAGGTGGCTTCACTTAAGTCCAGGACTAACACCTTTTTAGGTCACAAAAGGGGACATGGGTTTGAAGACAAGAATATATTTGCAAGTAAATTAGTTTGATAACCATATTTTGACCACATTCCATATCCGAGGACATAAGAGCTAGAGTTGAATAATAGATCGAACACCAAATGATGAAATTGGCCACACGAGGAGGAAATCACCTTGATATTATATCTAGCACAGGCGATTACGTCCAAAGAACATTTCCATATCCACATAATTTACATGCACTCTAATGACACCCTACATAGCCTATTCTCAATTTCATATCTCTGTCACATTTATAGACCTTACAAAATAGTGCAACCTTTTTACCCTAACCCTAATTTCCTTTATATAGCTTTGCAAAAGCAATGTTTGATTGTGTTTTATCAAAACATGATTTAGGATTATTGTATTCATTATGTTTACTTTATTTATAATTATGAATCATTATTTACATTGAAGTAATTAATCTTGATAATATTAACCCTAATTTTGATATCATAGTGGATTTTTACCACCGTAGCACAAACAAGTAGACATATTATAATAATTTTTAATAGCAAGCATTTGCTATATATTACAAAATTTGTTACTTATAACAATACAAATATGTAACCTAGTTTACAATTCACTAATTCAATCTATGAAATCTTTTAGGGAGAAGGAATCTAGGAGGAAAATCTAAGTTGATGTTGTGTTGATCTAAATGTGATAGAAGGAAGGGATGTATAACAATATCTCTCACAAAGTTCCACAATCCACCCTAACCTTGTTCATGATGTGCTCCTTAGAATGTACACTAGAGGATATTAATGTGTCAATGATTTCTACAAAAGAAAGTGTAAGTGAGCAAAAATAAGATGTATACAAGGCCCATCATTGCAATCAATGTGACCCATGATGGATGTACGTGGCCTTATAAAGCATGTCTTTCTTTTTCGTTCTCCCAACACTTTTTTTTCCTTCTTTTTAACATGTCTTCACCAATTGTTTGGCGAGTCTTAATTACATTGTTTACTATGATGGGATTAGAATATTTAAGTGTGTTTTATGAATAGGTAAAGATCATAGCCTTTATTTTTAATATTTCAGAAATAACTTCTATAATTTAATAATTTTCTTTGAGTAAGAAGTGATGAAGTTTGAAAGTATCAATGCTAGAATAAATATCATCCTCAAGCATGAATATCCAATATTAAATGAAGACGTGCATTACTAGGCACAATGATTGAAATGTCTTTTATTTTCGTAAAAACTAACTTGACATTATGATTATAGTCTTATTGTATGCAAGTTCAAAACCTTCGAGAACAAATTATGAAAAAGGAAACATAATGACAGCTAGGCCACCATGGACCTAACCAAATAAATCATAATGATTTTTGTAGCCTTCAACACCAAGCACTAGTTTCTTTGATGGAGGAGCTACCATTGTTAATTATTCTCCTTAAGAGGTTCCTACTCCACCATATGCTCTACTTGAACCCAACTACCCTCCAATCAAGTCTTTACAACATTCTTACTTTGTTTCCAATATTTCTCTCACTTTAAAAATGTATTCAATTTGACCTCCTCCCATTTAAGAAAAATATTCCCCATAAGCAACTCCTCTCTACAAATACTTGGACGATTGTGGTTCAAAACATTTTGTGAACATCTTTGTAAAATACTTTTTTGTGCATCTTAAATTGTTTAATCAGCTCCAAAATTCTTATTTTGTTGCATTTAGAGAAACATCTACTAAAATTGCTAATTTATCAACTTATGATACTATTATCTTTCTTATTTGGACATAATTAAATTTCCCAACCATGTCATGTCATTGTAGTCGATGTGACCCATGATGAATGTACATCCCCTTATATAGTATGGCTTTCTTTGTTGTGCTTCTTATAGACACCCTAATTTAACATCTTATCCATTTCAAATCTAAAAATAACCTAATCCTTACCACATGTCATTATTCTCCATGTTTTTCTACTATTGAATTAAAAATTCAAAATCAAATCCTCACCCACTCTTCGTGGTCCCCACTCACCTAAAATCCTCCACTTATGAATTAAAAATCAAAATCAAATCCTCACCCATTCTTCGTGGTCCCCACTCACCTAATCTTTGCCCACATTTTCAAACCATGATTACTTAAATTACTCTAAGTTAATCACTTCCCCAGGCTATAAATACAACCTTACCCCTCCCCTCTAAGACATGGAGAATAAGCTTGAATGCCCTGTCTAAGTTCTTGCATCCTTTGAGCAAAGAACATCCTTCCACCTCATCCTAATGCCCAAATAGCCTCATCTTGAAGCACCCCAAATCCATAATCCTTTTACCCATTTGGTGCAAAGTAAGTGGATCATTGTTGCAGGAAGGCCTTGCTCCATTTTGAGAAAAGCACCTACATATCATGCAATCGGGGCTCAATCCATGTTTCCTAGCCCATTCTGAGGTTTTTCTGGAACACGAAGGAGGAGGTATTATTGTTAGTATTTTACTTCCTTGTTAGTAGTGCATTTTTCCTAGCTTACATTTTGGCATGCCCGGTTACTTTTGATATGTTACCATTGATTTCCCAATTAGTGGTTTTATCCATTCTTTGTTTATTATTGTTTGTTATTATCTCCTTTTTGTGCCTTATGGCCTTCTTTGGTTAACCTTCACGTTATGGGTAGTGATTTTTGTTGTGTGGTGTCTTGTGGTGCATATGCAGGTTATAGTAATAATGAAATTATGATGCTCGTCATCTCTTTGATCTCTCACTTGGTGTTGGTGTATAGAGAGGGACACATTCATCACTGATCTAGATACTTGTGGGTTTCGTGATAGAAAATTTTTGTAAAACTACTCATCATTTTCTTACAGAGGAGATTAAGCTATGTTTGACATTTCAGGGACCATTTCACACATTATTTTTGCCACACATTATTTGTTCACATTCCCTAGTCATTTTTACACATGGAGAGGCCACCCGAGCTCCATAAACAAAAAAAAATTGCCTTACATTCCAATTTTCCATGACGACACTTTTGGTAACATTTTAAATCTCTTCTTTCGTTCATTTTTTTTTTTTTTTGTGAAGATAATCATTATTACTATTTCGCAATCACGATTAATTGCAAATTATTAAAAAAATTTTTAACAAAATCTATTCCAATTGTATCCACGTATGCTCTTTTCCTGCGCCTTGAAGCGATCTGGAAAATAAAAAATGGTCGTGATTGTTTAGTTTTTGTTCTAACATTAGCAGATCCATTTCAAATTTATTATTTTATGTTTTCTAGCTTATCATCTCAATTCAATTTTATTTCATCGCATTATTGATATTGCTTCTTTCTTTGATTGTTGGTTGTGTATGCTCTTTTCTGCGCCTTGAGCGATCGGAAAATAAAAAAACAACCAATCATTTTTCTTCTAACATTTTTCTCATAGGATAACTACTAATTTATTTTCTGTAGGACCGCGTTGCTAGAATATTATCAAAAAAAAAAAAAAAAAAAAAAATCCCACAAAAGTACCACCATTCAAAGAAAATTGTTAAAAAAAAATAATTTTTTTAGCATGCTCAGGTATGTTATCATTTTTACTAGTGATTTATTTCAAGTTGGAAAGAACCTTGTATAATCACATCATCATTTTGTTTTTACATGTAGTAGAGGTGGATTTCATCACCACCAAAGCTACACCGGTGACGTGGACTTGACTACCACGCACCAACAACATTGCATCTGCATTGCACTTTGAGACATAGTCTCATCACTGCACAAGCGTTATATTTACCTCGCCCTTCTCTTCACTTATAATGTAATGTCATGTGTGTGGCATGCATGATTCATGCACCTAAATAGTTGTAACAATGAAGCTTGGGCATCATCCTGTAAATCTTTGGGGAGTTATAAGGACACCATACACATTCATCCCCCATCACCTTCCACCTTTTCACAAAACCTATTTTGGACGTGGTGATTCACTCCAAAGTAGGTAAGTAAGAATTGGTGAGTCTCCTCCAGTGCTCTAAGGGTTCCCCGTACCAATTTGTCCCTATACAAAATTAGGTATATCAGGACTAGGGTATATCGGAGGACACATTTTTGGAGTGATAAGATCCTGCATCCATCATTCCATAACATACTTGTATGATTGCATGAAACAATGATCATTCTTGAAGAATTTATCTCTTGAGCCAAAACAATTTGATCCACATGATTGCTTGTTGTTTGTAAACAAAATAGTTTAGCATTATTTTTATCATAAAACTTGGTTGATATCAATGTGTTTATTGTAAAGTTCAAACCCTAGTTGTGTTCCACAAAAATCATTTCTCGACCAATTCAATACCAAGCAAAAACATCCAAACAATCCAACAAGACCAAAACATCACACCGATTTCATTAGCTTTTTGACCAACAACACATCACCATCTTAGCTTGTCTTGGCTATATCAATTGATATTGAGTGACTATTCATTCACTCCCCATATCATCAATTGTCAAAACATCCTTCATAGCTCGTTTCAAGCTATATCAAACTAATATTGGGTGACTTGTTTGAGTTCACTCATTATTTTTCAACCATCACGTTTATCCAAATCACAGCCAACACAAATCCTTTCATAACTCATTTTGAGTTATATCACAACCATATTGAGATTAACTTGTTTGAGTTACTCTCCCCATCAACAATCAGAGCTTGTTCAAGCCAAATCTATACAACGTGAAACAAATTCCCTAATAACTCATCTCGAGTTATATCACAATCATATTGAGATAACTTGTTTGAGTTACTCTCCTTATCAGTCATCACGAGCTTATTCAAGCTAAATCCAAAGCAATCAAGTTCTCATTTAATCACGCTGCTCAAAATTCCTACCCACTTTTTATAGCTTAATCAGGCACACACCTATCTCATCATGGTATTCACATGTAGTCACAATCATGAAAATGATGAAGAAGTCACACAACAGAACTCACCAATGAAGAACAAGAACAAGTAAATAGGGTGATAGAACAAAACAAAAATGAATATCTATTACGCATCCTAGCCATGGGGGAAAAACTACCCCTTGACTTTGGGACTGAAAATTTAAACAAACTTATCGACAATGGTGAATCAAGTTATCACAATGAAATACCAAACAATCCAAATAGCTCTTGGTGATGAGTTATTCACTAAAATCCAAGACTTAACAAAGAAACTTGAGGAAGCAACTGCTAGAGCTAAAAGGTTAAAAGACTCCAATCAGACCCCAATACTCATGACATTCTTGATAACCCATCCCTGCCTCTCCATTCACACAAGAATGGAAACATATGAAAGACACCATTCAGGGACTACAAAAACAATCAAAACAATTCAACTTTGAAGAATTGTGTCCTTATCCATTTGATACGAGAGATATCATGCTTACCATTTTCGTCATCCTTTGAAATCCCAAAATTTGATAAATACAAAAGCAAAGGTGACCCCGTGAACATGTCAAGGAATTTTACATGCAATTTAGGAAGTTTCCTATCGTGACACGTATCTTTTATGATTATTCCCCCAAAGTTTAGGAGGACAGGCTTTAGACTAGTTTTCCATCTTCCCAAAGGGTCGGTCACGACATTCGCAGACTTATCAGAAAAATTTGTCAAACATTTTTCCTACAACTTAGACTCAGAAATAACCATGCTTGATCTCTGTAACACTAGACAAAGGCCCAATGAAAACTTTTCCTCCTTTTTACAATGATGGCGAGGAATTGCAAGATGATTTCCTGCTCAATACCCGAGAGACAATTAGTTAGCATTTTTGTTCCAAATCTCAATGTTGAATTATCATTCCACATGCAAATGCATTATCTGAATAGTTTTGAAGAAGTCATTGAAAAGGGAACACAAATTGAAAAATCCCTCATTTCTAAGGGCTTACTTAAAGCACCCTTTAGGGACCAACCTTATAGAGACACCCCTCAGAACAGGACAAATCCAAATTCTTTAACCGAAACCAAAATATAGTCAACGATGGCATTACTGATTCCCACCATGTTTGAAACATTCAAAACAATCCCATCAACACATTAAAATCCAAACAACCAATCATAATCCCTAGAAAGGAAGTTCCTTCTCGGGGACAAGTGAAGACAATTCACTCCTCTCGGAGAAATCCTATCTAGTGTCTTTCATCACTTGGAAAATGCCAACATGATTACATATCCCATCATCAAACCCTTGAAGAAGGACAACCCAAACCAAATTGGTATAAGGACAATGAATATTGTGATTACCATCGCATAAAAGGGCACTCTATAGATCGATGCATGCAACTCTGCCATTACGTCAAGACCTGATTGAATGTGGAGACATAGAAGTTGAAAATACTTTTGAGACAAAAACACCTAATGAAAAACTTAACATGTTCAAAAAAATCCCTTCCCTAACCACGATAATAATTCAAAAGATAAGGGTCAATCATCAAGCAATGTTGAGTATGACTCAGTCATCTCGACCATAGACTATGACCAAGACTTAGTGGCAACTATAAAGATCAAAACTGATTGTGTGATCACCACTAGACAAAAAAAAATGTGGGTCCCTAAAAAAAAAAATGCCACTTCATCTCCCGCACCACCTCCTAATCCACCATCTAATTCCACCACCAATTCCACTCCACAACCTGCCATCATTCAATATTGTCAAACAATTGGAGAAGACTACAACACAAATTTCCATCATGGAATTACTTAATTCTTCTCACACTACAACGCATCCTTATGCAAACATTGAATAATGCTCGTGTCCTGAGGACATCAATTCACAACAATTCTAGGCTTTAATTACACATCTTACGGTCCCCAATCCTATTTTATCCTTTTGGTCGTTGACCTTCTTAATCCCAACATCACTAATAATCATTCTTTATACGTCGAGGGTTATATAACTCATCGTAAGATCAAGCGCGTATTAATCGACAATGGATCTGCATTGAATATTTGTTCCATGAAACTTTTACGTTGTCTAGGTTACACTGAAAATGATTTACAAAACAATATCATAACCATTCGTGGGTATGATAATAATGAAAAAAAGAAATTCTAAAGGCACAATCACGTTACCTCTCCAAGTTGGACCCATCACCTTAGAAATGGTATGTCATGTGGTGGATGTAGAAGTTGCATATAACATTCTCATCGGTGACCATGGATTCATGCCATGAAATCATCCCATCAACGTTCCACCAATGTATTAAATTTCCTCATTTGGACAAGGAATTTACGTTACGTGTGGATCCTCAACCCTTTGAGTATTGTAGATTCCTCGAAAGGATGGTATCGACATGATCACTATTGTCCATCAATGAGATAAGTATGCTCCACCTCACGTAATCCCTAATGAAACATGCATCGATCGGATACACTCCCTAAAAATGATCCGAAACCATCATCTTCTAACCAAACCACATTTTCCAATCCATTCTCTTCCGCTAATCAACAATCTTCAACTAGTCCTCCTCCCACTAATCAATCATCTTCTTCCACTAATCAAGCTTCTTCTTCCAAGCAACAATTATTCTTCCACCACACCATCTTCTTCCTCACCTAGTCAACCTTCTTCATCCAACCATACCTCTTCTATTAAGATACCTTCTCCTTGAATAACCAAACTTCATCCTCAATCCACCCCCTTCTTCTTATAACCCATTCTCTTCATCTTTTAAAACTACCAAACTGACTTCCCCACCACATGAGGTACCTATTGGTCCCCCATCCCACACATTTAAAATCATTGACAAAGGATGCGGTGAATATCAATTTCAAAAGATGGCAGACTCCTTTTACATCAACAAATCCCCACACAACTACGGAAAACCCAACGCTCCACATCTGAGAATCCATCCCACTTACCAAATGGGATAGTCAGTTTGGAAAAAAATTGGTTATCTTGACAATGAACATATTCCAAGTTCTTCAGGATCTTGGTTATATAATGATGACTTTGCTCCTGTTATGAGTCCCCTCAATTTACCAAAGCTCATCGAATAATGAAAAACATGCGATGGAAGGGTAAAGGACTCGGTCCAAATGAACAAGGTCATTTAGACCCAATCAATTACACACAACATCATGGTAAACATGGTCTGGGTTTCAAGGTATTTGATGTTGCTCCTGTAATTAATTTCAAGTGATAATGATGACACTAACTCTGATAATGACACCAGGTCTCCACGTAGCCTTTTCGAGGACCTCGTTGAAACACATCTTTACTTTGAACATTTATCTATTAATGTCATCAATTTTGAGCCTACACATCTGACTCTCATAGACCATGGCCAACCACATCATGTGGCCATGGACATGTTCCAAAATGATGAAGCCATCGAAGAATTCCTTGGAACTCATGATCAAATCCCTACTTGACCATAGAAAAGGATTTGAAATCAATCTAGATGAATGACCTATTTTGGTGAAGAAATAAAATATTCGGATCCTTCACCTTTGGAAAATTTGGATCAAAAGCGCAAACAAAAAATTTCCCATAGTCAAAATCTCATCGCCACCCTATCAAACAAACATGTCAATAAAAAGTCTCAACATCACACACAAAAATCTTGTACCAACTCCCCCAAATCACCCGACACTGATGACCTACATCAACCATTAGCATCATTCTCTGAAAAGGATACATCTAAAATGCTTGTAGAAGAAACTAAAGACATAAACATTGGAACCATCGAACAACCAAAAATTTTACAACTTGGCATTAGTCTATCTAACCAAGAATGCATAGAATTCACAACACTCCTTATTGAATTCCAAGATATCTTTGCATGGACATATAAGGACATGTCAGGCCTGGATCCATCTCTTGTAGTACACCACCTTGTGGTGCATCCGGATGCAAAGCTGTAAAACAAAAACTACATGCAAAATGCATCCCCAAGTAGCATTGCTTGTCAAAGCCGAACTCGAGAAACTCTTGGAAGCCGACTTTATCGACCTATTGATTATTGGCATGGATATCTAACATAGTTCCCATAGCCAAGAAAACCCCCGACATCAGGATATGCACAGACTTTTGAGACATTAACAAGGCTTGTCCCAAAGATGACTTTCCCTTGCCAAATATAGACATGATTGTTGATTCTACGACATAGAGCCATGAAATGCTCTCCTTAATGGATGGATTTTCTGGTTACAATCAAATACGTATTGTTGAAGGGGATCAACATAAAATGACATTTACTACACCATGGGGCACCTTCTATTATAAGGTCATGCCTTTTGGCTTGAAAAATGCCGGTGCCACCTATCAACGAGAGCAATGATTGTCATCTTCCATGATATGTTACATGATATCATGGAAGATTATGTTGATGATATATTAGCAAAATCAAAAACATGAATAGGGCATCCAGGTGTGTTGAGACACATTTTTGATAGATTACGTGAGTATAAGGTTCATCTTAACCCAAAGAAATGTGTGTTTGGGGTGACCTCTGGTAAATTGTTAGGGTTTATTGTCTCACGGAGAGGCATAGAAGTGGATCCTGCAAAATTCAAAGCCATTATGGAAATGCCTCCTCCTCAAAACCTAAAACAATTACGTAGTCTTTAGGAAAAATACAATCTATTCGGCGTTTCATATCACAGTTGGCTGATAAGTGCCATCACTTCAACCAATTACTCAAGAAAGATGCACAATTTCACTGGAACCATGATTGTCAAGACTCTTTTGCTAAGTTAAAAGAATACCTCTCTAGCCCACTATTCTTATGTCACTAGTTTAGATAAACCCATGTTGCTTTATACATCTGCCACTGAACATGCCATAGGAGCTTTGTTAGCACAACATAATGATCAAGCAAAAAGAACAGGTTGTATATTACCTTAGTCGAACACTTATTGAGCATGAAGTACGTTATTCCCAAATCAAAAAAGTATGCTTAGCGGTCACCTTTGCATTCCATAAGTTACGTCATTACTTGCTCAATCACACAACTAAGTTGATTGCCAAGATTGATCCTCTCAAGTATCTCTTGTCCCGACCCATTCTCATGGGAAGAATGTCTAGTTGGGTCATACTACTTAGTGAATTTGATGTCGAGTTTGTTCTGCAGAAGGAAATTAAAGGACATGCCCTTGCAGACCAACTTTCGAGGCACCCCTTCCTGGCACAGAACCACTTCATTTTGCTTTTCCTGATGAAGATCTTCTACACATAGACATCGCGCTAGACTTGGACTCTATTTTTTGATGGATCTTGTAATCTCCATGGCTCAGGGGCTGGTATTTTCTTATCACACCTAGTGGACATGTCATCCCCAAATCATTTGATTAGCATTCCCATGTACCAACAATATCGCAAAATATGAAGCTCTAATCGCAGGATTAAAACTAGCTATATCTTGGAATCTTACAGAATTAGTTGTATTTGGTGATTCTTTACTTATCATCAAACAAGTTACTGATGAATACTAGGTCAAGGATGAAAAACTTATCCCATATAAGTGCATGGTGGATAGTCTTCGAAGCTATTTTTGATTAATTAGCTTTGATCAAATCCCATAATTTGTAATAAATTTGTCGACGCTATGGAAACCATTGGATCCCTATTAGAAATCACATCTAGTCAACCCCAGGCACATTTTCTCATAGAACATCTCTTAATGCCTGCCTATGATCTTCCTGAAAACACTATGGTATGTGAAATCGTGGGTCCGAATAACCCTTGGTACCATGATCTTTATACCTTCATCGTGATAAAACATTTCCTACCGACATGAAACCAATGCATAAACGTGCTTTAGCACAACGTGCCTCTCGTTACACCATTTTAGTAGAAACTCTTTATAAATGAGGATATGATGGCACCTGCTCGATGTCTTAATCAGGAAGAAGCCTCGAGTGTCCTAACTGAAGTCCATTCTAGTATCTGTGGAGCACACATGAACGGTATAGCCTTAGCCAAGAAAATCCTGCGAGTTGGATATTATTGGCCCACCATGGAAAGTGACGCATGCCATTTTGTCAAATGATGTCAAGCATGTCAAAAGCATGGAAATATTATCCATGCACCTTCCCAAGCATTGCAATCGATAACCACACCATGGCCCTTCTCAATGGGGACTTGACCTCATTGGTAAAATCAGACCAACATCATCGATGGACATAAGTTCATCATTACCACTACCGATTACTTCACTAAATGGGTGGAAGCTATGCCTCTCACCTATGTTACCTAGTAGCCAAATATTGAAATTCATTTTTAATAATCTCATATGTCGATTTGGTATTCCATCGCTCTAGTCGCAGATAATGGAAAATCATTTAAAAACCAGGATGTAAAAGACCTAGCCAAACATTTTCACATCAAACTTAAGTGGTCCACTCCATACTACCCTCAGGGTAATGGTCAAGCAGAAGCAACCAACAAGACTTTAAAATCCATCATGGAAAAAATCATCAACACCCATGGATGCAATTGGCATACTCAAATTTACCCCGCTCTTTGGGCTTACTGTACATCTTACCGCACACCCTACAGAGCCACCCCATTTTCCCTCATTTATGGTTGTGAAGCCATTTTACCTATTGAGATAGAACTCCCATCCTTGAGAATCTCCCTTAAAGATGTAATTAATGAGGATGAATACCGATAGTCATGGCTTCAAGAGCTTGAGCTTCTCGATGAAAAATGACTTAATGCTCTCAATCATCTTCAAGTCTATCAAAAACGACTACAACACAATTATCATAAAAGGTAAGACCAGAGAATTCAAAATTGGTGACCTCGTTTTAAAAGAAAATCAAAAGAATACCACTAAAGAGTGAGAAAAACAAGGAAAATTTGAGCCTAATTGGTTAGGACCCTATGTAATTATAACTAAATTTGGCTCTGGAGCCTATAAGTTGGCCACTGAAGATGGTCAAGAACTTGATGAACCAATGAATGCAGTTCATTTAAAGAAATTTTATCCTTGAGGCGTTCACTATTCTGGGAAACAACGACGTGTACATTGTTCCTTTTATCTAACTTATCTCGAATAATTTAAAGTTATTCATTTCCATTGGTAGATATTTTCATTATCAAAATCACATCTTCATATTTATCATCATGAGACAGGTGTTAATATAGATCCTATTAAGTTTGTGAGTATCATACTTCTTATAATATCTCCCATTTTCAGTCGCTTTCACCTATGGTCATACCTAGAAGCTTACTGATGGTAATATATTCCCTTCAAAGACATTCTCTCTTTCATAACAAAGCTCTAAACTTCTTTACCTAGTTCATTTGATCGTCCATCTCAGTCTTCGGTGTTGAACCCTCGCGTCCTACTAGTCGTGTGGGGTTGAGATTGGGGGAAAACGTTCCTTCCCAAATACAAAGCACTATTGTAAAATTCCATCAATTCAATAAATTATGAATAATTCATTGTCACATCTTTCATCCTTCATAGTCTTTGGTGTTGAGCCCACACTTCTTACTGGTAGTGTGAGACTGGGAATGGAGGAAGGTGCCCTTACTCATCTACGTCTTGTCTTTGGTGATAAACCCTTGCCTCTTATAGGTGGCATGGGGAAAAGCGTAGAGGTCATTCTCATAAAAGCATAAAAATATTGCAAAAACATTCAAAAAAAAAAAAAAAAAAAATTCAAAAAAAAAAAAAAAAAAAAAAAAAAGGAATTTACTCGCCTATGTTTTCCTTCGGTGATGAGCCCTTGCTTCTCACTAGTAGCATGGGGCAAGGCATAGGGAGTCATTTCAAGAATACAAAATCTTATAAATCTGATAGTGCTTACAATTATAGAATCCCCAAAGAAGTAATTTAGATGCCTAAGTGAAGAGAGAACTATCCCTTCACCTCATATCTTACCAATCAACATGAGCCACGTAATTGTCTAAGTCTAGCATGTGACTCATAGAGTGAAAGCCATTTTTGAAACCGGTTCAGTAACGTTAAGAAGAATTGAGTCACAATTTCCCAAAGGGATTGTTGTTAGCATTTGTCTCTATATTCATTATCTACCTCTGCGTCCTTCTTGATTCTCGGTGATGAGCCCTCGCATCTTACTAGTTGTGTGGAGTCAAGAATGGAGCTAGACTTCTTTTCATCATATCATCACCAACATATCCTACCAATGGAATGAGAATTTGTGTTATTCAGAGCATGAGTTACCACGAGGAACATGGTACATACAGACAATATCTTGGTTTATCACCTCTCAAAATAAGTCTGCATTCTGGTCCATAAATTCCACAAAAATTCATTAAAAAAATGTAAAAATCAAAAAATTAAAAAATCAAAAATCCAAAAACATTAGAAAAAATCAAAAATCCAAAAAATCTAAAAACATTAAAAAAAAAATCGTCAAAAATCCAAAAAAAACATTAAAAAAAAAAAAAAAATCAAAAATCCAAAAAAACATTTGAAAAATTAGAAAAAAAATCCAAAAACATTGGAAAATCTCCAAAACAAAAAAAAAAAAAAAAATAAAAAAATTGTAAACTCCACAAAATCAAAAAACTCTAAAATAATCAACACAATTCATCCTTTGAACTATTATCCCCAATGAATGATCCAATCACCTTATGACTATCAAATTCAAACCACTTCTCCTCGCGTGAATCCTCACTTGGGAAAAATTGGCTCTCATTGTTTCCTTGTTTGAGGACAATGACCCAATCTTTTTTATGTCCTTGTACCCCTGCTTGGGGCACACATCAATCAATCCTCATTGTGGAACACGTTAGGGACATGTTTATTGGTTCTTGTGTTGCATTATTAGTTACAAGTTATTAATTACTTTCTTGTATCTTGATATATTACAGGGGCATCTTGATTTTATGTATCCTGGTGTTCTCTCTAATATACTTATGTTATCTGATTGCATATCATACATTGGGGCATCATACTTTCTTGATGGCCTCTGTCTATGCTCTCTTCCACTTGCATATCATATTGGGGCATCAAACCTTTTTGATGGCCCCTTATCTATCTATGCTATCACACATATCTAGTCTAGTCATCTTGATCTTTTATATCACGATGCATCTTGTTATGTGCTATATTAAAATTAAGATGTTTTTCATCACGTGAGTATCTTCTGCATGATCAACATCTTACTTTGCACCCCATCCATTCACCCATACTAATACATTCCCTAGTTTGGGAATCCTACTTGATCACCATTGTAGTTTGTGAATCCTACTTGAAGATCTTTCTCAAGTAGCATTCACTATCCAACAACTCCTCCTCCCCACCATGATCACCATATATTTGATCCATTCATCCTCGCTCCTCATTTCTACTCCTCTGCCACTTATCCCCATATTACCCTTCTCACCATTCTTGTCCCCTCTCACCCATTTGTATTCTTTCCTTTCACTCTTCTGCTTCCCGCTTGACAATCTTACTTAATAACCCCTTCTATATGGGATCCTCGGTGGAGGTTTACCCTCTCCCTAAGATCTTCCCCTTTGTAGAAGCTTCTCCACCACCTCCCCTCTCATCAAACAACAATCACCACCACACACATCTTCCCATTCCACCTCTTCTGCTTCTCATTCTCGCATCATTACTCTCACCACGTGGGCATCCCAATTAAGGATTCCCCTCACACTCTCCACCCTCCACTACATATATTCCTTCATCCATTCATGTTACACTCCTTTGTTTCCTTTCTTCCTTGTTATCACCTCATCTCGTATCTCCTCTTCCACTCAAGGCATACATCACTCACTCTTTTCTCATCCTTCCCCAAATCCATCTTATGCCTAGTCATCCTACTTACACACTCTCGTAGTATGGAAAATTCACTTGAGGGTTCCCCTTCAGTCCATTTTTTCATACCCTATTCCCACCAACTCTATCATCATTCTTCTTCTTCTTCAGCTTGGCGATCTTACTTAACCATTCATGCGCATGGCAATCTTACTTAAGAATTCCTCTTAAGGTTGATCTGCCCTATGGCCTTCCCCCATCCCATCATATTTCCCCATCTTATTTCTCTCGCCTCTCATCGCATGATCATCTTCTTCAACCAACCATTCCACCCATGTACCCAATACAATTTTGTCTTTCTCCTTGCATATCATCCATATCGGTTTGGTGATCTTATGAAACCACTTTGTGGCATGATGATCTTACTTAAGAGTCTCTCTTAAGCATGACATGTCATCTTGCACTCGCCCATCACTCTACATTCTCACCATCCATATTTTCTCTTCATTCCCCATCATCACATTCTTACCACCGTTATCACCATCCTCTGCTTGGAAATCTTACTTAACCACTCGCGTGGCATGGCGATCTCACTTAAGAGTCCCTCTTAAGGATGATCTGTCTTCTTGCCTTTCCCCATCACTACACATCCTTCACCCTTCACTTTTTCTCGGCATTCCCCATTATCACATCCTCTCACCTCCTCTTCCATTCTCACAAACACCACTTCTCACTTTCCCACTTGTCATCTCCAGTGTCACTCACTTGGAAATCTTACTTAACCACTTCCGTCACATGACAGTCTTACGTCAAGGTCCTCCCTACGCTAAACTCGTCATTGTGAACTTTTCCCTCGCCTCATTCTTCATTCACTTTGTTGATCACTTCTTCCACCTAGTCTCTCCTACCAACCACATTTTCCTCCTACCATTATCCTTTCTCCACCTATCATCTCACAACATACGTCTAATATCTTCCGCCTATAATCACATTATTTTCCCCATTTTCCCCTTCTTGATCCATCATCCTTCATACCGTTTCTTCCCATTCTTTTCATGTCTTGTTTCTTCATCCTCACCTCATTCATCCTCATCTTCCCATCCTCTCCTTGCTTTCACCTAGTCCCAACTCATCCCTCACATTTTCTTTACTCTTTCCACTTCATCTTCTCAAATTCTCCCACATCTCTACCCACACACTTTTTCACCATTGTTGTTAACATTCCTCTAACATTCTTTCATCATCATCTTCTATTCCCACGCTAATAATTGTTAGTGGAATTTCCCTAAAAATCATCAATCCTCATTCCGCATGACCTCATTCACTCCCTTGGACCTTCTAGAGTTTCCCTTCATTCCTTCCTTCCTCTAGCCCACCACTCATTGTTAGTGGGCTTTCCCTAACGTCCCTTCGTTGGTGTTACCCTTTCCAATCCTTATTACCTTTCTCCCTTTCTTCATTTTTTCTCTCATCCTTCCCACCACTCATTGTTAGTGGACTTTCCCTAACGTCCCCTCATTGGCATTGCCTCTTCTATCCCCCATTCTCTTTTCTCTCCTATTCTTTTCCCCCACTCCCACCCTTTCTTGTCACTTCTTCCCCACCTCTCCATCTTCCCTTCACCCTCTTCAATATCTTTATTGTCTTCATCATACATCCTTTGTCTATTTTCTCGTAATCCTAGTATCCTCATTTCATGCATCTCCACATCTTTTCCAATTTGTGTCATTCCTCCCCTCTTTCTTCTCTTTACATTCCTCATATTGTTCACTTTACACTTATTATCCCCATTCTGTATTCCCTTCCTTCTACATCATTTTCTCTGTTATCCTCTTCTCTCTCCACCCCTCATCTTATTTCACTTCCTCTGTATCATCTTCTTCCCCTTTTTACATCATGTTTCCTCCTTACTTCCCCATCGATAACCTGGCTCTTCAGCGTTGTCCCATCTTTTTTATCATCCCACCCTCCACATGCATCTCCATATGGTCTGTTCCATATTCTTTGCCTTGGTCTTCCTCGTGAAAGACCGGTTCCTTCAATCTTCTCCTGTATTCACTCTATCCTCCTTTCCTCTCCCTAATTTTCACGTTTCTTCTTGACCACCCCTCCTTTTCTCTACCACCCCTACCTTTTCGTTCATTTTGTACCCATTTCTCTTCTTTTCTCTACTCTTTTTCACACTTTCCTCGCCCCTCATAGTTTCTTTTTTTTTTCTCCATTCTACTTCTTCTTTCATCCTCTTTCAATTTTTCATCGATTTTACCCCCTACTCCCACCTCATCTTCTCCTTCTTATTTATCTTTCCCCATTTCTTTATTTTCTCAGCTCTATCATTTCTTTCACTTTCATGCATCCCTCTTTATTATCTTTGTTGCTTCCTTCATTTGGCACATCTCTCTATTTCATAACTTCACCCTCTACTCTGTCATTTTCTTGTCTTCTCCTTGTTTGTCCTTCATCATTCCCTTCTTCCCCTATCATCCCTCTCTCTTATTCTCTTCTACCTCTTTCATTCCTTTTTTTTTTCCTCCCTATCTCCATAACCCTTCACCTTTCTTACTCTTCTCATAATCAACCCCCAATCATATCCATTCCCTTTTCTCTTTCCCATTTCATCTTCCCACACACCCTCACACCTAGCATTCAAGGCCGATTGAATCCTTTCTCCATTTGCATCATGTGGTCATTCCAGTCTCTTCCACTCCATTATCGTCCTCTTCTCCGTAGAATTCATCTCTCCTCTTTTCGAGAGCTCTGTCATATATTCCATTCTCGTCAGCCCTCTCGAGGGGGCATCATCACATCTATCCATAATCACATCTTCTCATGACATTTTTGTCTTGGAGGATACCATGACATCCATCACTCACCACCTTCTATTCTCCCAACAAACATTCACTCTATTTTTTGCTTAAGAAAAGTAGATTGAATTCTTCCCCCATCTCATCTACTTTCTTTGAAAGGAAACTACTTTCATAGTACCCTTCCAAAGAGGGGAAAATGTAGACACCCTAATTTCACATATGTCCTAAATCAATTAATTCCCCTACCTCATTTCCCACAAAAATACACTTGAATTAATCAAATATAATTTGATTAATTATCCATTTCAAATCTAAAAATAACCTAATCCTTACCACATGTCATTATTCTCCATGTTTTTCTACTATTGAATTAAAAATTCAAAATCAAATCCTCACCCACTCTTCGTGGTCCCCACTCACCTAAAATCCTCCACTTATGAATTAAAAATCTAAAATCAAATCCTCACCCATTCTTCGTGGTCCCCACTCACCTAATCTTGCCCACATTTTCAAACCATGATTACTTAAATTACTCTAAGTTAATCACTTCCTAGGCTATAAATACAGCCTTACCCCTCCCCTCTAAGACATGGAGAATAAGCTTGAATGCCCTGTCTAAGTTCTTGCATCCTTTGAGCAAAGAACATCCTTCCACCTCGTCCTAATGCCCAAATAGCCTCATCTTGAAGCACCCCAAATCCATAATCCTTTTACCCATTTGGTGCAAAGTAAGTGGATCATTGTTGCAGGAAGGCCTTGCTCCATTTTGAGAAAAGCACCTACATATCATGCAATCAGGGCTCAATCCATGTTTCCTAGCCCATTCTGAGGTTTGCTGGAACACGTGAAGGAGGAGGTATTATTGTTAGTATTTTACTTCTATATCCATACTCGTAAAAGAATCTCTAACATTAAATAAAGAAGCATTATACATTAACGGAAATGGGATTTTCTATGGGCAATGCTCAATAAACTAGAAACTAACTTGTCAATATGAGCAATTGGCTTATAGCCTTTAATTTAGAAGCAAAAAAACTTTAGACATACATGTTGGAAAAAAAATCTTAAGGACTAAACAAATCAATTAGGCTCATCCAAAAAAACCATAAGGATTTTAGGAGCCCTTGGAAGGGCTAGTGTATATGGAGGAGTTTCCACAATAATTAATGCCCCTCAAGATGTCCCTTCTCCATCATGTATTCTACTTGAACCTAGTTCCCCAACAATCAACTTTTTTACAGTATTCTTACTTTGCTTCTCATGTTGTGCACATTTTAAAAACTTCATAATTTTGTCTTGTTTAGACATAATGTACCTCAAAGCATCACCTCTCCACAAAGACGTGCACACGTTTTTGGTTTGAAGAGTTTTGAGAGTGCCCTTATAAAATCATTTTGTGCACACCTTAAATTATTTGTCAAATTACAACATTCATATGTAGGAATATTGAGACAAACATCTACTGAAGCCACTTATATATCAAGCCATGATGTCAAGCTCCTTGCCCATTCACAAGAAATAAATGTTCTAAACTAATCGTTAGAAATGATATAATGAATCTACATCCCATTATATAACATGGTTTTCTTGATTGTGCTCCCAATACAATTTGTTTTTCCTCTTTCTTTTATTTTTTTTCTCTCTCTCTTTTTTTAAAAAAACACCTTAACCAATTGTGGTCACGTGAACTTCAAATATGGTCATTGGACATTGAAGTGTGTTTTCTGTATAGCCAAGGATCTTTACCATCTTTACCACTACCCCGTCAGTAGGCTGAACCAAAACCACAATAAAAGCTTGTTAAACAAATTGTTAGAAGAGTATGTTAAATTATTTTGATAAGATCTCAAATAATTAAATGTCTTTGATTTCCCCACCCATTTTGAATTATTTTCTTTCTCATTATTTGGATCTCTAAAAGGGGTGGAGAATTTATTGTCAAGATGGTTATATGCCTTGATATTATCTGTTTCCTCAAAAATCTTGGAGTAATATCATTTTGCTTAGAATGTTTGCCAAGAAGAACTCGCTCCTAGCAAAGATAGTTTGCCTATTTGGCGAGTACTCACCAAATTTATGCCTCGTGAATATTCGCGAGATAAAACTCGCCATTCGTGAGTATTTGCTGAGAATATTTGGCAAATATTCGCCAATATTCACCGAGTTTGACCCTAAAATTTGTCCATTCGCAGGTTTAACACTTAAGAGAATTTGGAACACTTGCTTAGAGATTTTGAGACTATGGGTGGTTTGCATTATTGTTCTTTTGGCTGGTCATTGTATTCACATTATCAATGCCATCCTACGAGCTTTAACATGTCCAATGTGCGAGACATATCTGCCGAGGTGGACTTGAGCCTTTTCATTTTATCGCCATCTCCATATTGCCTTAAGATTGGATTTATTCCAGTTTTAATAATGAATATCTTTCTTTTTATAATCCATCTATGCGGTGGACTAATGTGCATTTTTTTGGGTATTCTCTTCGCTAATCTGTTCATGTCTTATATATTCTTTCTTGCCCAATCGAATCTCTTTTATCTTTAGAACTCAACTCCGGTTTATCTCACTTTGAGCCTTTGAATTCTTTGTGAATGCCATCCTTTATTCCTTCATATTTTGGATTTGAGTTGAAAGAGGACTATTACCTATAGGGAAAGAATTAAAGTTCCATCTATGTGGCTATGATGCTAAACAAATCAAACTTCTATAGTGAATGTCAGCTTTGACATAGAGGGGAAAGCAAATATTCCCAAGCCTCCCATTCAATAAAAATCACACATCGGTTCCTCAATGTTATCTTATAGGCAACTCTAAGATATTATTACTTAACTATGTACACGCTATCATATATATATCTTGGAATAATCTAGTATATATATATGCATTATACACTAACATACATATTTTAGAATAATTTATGTAAAAGATATCAAGAGGTATCATTCTCAAGACATCTATATTAGATTTTCAAAATTATAAATGAAATAAACGCCGCTAAAAAGATACCTTTCTAGCATCTTTTATAGAGATTATTCTAAGATATGTATGCTAGTTGATATTCTCTTTGTTTTTCTTCATTTTAAAAATTTAATTTATTATGAACATAATAATTAGCACTATATTTTTTATTAACTCTATTTTTAACTACCTTTATTAAAAAAACATATACATAACATTAACCTTTATACTTCCTCAATATACATGTAATTCCACATCCATATTTATTATAATTCTTTAGTAATTTATAGTAATTTGAATTGAAAATAGATGTATAATATTGTGGAAAGATATTTCCTTAATTATAATAAATCTAAGATACTTAGATTAATTTGGGATACCTAAGATTTATAGATTTAACATTATTGTGTGGTTAAATATGTAAGTTAAAATTAAATTTCATCTATAACATAACAATATTAAATGTTATCATTAACTTTAGAAAATAATGTAGAGGAAACAAATCTAAATGATATGGTAAATTAAATTCATAATTCATGAAAAAATTAAAATAATAAATTATATATAATCATTTAATAGTGAAGCAAGGAAGGTGTCCTATTTAAATGCCATGGTCAAATTAAATTTATTATTCACACAAACCCTAAAATAATAAATCATATGTAATTATTTAAAAGTGCAACAAATAAGAAGATACCTTATTTATTTGTTTTGATTTTTAGTCCGCTAAAATAATGTCAGCCCTAATTTTTTTTTTTACGGACACAACATGAGAGTCATCCACTCCATGTTACCATTGTAGAATGCTTCTTGGCATTATAAGTATAGGCATTGGATTTTAAATGTATGTGCATAGAAATTTACGGGCACGACATGAGAGTCATCCACTCCATCTTACCATTGTAAAACGTCTCTCGACATAATAATAAGTGTAGGCATTGGATTTTGAATGTATATGCATAGAAATTTACTGGGCACGACATGAGAGTCATCCACTCCATATTACCATTGTAAAACATCTTTTGACATAATAAAAGTATAGGCATTGAATTTTGAATGTATGTGCATATAAATTTACGTGCACACCATGAGAGTCACCCACTCCATGCTACCATTGTAGAATGTCTCTCGACAATATAGGGATTGAAATTTGAATGTATGTGCATAGAAATTCACTCTAGAAGTATACAGATTTTTATGATGTCCTTTGATTACACTAGTTATCTCCTTTGATTAGGCATGGTATCACATCCAATAAATGTGGAAGTATTGAAGTACAAGACATGAGAATAAAATAATAAAAGTAAAATACACTGACATAGATATTTTAAATACACTTATGTAAAAGACGCTGAGAGATCAATCTATATGGGTTGAAATTTGTATGTAGAGAGATTGAAATTCACTCTAAAAGTGTATAGATTCTTATGATGTCCTTATATTTTATAGGGATTGAAATTTGTATGTAGAGAGATTGAAATTCACTCTAAAAGTGTATAGATTCTTATGATGTCCTTATATTTTATAGGGATTGAAATTTGAATGTATGTGCCCTCCACAAGTATACATATTCTTATGATGTCCTTTGATTACACTAGTTATGTACTTTGATAAGTCATGGTATCAATGTGGAAATATTTAAGTACAAGACATGAGAATAAAATAATAAAAGTAAAATATACTAGCATAGATATTTTAAATACATCTATGTAAAGGACACTAATAGATATCAATCTCAAGGTGCTTATCTAGCTTATGTGTGAATTCCAATATAGGCACCGTGAGATTGATATCTCCCGTGTGTTTTAAATAGATGTATTTAAGATATCTATGCAAGTTATTTAACATATATTTTATTATTATTTTTAAATATGGAGTTGTATTGATAAAATTTTAATGATAAATATAAAAAATATGTATATGTTTTATAAAATACATCTAAAAATAAAAACTAATAAAAACTAACCTAAATATTTATAGATTCTATATAAGTAAAAACTAACCTAAATATTTAGTGTGTATATGTTGTGCATATTTGAGATATGGTTTGAGTCTTTGAAATACTAATATATAGCAATAATAATATTTGCAATAAATAATATACATCAATAAGAATTAATATATTTACTTATCAATTGTGAATTCCCTTTGCAATAATGATCTTCACACTTCTTCACTTATTATTTATTTCATACTACTGATATTCTGCACTTTTAAAATAAATTACATTTAAGTGTTGAGTTGGCATTATAATATTGTATATATTATTTTAACCTTGGAATATTATAAGTAAAAAAGTGTTTTTCCGCCAATGTAGAAACACCTCTAGAACAAATCAAAAAAAGTGGGCTCTTGAGAAGTGAATTAATTAGCAAAAAGTTGATGCTTGTCTGCAAAATAATTTGATCTGAGCCATTGCTAACGATTTATAACCTCGATATAGAAACTGTACTATAACTTCAATTTAACTGGTTATAATTTGATCTGAGCCATTGCTAAAGATTTATAACCTAAATATAAAAACTGCACTATAACTTCAAGTTAACTGTTTAGGCTGTATAAGCCTTCATCTTATGCTGAAAATCTGTGAGGAGCATCTGGTACAGTACCAACAAATCAAAACCCTGCACAACAACAACAATTAGGATAAGAGAAATACACCCAAAAACATGTTGACTCTGAATCAAGCATGACATGGTGGAAACATTTTTAATGTGGCCATGGATCAATGCCAGAAAGGTCAAACATGCTCGCTCAATTTTCTATCAATCTAGTTGGCAAAAGAGCACTGGAGAATGTCTTTGGCATATAGTGTATTTCTTATGCAGACCGTGTCATTCAGCCATTACTGCATCCCCCAGCAAGCAGAGAGTGTGTGGCGACCCGAGAGACCCAGAGCACCAAAGAGCCTGTGAGTGCAAAGAGCATCTAGCCCCGGGCATCAAGAGCCCTATGAATGCCAAGAGCATCAAGAACTCAAAATTTTCTATTATGATTTTTCAGTCTTCACCATCTCGTGTCCTGTGTGATCTGCCATGTGGCCTGTCTGTAGTTCTGCTTATAGTCTAAACTTGAGGGCGTTTGTTATGTGCCTTAATGTGGCAGGGTAGGATTAATGAAATATTAAATATGAATACTAGAGATATTTGTCTGCTTTTTATTAATAAAATATGAATTAACTTTCAGCTCAAAATACTTATTGTTGGGTATTCGCCAAGCATGTCCTTTGAGGATGCAACAAAATACATCTAACCCGGAGGGTTGCCAAAAATACAAAATAGAACAGTGATCAACAAATGTTAGTAGCGGCTGGGCCAAGCCTGTCTTCAAAAACAAAATGCATGTAGTATATGATCTATATGGCTTAAAGAGCCAGGACCACCACTCAGTCACAATAGTATGATAGTAGATAACAATTTTCTTTTGCTGCCAATTAGTAACAAAATGATATCAGAAAATGACAAAAATGATGTTTTCTTGTCAATTTTTAAAAGCCACTAGAAAAAAATGTAAGTGATGACATTTTAGAAGGAAATATGATTGGCAGGAACTCGTCATGCCTTAACAAAGAGAACATGACAAAATCAGATTACACAGCAGCAATACCATCCATGTCATGGACGTTCATACTTTCTGCTGCAATACACTATGAATAAACAGAAAGGAAAGAATCTTCAGTCTTCTGACTTGCAAATGGTATTTGAAATATTGTCATTCAAATTGAATAATAGTTCATACACTGCAGATCATATTCCTTCACACTATCCTGATAAATTACTCACCTGCTTTTGCCAACTCAGATTGAACATATAATGTTTCAAAATTTTGGCTGATGCCAAGAAAATGCCTAGCATAGCCAATAATGATATTTTCTGGAAAGACTTCCAAAACTGTCATTGGGTGATGGATTTTTTCGAACACATTTGCCCAAGCATTACAAGATTTGTTATTTCTCCAGAGGACACTATTCGTCCAAAAATTATGCTAGTTTTTATCAGTGTTAAAACTGCCAGGAAACCTTTAGGGCAGTGACTAATTTTTTTGTTGTTCAAGATCGGATGGCTCCGTTGGCATTTCTTTCAATTTCCAATAAAACGTCTTCAGCAAAGAATGTATCATGAAGGGCCTTAACACACTGTTCTGCCTCACTGTCATTAACAATCAAAGAAATATTTACCTGCAAACAAGAGAGAGAACACGTTGATAGAATCCAGAACACTGCCACCACTGACTTGCAACAAGACAATATTTCATCATCAAAGATGAATCCATTCACCATTAAAAACACCACTGACCTTAGATGCTCCTTGAGAAATCATCTGTACATTTACTCCATTCGATCTAAACACATTAAATACCTACAAATCCAAAAACCAAAACTTCAGTATAAGACTCATAAATTGAGATGTTCCAATGAATGCTGCTGAAAAAGTTCTCTCCTTAGCTTTGCTCGTTCCTTTAATTTCCTTTATGAAACCATCTTCCACTAAGCCCTTGCAAGGCTTCATTGGAAATGCACATACAGGCTCTCTCACACCCAGCCTATATCTGCAATTATCCCACACAAAACAAAATAGGCAAAAAGGAGTTTCAAAGAAGAAATTGAACCTTCTCCAGTATGAGAGAGGAACGTTGAACATTTCCAATTAAAGATATGATAGACCTATTCTGAAGAAGATGCAAAACAGCAACTTTTTCAAGTTCTTCAACCATTCGATCCAGCTCCTGTCAAGTCAGACATGTAATATACAGCATCAATTATTCCATTCTTACAGATTTAAATTTCTTCAAGAAAAAAGCCAAAACATAAATCCAGAAATACAAATCAAAATGGTTGCTGTATTTCTGCACATCAAGATCTATATACATCAATGAGCGGAACAACTTCAGAATTAAAAAGTCATTCCTACTTTTCCATGTTGAGGAAAAAGGAAACCATTTCGTTTCAGGATGTTCAAAGCCCCATAGAAAGCATTTCATTGTCCACTAAAAATTTATACTTGTTTATTAGAATTTCTCATTAACGAAACAACCATTGTATTAAAAGTAAACTTGCAAAATTTAGTGTTGTCCATAGAGATAAGATGGTTTGCATTAGCTTAATTCAAAAACAAATAGATAAGACTGCATCAAACTGTGACCAATGACAAGGCTTAAAACATGCAACAAGAATAATAGATTGACAAAGAGAAAATACTGTAAATTTGTGCTTCAAAACTGACAAAAAGAGCATTGAAATGGAACCATTAATACAACAAAATAAAAATAATGCTGGATGCAAAGGAAATTCTAGTTTCCCTAAATATACCTGGAAAATTAAAAATGTCGGAATAACATAAAGAACTTATCAAAGATAAAAATAACCCCCTTCCACAAACTACACAAGTACTAAAATTAAATTACAAGCAGTGTGGGGTGTTTAGCAACTTGATGATAGTCCTTCAAATTTCAGGCTAAATATGTATTGGTGATCATCACAAAGGTTAGTCTCTCTATACAACATACGAAACCTGATAAGGTCTTGCCTGCTTGATAAGGTCTCTACTCCAAATCTTCGATGGATCCAATGTAAGGGAAATGCTGACTTCACTAGTAGCAACAACATCGACTGATATACCCAGTTCTTCAAATATAGAGAACACCTGCATTACATAAGATAACACATATAAAAAGCGAGATGCCTTTGCTTAGAGTTCAGCAGCATTGAAGTATACGATATACCATTTCTCCCAGGAACTGACTTCATAAAAGACCTACCTTTGCAAGGAACCCAAATTGACCTAGCATGCGTGTGCTTACAATGTCGAGCATTGTAACGTTGCGCTTCAACACTATGCTTGTCAGCAATGCCTGCAAGGTAAACATATTTATTAGGGGAGCTTAGATATATATCCTAAAGTGTTCCTAAAGAGGAAAACATAAGAGGGGTTCCTTCTATGCTTTGGCTACATCTCTTGCATATCATTCAACCTTTATTGTCTCTTAACAAAAATTAAAACTTTAAAATATTTATTCCACCTTGCTCATATCTCTGGTTTTAGTGATAAGAGTGCCTGGAGCTTGTGGATTGTAAGAATTCTTGACCCTTACAGGAACCTCACCCTCTCTTGCAGGCCGCATAGATTGTGGATGCAAAACCTACATGAAAGTTAGAATAAATGTCAAGACCCTCTCATGCACAAATGACACAACAAGACTCTCAGTAGGCAACCATAAATTAGTGGCATAAATACCCAATATTTCAAATGCAGAGCAGATCAATATTAATTTAAATATAAGGAATATGGAAATGACAATGCAAGATGGCAAATCTGAAAAAGGGGTCACCATGTGAATCAGGGCTTATATCAGAATAATTTGTCCAAACTGTAGGAGCATCGTTGTGCAATCTAATTTAACAAAAGGCAGAAATGTCTGAAGATTTGGAAAAAGCAATTTACATAATATTATGAAATGTAAAAACGACATTACAGAACACACAAACAAAGATTGAAAATATGTTTGAAAGGTCAAAACGAAAAATATCCTAGACAATAAATCAATTGGACCATTATATAGTATCAATGTCCCCAATTTTTTTTTAACTTTTTTATTTTAGAAAAAAGTTCCAGTGCTTTTAGCCTTTTACATTAAAAGCTATGTAGCCAGGATACGGATACAGGTGCGGGTTTGGGTACGGGTTCAATACGCAGATACGTCAATTTCAAAAACCCTTTGGTACAGTCTTGGATACATCCATACATATATATTAAAAATTAAAAAATATATATATATATATATACACATACTCATTTTTAGTCCATAAAAACTGAAATAGTAATACAAAACTTGAATCGATGTTCAAAACATACAATATACTTAAGATTTTACATTTCATTGATCATATGGCTGCCATACATTTCATTGATTTTAGCTTTTTGAAGTGTTTAGGGTTTAATATTTTATTCATTTAAATGTTAGGGTTCGTTTTTTTGCATTTACTAAGTCAAAAAAATGTTTTAATGCCTTAAAAGGCGTATTTAAACTTGGGTTTGCCGTGGGTACGCGTCTGGACGTACCCAAGAAGAACAGACGTATCCGTACCGGATAAGTATCAAGCAGGGTACGGGGCTGGGGGACGAACCCTGGCAACAGAGTTTAAAAGTTGTTATTTTTACCGAAAACATTAAACTCTAATCTCGAAAGTGCCTTAAAAACATTCAATATAGTACAAACCCTAAATTTCATTGAACAAATTTAAGATACTCAAATATTGATTTTTATATATTATTTTAATAGCCATCCCCCTGCCACCGCCCACCGCACCCCCACTCCCAAAATCTGGGAAATTATTTGCCATCCCAGAAACCCCATCCCTTCATCCCCATTCCCCCACCCCGAGACTTAGGTAACCATGTTATCTACACAATGTACATCCATATAAGCAAAGACTCCATGAAGTGATCAATACAATCACATCTATAAGCAAGTCTCCATGAAGTTATCAATACAATCACATCATATAAACAAGTCTCCATGAAGTGATCAATATAATCTAGATTCCAAAATGATTAAATAGCACACCAAAGTCTAAAAAAATAACATAGACATCATCACTGAACTGGAGTGAAAAGGAGCAAGTAAAACTGCCTCTCAAATCAGAAACTTTTTCGTCGATCCTGTAAAAAATCCAAATACTCTCCCCAAGTCTATGCCAGCACAATTCCACACCATGCTAATACGCCTCAATGTTCAACATTCCAACCAGTTCAAAATCCCGAAGTACAAGTTCAGCCTTCTCTCCTACATACAGAATAAGAAGCAACCCGTGACAGTTAGCACCCTCAAGAATGCCTCTCATTTCACAACTAAAACTGAGGGATGTTCTATCAAAAGAAGTGGCAAAGGTAATGTCTGTATCAACCCCACAAGGTATGCTTGCAACCTATGGTGGATTCAAGAATCTGAACTTTAATCATCTGTAAAGTCACGCTGCCTACAACAAGACAAACTCCACAGCAACCCAATAAGGGGAAAGCACAGGCAGTCTTGCATTAAAAATATTCGGATCCAAATCAAAGCAAGATGCCCCAACAAAGTAGTAATGCTATGATGACAATGTCTCGGTCATTTAAACTTAAAGAGTTTTGTGAAGAGGAGATAGTCCAGATGCCACACACAAATCTGGAGCAGAGGAAATAAACTACTTCCAATTCTGACAAACTGACAGTTTAGCCAAACTCCACAAACTCATTTGGGCTATTGGACAATCTACAACAATCTTGATCATAAAGAAACAATCTTTGGATCAATTATATCAATTGTACCATCTAGACTAACTAGACAACTACAAAATAATCACCATGCATCTGTTGCACCAACATCAACAAAATTACCTGCTCAACCAATTACAGTCTCTATATATTTGAACTTGATAATTGTCTCCAGTTCTCAGTATCTTTATCTCTGACTAAAGGTGGCTCAACGCATCATTGACATATTCCGTTGCTCCACAATCTTCAGGTTGTTCAAAAACAGTCATACACTGGACACATTCTTTAGGGAAGGCCCCTTCTTACTAGGCCACACACAAACTGTGGCTAGGGTTTTGTCCTACCCCAAACCATAACGACAATAAAACATGTGAGATCCAGAATCTTGAGGCCATAGTCAGTGAGTTTCAGAATACTAGCAAGTTTTTTCATGAAACGATTATTTTCTGCCCAAACTCACTGCTGATTTTTGGCAATTTTTTTGACAGTAATTGCAGCTAGTACTCCGCGAGTCTGAGCCTGTGACTCGCAGGATGTTGATTGTTCATGGAAACACAGGACAAACTGGTTATAAATTGAAAAATGCTGCTTTTGCATCCTTTTAAGTACATGCCCACACATTTTCATCACACAACATTTGAGCATCCTTTGAGCGAATTGGAGGGAGTTTATAGTGGATTTTTAGAGCAGATTTGAGGAATTTCTGCTTTCCATATAAGTTCCCTTTTTCCCTCTCCAAGTATGTAAATTCTTTCCAAAATGTTAGAATTAAGTCTCTGGACATGATTTACAATTTTACATGCATTTCATTCAATTCCCATAATTTTTATTGGTGATTTACACTAGTTTCCATAATATATGAACGAATTTGTTGGTTTTCTCCTATACATAGGGTTTACACAATATAATTTAGATTTCTTTTAATTACTCTTTTTGTGTATTTAAACATTATGCATGTTGGCATGCGATGGCATCTAGCTCCGCATCAAGCTCAAGATTAGCAAGTGGAAACATCTTGCTGGAAGTGGTGACCCCACTTAGAAGTATGTCATATATGGACCATCCCTAGGGATTGTGATTTGATTTGCACACTCTACTTGAGGAAGGTTTCAAGGGGCATCAATTGCTTCAAGTACCATATCGCATTCATTCATTTCCACAACATCACGTCATGTCTAAAAGCCATCGAAGAGGCAAAACAATTCCATGGGTCCATAACAATCTCTTTTGCATGTTCCCCTTCACTTTTTATTTCGTCTTGCTTATTTAAATCTCATTTAGTTTCAATAGGCCTCTAGTACAATTCATGTAATCTTGAGAATGCACAGAAAATTCCATTATACATTTTGGACTAAATCCATGTACACTTAAATAAACACTCAAAATCATCATTATTCTTTCATATAAACTGAGAAACTTGTCGTTTCCCACAACTTTCAAATGGTGGGAACCTACCTCATAGATATACCAGCTATTTTTAGAACTACATCCCAGATGCAAAGTTTGGTTGTAGATCTACTTTTCCCTTGGTGCAGAACCACAAGAAAAACCAACAGATCTGCAATTATTATGTTCCTTTTGCACTGTGGACAAAAATCACAGAGGTAGCAATTGGTCTTTAGCTCAGACAGCTCAACAAAAGAGGTGAAACCTAAAGAGAGATCAGAATTTGTGGTTCTGATAGCAAAATTTATGGTCCTGAGAACTGTACAATCAACAGAGGTGAAAGTCATAACAAGAATGCTGATTAAGAGTAAAGTTAACTCGGTATCTGTGAGGGATAGGGAGTGTTCTAATCCCCCTCCCCAGAACTACTAAAGAAAAAAGAATAAACAGGAGGTAGTAAAGAAAAACTTTACTCCTGAGGCATTAAAAACACAAATCTCAAGGTAGTGGCAGTCCAAATACTTCCACAAAAAACAAAGAAACTTCTGAAAATATACCAAACGAGAAAGAGGCTGACTTTACAATAGTTAATCACAAAACAAAAGAGCAATAAAGCTCCCATATCTAGGTGAAAATCTTTCTAATTTTCGAAAAGACAAAGTCCTCTATTTTTCATTTGTGCCTTTGTAGTACTTGCCCTTTGGATTAACAGTGTTTTCTAGATTTTTCTGATTTTTGTACAGAAAAAGCTGTTTAATAGGGGAAAAAAACAGGTTTACGCCATACCTAGAAGTTGAGGTATAAACCAAAAATGACTGAGAAGAAGTCTCAACAACCTTAGTGCATTCAAGAAAATTTCTTTCAAAGCTTTGTCTCAGCACTTCACTTCCCCAGAAGAGTGGGTGATATGAGACTACAACATATTAATGTGGTATCATACAAGTGCAAAGTGAAAACATTCAAGAACCATAATTAGAAATTGTTTTATATAGATGCTCTGAAGAAGTAATTTGACAAATGCACACACTCAGGCTCCTGAATGACTTTCTGCAATGATCTGAGAATCAGATTAAGTATCTGCCCATACAAAATGTAGACCCCAAAACCAGAGATCCAATAGGAAGGTAATCATAGGGTATTTCTTGGAGAGGCAGTTGTAAACAGAAAAACACCATAAAATAGCTGAACACTAGCATTTCAAACATTGGGCAGCATGCATTCCAAACGCATACTGAAGAACAAAAGCTAAATATCACCATTTTATATTCAATGCTTACCTGAGCACCAAAGTAAGCAAGTTCTGCTGCTTCATCAAAGGTCAAAAATGGCACAGGCTCTGCCTTTGGATAGATATTAGGATCACATGTCAGTACTCCATCCACATCCTTCCATACCTGCGCACTATGAAAATATTTTCCAGTCACTCATTGGATTTTCTCATCCTTGTACTAGGAAGCAGAATCAAGAACAAACCCCAGGAGACTCAAGTAAAAGACTCCATATGTATAATGTCTAAGCAAAAGCAATTATCAATGTTGAAAGTGTATCAACCATTCACGTTCAACAAATGTGTGTTAAGACAAAAATATTCAATAAAGGAATAGATAATACTGTGAATTTCTACACTGAGGTGGCAATCATGAGCTTGCTATAGTTAACATGTAAAAGGCCAAACATATACAGCAGGGCCTTACAACAAAGTATGAAACCCACCTGGATCTCTCTCAAACCTAAAGCTTTGCCTATAGCCGTTGCAGTTAGGTCACTCCCACCTCTGCCCAAGGTAGTGACAGCAGAGGTTTTCCAACCCTATGTTGATTGGAACAGACAGAATCAAGTCAGAACTGGTTGTTTAAGTGCACACCATGCATATACTTTTCTGTGCGTACATCAGATATCTGCAAGCATTACTTTATAAAACTCAAAATAAGTTGATTTGACCGTATGAAATACCTTTCCAAGGAATCCAGTTACAATTGGAATTGCCGGATCCTTTAGCCAGTCACTATGTAATCTTTTTGCAACAGCAGGATAAGTTGCCTCCAATATATCAGCATTTGTGAACTCGTCAGTTGTAATGAATCCAATGTCAAATGCATCATACTGCACATTATATTCCAGGTTAGAATAACGAATAAGTGATTTTGTTATCTCTTCTTTTTATTTGCAAAAATTGAAAATATTCAGACAGATAAAATTAACTATGTATTAATTAAATCCAAAATATCAGCATTGTCACTAATCATGAATCCAATATTGAATGCATCTGTGCACAATTTTTCATGTTATACCATACGGAAACTACCTGTCCCTGCATTGTCTTTGTGGACACAAAAAAATTACACAGAAAAGAACAAGAATCCATGGATCTTTCCAAAATGTTTTTGTCTTGTTCAGAAACCTTCAATGGCAAATTGAGCCTGGGAAATTAACATTATGAACAAACATTCCCATGCCTTCTACTTCTGAGATATGGTAAACAAGACAAGGTAAATAGAGTAAAAGGCTAGATCATCCTGATGAGAAATGAAAACTTTATAAAAGAAATATTTTTCCCATTGAAAAAGCTTAATTAAATCACTAATTTTGTGCTATTTTACATGTGTGTAAATCATCTCAAGATGACATCCATGAATAGTCATTACACTAATGACATTGTGTAATGACTACTTTTCCTCCTGAATTTTTGGTAATAATCACAAGGCAAGGAGACCCACTTGGCACACAAGCACCGTGCACATTTGTTGGTGGGGGTGAGGAACAGTGAATGTAAACCACTGCTCTGGGCTTCCCACCTTCTAGCCTCTTTCCCAGGAAGATCATTTTAATTTCCAAACAATCAATCGTAAGAAATAAGAAAGCCCAAAGATAAAGAAAACCTAAAAATCAATGCTACATGTTGGATTTTGCATTATAAATCAATCTATTCATGCACAATGCACAATAAGATAGAGGTTGGCTTTCCTTATAAATGCAATGTCACTAGTTACAGCATTTTATGCCTCAAATTCCCAGTGAAATGTGTAATATACTTAAAGTAAAGGCAAACAGCAGCAAGAAACATGACACACCTGGCAAGCTTTTGCACCAGTTTTGTTTAGATACGCTGCAAAAATCCTTGTTCGACATACGCTCCCCAAACGAAACTAGATAATCTCTTGTACGAGATGTCAATTCTTTCATCAATGCAATTCCAGTCAGAAGTTGTTCAAACTCTTCCAACAGCTCTGTCATGTCAAAAAAACATTAGATCATATATAACTTCCTCTACTAACGAACTATGAAAACAAGCGTGACAGATCAACCCAAAAATTTTAATAATCAATGTTTTCTTAAGTCCTCTCTAATAAAGCAGAATAGTATTACCCATTTTAACAAAAATTCACCTCAATCCATTCATAGGTCTGTAATTTACATGGTTACCTAAGTCTCCCAGATGGAGCGGCAGGGGGACTGGGGATGGGGTTTCTAGGATGGCAAAAAATTTCCCAAATTTTGGGAACAGCTAATAAAATAATATATAAATTAATATTTGAATATTTTAAATTTATTCAATGAAATTTAGGGATTTAAACTGTATTTAATGTGTTTTAGGTACTTTTGAGCTATGTCACAAGGTTCTCCGAATTTTATCGAAAAAGTTTGAATTTTACCGAACTTTATTCTTGTTGAACATGAACTCGAACTTTATCCATTATTTTTGCATGGGAAGTTTTTGACACGATTTTGCATTATTTTACAAATGTGTGTATATATACATATAACAACTGAAAGTAGCGGACAAAAAGCTCTCTCCACTCTGTCCCTCTGACATATTTATGCATTTTTTCAAAAAATAAAAATGATAGAAAAAGAATATTGTGTGAACTCAAGACGACTTTTTTTTCTCGAACTTTATCCCTTGGCGAGCTTGAACTGAACTTTATCCTTGTCAAACATAAACACAAACTCAAACCTTGTGACTTAGCTCTCGAGATTAGAATTCAATTTTTTTGTAAAAATAACAGCTTTTTCAAAGTAGAAACATCAGACAACTTTTTTTAAAATTAAATAGTTGGTGTCCCCTCCAAGTCCCCAAAACATTCTAGATGTCACGAAACCTAGGGGACGCGTCCCGCATAACACTGAAGATTAGAGTATATGAAAAAGCACAATGGAAAATTATAATGATGGAAATGATTTTGTCCATCACTAACTAGGAAAGCTAACTAGAAAGCATGAAATCTAACCAAAAGATAAGACCAAAACATTTGCCATTTAATCTGAATCCACAATTAATCCCACCAAGTCTCCTTTTGGTGTGGACAAGGAAATGCAGGACACAAAAAGGGGCACTTAAAAGAAGCCCCAAAATCATGGAGACGGTATTTGAATAGGAAAATAGTGTGGGGACAGGGACTGAGCGGCAGTGATGCGTCCCGGAGGAACATACCTAATCTTTAATTACTAAGCGTTCACACCATTTAGAATCTTTAATTACTTAAGATAGTTGCACTTTACAGGTTACTTTTAAGTTTTTGGATGGGTTCACCTTCTGGTATAGATAAGTGGCCAAGGATGAACATTTGACATTTGATCTGAACCTGGAATTGGGCTTAGCGCAACAACCAAACCCTGAAGGCTGAAGAGACTTTACCCTCAAAATCTGGATAATTACATTTCACATATAGAGCTTCGGATGGATTCGCCCTCTAGGATACATAAAAGGTAAAGGCATAACAAAAGTTCAACACGGAGGTAGTAATCCAGCGCCTATCATAGATTTGTACAGAGTTGCATGGATGGGCAATGAGGTGCAGATAAAATGATTTATCAGTGACTCAATTACTGATTATGATAAACAGAAGCAGTAATCAAGGGTGAGCTTAGATAATTGGCCACTTTGCACCTATGCATTTAATCGTACCAAGAGGCGGTACGATTAAATCTCCTGACCAAGTATTTAATGTCTCAATTTTCAAGCTGCTTACATGAATCTGTACATAACTTGGTCACACATTAAATCGATGTTTTCGTACAGTTTCTTCATGTGTACATTCCACAATGCCTGATAGGTGCAGTACGTGGCTCTACCATATGTGGTTGTAGATGTGGCTATTGTCAAGGTAGACAACAATAAACTTGTCCATAACAGGCCGTAAAACATCTCCATAAACTGCACAAATGTTAACAAGTTGTGGGCAAGGTCAAAAGACCTGACCAATTATCTGCAGAGGCATTGCTCTTCTTTGAGGTTATATTTAACATGTCTTCGAGAAAGGAATGGAACTTGCTGATAAAACAATGAGATTTTCATTTTTATTACAAACTTTGTGCTGTGGAGTATTGCCAAGAAGGTCATTAATGTAAGGTAGTGGATAGAATTTTACTAATTGGATATGGACATGCATCAACTATTGTATTTCTATGGTACAAGCACAATCAAGATAGTGCAAGCCAAGGAGCTGAGGTGGATGTGATTATCGATAAAGTGGACCATTTGGTAAGGTAAATCAGGGACCAAGTTGATGAAGTGTTAAACTCACACTGACGACATAATATACAACTCATGAAAAAGACTTCAACAGTTCTGAGAATCTGAACGAATGGCTTGAGTTCCTTTTTCAAAAATGACATAAGAAACTTGTGACCCTGCTATCTACATGAAATTCAGGTGTAGCTGGACCATCAACAAGACAGCTTATGCATTGCATTTGACAGCCATAGGTCTGTCTGGAGAAAATTACCATAACAATGCTTTACGACAGCATTTTTCACACCACATGCATTCTGCCTCCTTGGTGCAGCCTGACTTCATGTGATTAGAATTAATAAACGCTGTACCTCTCCATATATAGGTCTTTCAATGTGCAATGCACATACCTAGCAAGATTATGCTATAGAAGATTTGATCCTTCATTAAGAAGTTTTTAATTTGCAAGTGTCGTGCAACTTGTAAATCTTGGTCTTCTTGCAACCAGCAAATTGTGCTTCATTTTAGGTGAGGTGTCATCAGGTGGAAGAGCATGATGATGTCAGTTGTTACAAGATTTTTAGAATATCATTTTTAAAATGGTGAGCAATGGTTGGCCACTGACTCGTGTTTTCCTGTGTTACAGACACGTGCTTTCTTTGGTTACATATGCCTCATCAATTTGCATGATTAGCACTTTCAGGCCTTCAAGTTCAATAGCTACCTTTAGTTTGAATCCGTTGCACCAACAAGATCAGCTTCTACATGAGGCATCAGACAATACTTTTGTCGTCACACCACATGATATTAATTCATATTGTAACTAACATGATTTGGCATCCATAGTTGCAAGAGTTTGCTCAGCTGACCTAAATCTTGCAAGTCCGACCCAAGTAACCTTCCAGACAACTTGAATCGGTTCGCTGGGCAAGACTCAGTGGTGACTCAGCAAGTTACCCACAGACTCCAGGAGTTTACATCTCACCCTTTGATACATAACAAAACAAGGGAAAATCTCCATCTTTACCTTTTCCTAGAACGCTTATTCTCCCCAAGCAATTTCTGACAATCAAGAAGTCTTCATCTATTGGAAATTCATTAAAATAATGAATTATGATTACAAATAGGATAAAGACGTTCAACATGTGAATACTCCAGATAAGATTAGTTTTAGAGTTCATCTTTATGCTTTCTTTAGCTTTAGTTTTTAAGATGCTTCGATCTAACTATAAATCAATATTATTTTATATAGATATATATATATGATACACAGTTACCTAAGACTCCGGAATGCGAGGACACGAGGATGTAGGGATGGGATTTCCGGATGGCAACCCTGATTTTGGGGATGGCAGGGGGTGACTTTTAAAATAATATGTAAAATTAAAAATATACAAATAAATTTTAAAAATTATTAATAGCAGTCTGTGACAGTCCACCATCCACATTTGTGCTCGAAAATTGATGTATTCATATATCACTCTTGATTCTTATTATGTCTTTGTAATACAATACAGTTGGGTTATGGCTCTATGGGTTAACCTTTTGGTCTATGCCTTATTGCTTTTATGATCTACACAACCTTTATCTTCATATACAATTATACTTACAAGCTTTATTAAGTGATTGGCTTCCATAAACAATATTACACTACAAGAGTACATTAGGGCCTTCCCAAATTTATTTCATTTTCAAGTTTATTTGAGCCCAACACAATGGTGTAGCTAGATTGAGGCCATCCATTACCAAACCTTGGGAAATTTGTGGAGAAGGTGATTGAGCCATTAATCAATGTGGAACCCTTCAATGGGCAAAACTATGTAACAAATTCAAGATAAGCACCTTGAGATTGATTGGTGTTTTTCAAAAAGCTATATTTAAGATATTTGAACAAGTATTTAAATCTTTAAAAAAAATGGTTTTTTTTTTTTTTTTTTTTTTTTTTTTTTTTTTTTTTTTTGGGGGTATTTTTTTTTTTTTTGGGGGGTGGGGGTGGAGGACATTCCCTTTTAGAGAATGTCCCCATTTTTTTGCGGAGGGTGTGTGGGGGACGTTTTGTCCCCGTCCCCAAAACATCCCAGATGTCCACAACATCTCCGAAATGGGGGACACCTCCCGCGTAACACTGATAAAATACATGTTGTAATAGAATTGAAATAAGTCATTGGTTTTAAGTTCCATATCTTTGGACTCTGCATCTTTGTGGTTTTTCGTGTTTCATCTTGAGATTTATATTTTATGATTTTATCTTTTGCTTCATTATTTTAATATAGGCTGTATTCCTAACATGGTATTGGAGCTAATGGTTTGATTTTATACCTTGTAGTTTTAGCTTCCGCTTCATCTTTTGATCTTGGCCATATTCCTAACATTGTTGACGATAAAAAGTTCTCCAATAGATAATACTTGTAGTCACATAGTTAATTTCTGTAATGCCCACTTTTGTTCTAACAAGTCCCATGGTTTTATTGATTCTCACCAGACAGGTTTAGGTGATTAACCTAGTTAAAGAATCTATTCCGGCATATTTTAGCATCTGATAGATGTAGTAGTGAAACTTTTATGATGCATTCATGAGCAGTTTATAGCCATATTATCATGTTGACATGTTCATACATTGGTACCCTAATAATATTTTGAAAATAAAATGAAATACTCTCAGTTTACTACTGCTCGTGAAATGAATTTGATCATAATAATGCTCCTAGATCGTTAATGATTATTTGGCATGTTGATTATGGACATTAGATGAATATTGTTAATTGCTTACATGAGATATTATGAGATGAATTGGTGTCTCTATTTCTAATAGGTTATTAATAAGGAATTGGCTGACTAACTATGAAACTTGGATGGATGTATGATCTTGCTTTGATTATGAAATGCTTATGATATGGATTATTCTGTTGTATCTGTGATGCACTCTATGGTGTGCCCTACCCCATAGAGTGTGAATGTTCCTTGGTGAAACGAGTGTGATATGTTCTCTGCATTGTGCTATTTTAAATTTTAATTTAATTAAATGTAATATTGTATTGGACATATTGATGGGTGTAATGACTTTGCAAGGAACAGGTCGAGCCAAGAGATGTGGATAATAAGTGTCTAAGCACACTTCATAAACTTGCGTGTAGTTGGCCCAAACCCAAGGTGCAACGTAATGCACACTAAACAAGCAAAAATCACAAATGAATTTCTAGGTGATGATCATGCCCGAATTAAATCAATTGTCTTTCAATGATCAAACATCTACAAATTAATAAGGCCTCCTAGACTTTTGACACCTTAGACTTTAGCATGGACACTAAATTAATTCCCACTTAGACTTCTTAAGTTTCCTCTAAATTAATTTCCCATTCTAGATTAAATGATAAGCTCGTTAAATAAACCCACTCCTAAATTAAAAGTGCACACTTTAATTCGCTTGTGTTTCCCCTTCCTAGACATGTTACCCTTCCACCAAAGGACAAACTAGAATACACCAAGATTATGCCTCACGTGACTATCCTAAAGACTCAACTTACTTACTAATTCACTACAAGACAAATACAAGGTGCTAAAGAAAATACTCTTAAGGGAATAATCCAACCCACTTGGCTCTCAAGAAATTGGGTGTCGGATTTGACCTTAAATTGGAAATTAATATAGCTTTAGTGGGATCCATAGGTATGCATTGGAGCTTAATTTTGAGACATCTAAAAATTATTTTGAGTGCTTAGAAAGCTCTATAATGGGGATAGAAGGTAGAAACTTGGAGAACAAGCTAAGAAAACGGCAGCCATAGGACACATGTCACCTAAGGATTGGCTAGGGTTTTTGTGACCTTTCTATATTATCCCTTCCTTTGAGATGAGAGGGTCTTTTAGCCATTTTGGGGGAGGTAGGAGCTTGGAAGCTTAGAGAGAGCGCTTAGGAGAAGAAGAGCTTAGAGAGCCAAGATAAGGAAATAAGGTAGCACTCCATCCATGGACTTTCTCATTGAAGCTTTGTTGGATTTTTATGAATTGGCTTGTTAAATCTTAATGTTATTTATGATTTTATTTGTTAAGTATGTAATTCTTGTGGAAAAGATCCTTGGATCCTTATTGGTTTGAAGGAATTTAGCCAATTTGGCAATGGCTTTGAGCCTTTCTTCATTCTATGAGTTTCCTTGATTCTTGTTTCTTGGTATGTTGAGTTTTGCAAGCCGTCATGCTGCCAAAATTTGGCTAGCAACGATTGTGCATGGGATGACGATACGTCGTAGGCCCATCATTCTACACATCGGCAAGGTGTTTCTCATGGGCTTGAAAGAATGAACTTGTTGGGCAAGCCATGGACATTCTCCCCCATCTTTATTCCCACTTGAAGTGGAGGTTGTATGCCTTCCTATCTTGGAGGTAGAGGACATTCATTTTGTCGAACACTTGGAGGAGCTTGTATATGGATCTAAGGAAAATGCAACTATCCTCTCGTTCCTCTTTGTGATGGCTTGGAGTCATTAAAATGGCACCCGGATGTTGTGTGATTGTTGATTTTGGCCATGGATGGCATGACTTACCACTCACGAGACCTTGTCATATTAGTTCGCAACTAGTCAAGATTACCATGATGATCCAAACCAGCATGTTGAACTTCAATTTCCAAATTAAATTGGCTTGATGGAATTTGTCTTGCCACAAACCCATCTTGACAAGATGGGTGTGCAAAGAGATGAGGCGAACTCGCATAGGCGAGCTAGGTGAGTAACAAGGCAATCGGTGAGTTGGGAAAATAAAAAGAAGTGGGGAATGGGTGTTAAGCATGCAATGAATGAGGTAAGCTTGTCTAAGAAAATTGGGGAAGTTGCACTGAGGAGGGCTTAGCAACCAAGCTACTCAAGGTAGTGATCGGAGCTTTTGAGGAGCTAGGTTGCATGACCGAGCATTGGGTAGCAGCAAGTTGGGTACTTTAAGGAGCGAGCCAATCGAGATTTACTCACAAGGTGACATCCAAACAAGTTGGCCTATAGAGATGAGCTAGGAGATCATGTGTTTCACAACCGGAGTTGGTCCTATGTGAGGGAGTCAAGGTGAACTTTGGGAGTGAGCTCTAGTCGAGCAGCGCTATAGGTGATTCACATGAGACCACTACTAGGCTAGCCAATTACACTTGAGGATGAGTTGAAAAGCGTTAAGAGTTGGTAGGTGATTGGTTACGCATCAAAGTGAAGCAAGCTCGCCCTAGCGAGTTGGTCAAGCTACACAGAGGCTTGCAGACACTCGCAAATGCCCCCGGCTAGATCCGTTATGCGCAAAGTCGTGTGGAGAGAGGTTTGGAGTTGGGCTTGAACTAATGTTGTAGAGCCGTGTGGAGAGACGTCTAGAGCTCATCCTAAGTGAGGGGTGTCCATTGGGGAGAGCTCTCCTAAGGGCAATCTAGGGTTTGTGAGGGATCTAGTTAAGGACGAGACACATCCACCCTACAATGAGCTTGAAAGTAATGAGTTTGCTAGGGAGAGTCGAGCTCACCGGGAATGTTGGGTGAGTTACGCAATGGTTAGGCTTCGCAATACAAGAGACGCAGTTCATTGGGGGCGAGCCAAAGCATGGTGCTCTAGATGGGCAAGTTGGGAAGTTGCTTAGGGACGAGTTGGAAGATTTTGTGTGAGTCGAGTCATGAGGAATCATAGTTACCTGAGACGGGGGGACGGCGGGACGGGGACGGGGTTTCGGGACGGCAAAAATTTCTAAATTTTGGGGACGGCGGGGGGACGGCTAATTAAAAAATATATAAATATTTAAAATATAAAGATATAGTGACTAAATTATATAAATAAGCTGAAATAAAACCATTTGAGATTTAAATAAGGTGAAACTTGAACTCATAAACATCAAATACATTCCTTAATACTCATGATTCTTTCAGAAGTTTGCAAGAAGTTGCTTGGTCCAAAAAGGTGCAAAAATTGATTTTATGAAAATAAGAAAAATATTGCCATCAATGCATAGAGCTCAAGAAAATATGCACTTTTAGAGAAAAACGACACACAAAGCGGAGCCACTGGAATGAAAGTTATGGCACATGCAAGTTTTTGCTGCTACATCTTCCCGGACCCTTTCCAAAAATGGCAAATTTTTTTCTATACTTGTGATTTTTTCACCAAAAATGAAAAAAATGCCAAAAAAGGAAATAAAATCATGGGGGACGTCTGGACGTCCCCCCCACGTTTCCCACGTCCCCCCCACGTTTCCACGTCCCCGGGACGTTTTCCAACGTCTTCAGACGTCCCCGGGACGTTTCCTAGGAAAAAAAAAAGGAAACGTGGGGGAAACGTTTCCCAGCTGTCCCAGGCGTCGGGGACGCCCGGGACGTGTCAAACAAGGGGCGTCCTCGTGTAACACCGTGAGGAATAGAGGTGAATTGGTCAAGGTGGAGGAAAGTCCGCTTTAAGAACTTTGGAGGCAAGGTGCCTTCATGCAAGGAGATGGGGCTCAAGACGGTTGGGCAACTAATGAGCTCAAGTTCGGGAGGTCTCTAGTGTATGTAGACAATGGGAAAGGGCTCGCATGATAGGCGTGGAACCAAAGGGAGCAAACTCGTGGCACTATGTGATGCACCGAGTGAGTTTGTGTTAAGATCAAAACACCGAACTACGCAGAAGGATGGTGCCACTCAGAAGCCAAGTTAGCAAAACTTTGCACAATGCAGTGAAATAAGTTCGAGGGGATAGCATAAAATGCTTGGGGAAGAGCCCTATTGGTTGGTAGGCACAAGCAGATTTGTTGGTTGCAAGTGATTGGGATTGGTGACTCACAAACCGTGCTCACCGAGTCAAGAGTAGAAGGGTCATGGACAATGTAAGAGTAGAGTGGCTCACAGGGAATGGTTGTTGGGTGGAGTGAGTGTATAGGGGCCGCAAGGAGCCGAGTCTAGAAGGGGCCAAGTTAGGATGTAAGCAAAGAACTCAATGAGCCGGACTCGTCGAGGCATAGTGTGTTCAAGTGGGAGCTTGGTCCCCCAATTGAGATGTTGATCGATGTCAAAGCCAAGTTGCCATAGGGAAGCCGAGGAACATCCCAAGGTGCGGGATTTATGTGCTTTCATTAGTGAATCGCAAGCAAGTTGGATAGCTCACCAAGGCATGCAAGTTAAGGGAATTTGTCGAGCCAAGATGATTTGGAGGGCTCCAAATACAAGATGAGTCATAAAACCTATTTGCTCTACAAAGGAGCTCGACAAAGCTTGTCCAAAGCTCACAAAGTCACTTACCTTGTGGATGAAACGTAAGGTTGAGGTGCTTGAAGCCCGGGGAGGAACCTACATAGACTTTTTCAATGCGATCAAGCAAGTCCAGTGGCACCCCAACAAGGTCCATGAGAGACACCTAAGTTCTACGATTTTTTTGTATCTAGATTCAATTGTGTGGCCTTGATGGTTGTGCGGGAGTGTGCATTGATGTGAGCAAAGTTGAGAGCACTTCCATGAAATTGAATCTCAAAATTGAAACCTTGCACTTTTCTTGTTTTGCTCTACAAATGTGTTTGACTTTGCACATTAAAATCAAAAATAAATTATTGTGTATTTCCAAGTATTACTTTAAGTATCAAAGCCTTATTTCAACGTCAGAGCTTTAAAAATTGAATGTTTTGGGATCTACTTTACTTCGCTATGAACCTAACTTTCATCTCGAGCACATGTAAAGTGGCGCATACAAGAAGGATCAAGGCTAGAGCAGCAGAAACAACAGCTATCTAGAGAACCTTCGGTGAAGAGGACAATTCAAACAACACCCAGAGAGGAGGTGGAGCAAAGTAAGGACAACATGACATGTTGGCAGCGATAGGCACTCAAATTTTGCAAATATTACAACAGATGATTTGGGTACTACAAGAGAGGCTTCCACGAGGACCAAAGCCATCCAAATATCAGCCCCCGAGAAGGTCGTAGGAGATTTAAGGGCCGGTCCCATGGAAAACACAGATCCAAGAATTTGAGACTTGAGAGAGTTTATTATCGAACCACCGAGGGATCTTGTAGATCCGCGCAGAGATAGGATCCTATCGTTCAATAGAAAGGGCCTCGCAACAATCTATAGAGAAAGTTTCACACCATTCCATATATCAAGACTCCCATCATGCAAAGGAAGCTCACCTAAACCAACAGAGCCCCACCAAGAGAGATATAGATCTCGACAAGACATCGCCCTAGTGAGCCAAATGTAGCAGGATAGATGAAAGATTTTCAAAGGTGAACCCTCCTACGTATTTAGGTTCCACAAATGGGTTCAAGGTCAAGGCATGGTTAGTGAGTCTATGTCGGTGATTTGTTGTGTAGTTCTACTCCAACAACCTTAGGGCTCGTTTTGGGATACATCAACTACAAGACAATGTTGCAATGTGGTGGGGACATGAGGAGCAAAAGCTCCAAGTTACTCCAAAGACTATCACTTGGAAATTGTCCTTCAAAGCAGATTCAAGTCGCATTACCTCTCAAAGCATTTTTACAACAAAGTGGGTGATGAGTTTCACAACCTAAAACAAAGGGGTGACGCAATATGAGAGTCATTTTTGTTATCTTTTATAGTATGTGGACTACCTAAAAGATGAAAAACTTGGCTAAACAAGTTTATCAAGGGGTTTAAACCGGTGTTATGCGGGGACGCGTCCCGGCCATTTTCGTCACGTCCCAAACGTCCGGGACGTCCCGGGGACTTGGGGACGGGGACGGGACGTTTCCCCGCCGTCCCTAATTTCCAGAAAAAAGGGGACATCCCCACTTGGGACGCCCAGTGCAAAGGGACTTTGGGGACTTCATTGGGGACTTCGTGACGTCTTGGGGACTTTGTGACGCCCGGGGACTTCACGACGTCCCCAACGAAACCTACACTTTTCCAACATTAAAATATGTCGAATTTCAGTTTTATAATAAATTTTTTTTTTAAAAAAAAATTAATACATTCTAATAAAAACATGTAGAGTTCTCATAATTGCCATAAACTGCAGTTTATTATTTTGGTTTGCCTGAAAGCGAGTAATTGATTATCATCACAATAATGACGAAGTAAATGAAAAATGGTCGAGAAAGATGAAGGCTGTAGTAAGTACCATCCTTGTGAATGATGAAAAATCCCAATATATCTCATTGTTCTACTCAAGTAAGCATTGTCGGATGTATCTTTGGAATAATATTCGAGGTGACCATTTTCGACATGTCACTTGGATAGAAATTCAAACTTCATTAGGGAACAAGCAAACCACATTTATTCGCCTTCGGTACCACTTTATGTTTTAGGGCTCTCCATATGTCTAAGCACTACTCTCAATAATTATCATTCTTGTTTTCACTTTGAATTGCCATATGCAAATTGCAAACCATAACACCTATAAAACAAAGGTTACCTTTTGAATTAAAAATCCTAGCAGCCCGTCAAAGAAAGAAAAAACGGATATATATATATACAATGTACATACATACATATATATATATATATATATATATGTATATATATATATTCAAAACATATAGATCTACTTAAATGGGAAATAGAAAAAGTAAAATGAAAAACTTCAAATAAAGTCTCTTATCTCTTAAATCCCCATTGAAATCTTTTGAAGTTGATGCAAATGAATAATTGGATTACTCACTATGGTTTCAACCTTCATACTTTCAATTTTAAATCTTAGTTTATTGAATTATTCATGTTATATTTGTAAAATTAATAAATTATATATATTTTTTATCAGCCGTCCCCTTGCCATCCCCCGCCATCCCCAAATTTTCAAAAAAAAATTGCCGTCCCGGAAACCCCGTCCCACCATCCCGAGTCTTAGGTAACTATGGTTTGAACCCTAACCAGCCACAACAATTCGGTTGTCATCTCCCCCAAATTTGGAGGTCGGCGAAAAAGCCTACCTTGAAGAAAGATATAAGCTCGAAAGGATGTCGGGACCAAGGGCTCACAGCTTCCACCCTATGGTGGATTATGACTCCCACCTAGACCTCAACAAAGCAACATCAATAGTTAGCATCGTCGCCGCCCACCATAGGCATGACAACGGGATCAAAGACGAGTTTTAGGTCTTAGGGACAAAATAATGGCCATAAGGACAGCAATAAGGTACAAGGCCTTCTTTGGAACTCAACAATCTATCAAGGCAAGGCCTACAACATCTTGTGGTATAGCGACTTAAAGGCAAAATGGGGTTGTCGGTGGCAACACATACCTATAGGAGCACGTTTTGTGTGGCAGCTTCGACCACTTTGCCGTGAGTGTCCTCATAGACCGCAGTGCTATGGGGAAGAGGGCAACTATCATTGAGTTGAGCACACAAGATTTAAGCAACAATTGAAAACTACCAAGCATGAGTGCAACTATCATTGAGACAATAGGTACTATTGAGGTGTTTTTGTATTAGTTTCATTTGACCCAAGAGCCTCTAACTCCTTTAATTCACCATCACTAGTGGACCGATGCGGGCTAGTGACTGGTAAACAACCAAGCATTGGGATGTTGAGATGGTCTCTAGAACCAAGCATGGGATCTCTTGTGAACTATTGAGTGTTGAGTTACGAGCATTTTATCACCACAATAGATCTTCATGTCCCACCTTTGGGATCTTATGATGTCATTTTGGGCATGGATTGGCTCAAAGCTCATAGTAGACTCCCAAAACAAAATCGGTGAGTGCCACGACGACCTTGGTCTTGAGGAGATGGTTATCGGGATTTGCAAGACTTTTCTCTCCAAATGATCTCGACCATGCAACTTAAGAGGAGCATAAGGGTTGGCTATTGGTTATATGTCATCACTATTAGTGACAGATTTGAGGACACAACCACTTTGGCATTGGATGAGTGCATCTGCTCCATGAGTATCTAGATGTGTTTCCCAAGAAGCTACCTAGGCTACCCTTTGACACAGGATATTGATTTTCACATAGATCTAGTGCCAAGGGCAAAGCCTAATTCATGAGCACCTTATTAAATGACCACTTTTGAGCTGAGTAAGCTCAAGATGCAATTGGAAGAGCTCCTTGAAAAGGGGCACAGCAAACTGAGTGTTTCTCCTATGGTGCACTTATTATCTCCATCAAGAAAAAGGATGGGTCCTTGCGACTATACATGGAATAATGTCAACTAAATAAGGTAACGATCAAGGATCATTACCCACTATCCCAGATTGAAGGTTCATTTGATCGGATGGGTGGAGACAAAGTGTTATCCAAAATTGCCCTAAAAACTGGGTACAATCAGCTCCAAATTACAGAAGCCAGCATTCATAAGACCATGTTTCGAAGCGAGCCAAAGGCACTATGATATTACTGTGATACCATTTGGATTGACAAATGCACCAGTCATATTCATGAGCCTAATGAACAACATTTTCGAGGCCTTTTTGAACTGTTATGTGCTCATTTTCCTAGATGATATCTCAATTTATTCCCACTTAGTGGAGGAGCATGAGGATCACTTCCATTAGATTTATAGTGTTTATGGGAGAACAATCTCTATGGCAAGTGTGAATTCTTTTAGACTGAGATGTAATATCTTAGACACATCATCTCAAGTGAGGGGATTTCTGTCAACCCCTTAAAGATTAGAGCTATGATGGAGTGGCCAACACCCTCTAATGTCGCCAAAGTCTAGAGTTTTATGGAGCTAGGTGGCTATTAACACAAATTTGGGTTGAATTTCTCATGTATCATGAACTCCATCACTTCCCTCCAAAGGAAAAGGAAGAAATTTGAGTGGACCCAAAAGTGTGAGTGATCCACTCAAGGAATGTCTTTCCAATGCTCCTATCCGAATAGTTCCACGCACTAACAAGAATTTTGTGGTTTTCATGAATGCTTCCTTGACAAGTCTAGGACTTATTCTCATGCAAGAGGGTCACATAATTGCATTTGAGTCTAAAAAGCTCAAATATTATAAGTTTAATTACCCCACACAAGACCCAAAGCTAGCCACATTAGGTCATGTCTTGCTTCGTTGGCGGCATTTCTTGATGGGTCATCCTTTTGTGCTTAGGACAAACTATCTTAGCCTTCAACACATTTTGACTCAGTATAACCTCAATGCACAACATCGGTGATGGATGGAGTTACAACGCGAGTATGATGTTGACATTGATTATATAAAGGGCAAGGAAAGCGTAGTGGCAGAAGCCTTGAGCAGACAACGACTCATCCTAGCAGCCATGACCATCACAATAGATTTGAGGGATAGGATCCTTGCACAACTTACTTAGGACATACTATAGGAGGTAGTTCATCCACTTGAGTCACAACAGGCCCTCAAAGGAAAGTTTCTAGGGTATTCTCTTGAACCAAATGGAATGCTTAGATGCAAATGGCACAATTATGTGCCTAAGGGAGGTGATCTACAAGGCTCAATTTGAGGCTCATTGAGACTTGTATTCAGCAAATATAGGGGTAAAGAAGGTGCATGTAGAAATGTGATAGTACTATCGGTGGTCGGCCTTGCAGCAAGATTCGCGGAGTTTGTGGCTTGTTATCTTGAGTGCCAAAGAGTTAAGGTCGAGCATCAACATCATGTAGGGCTCCTTTATCCTCGTGATATTTTGTAATGGAAGTGGGACACTATCTCTATAAACATAAATTTTATGGTCGATCTACCCATTTCAACCTACCATCATGATGCAATCATGGTGACAATTGATAAGTTGACCAAGGAAGTGCACTTTTCACACACCAAAGTGACTTACAACGCCATTGTGTTGGCAAGAGTGTTCCTAGACAACATTGTGCAACAACATGGCATTATGCAGAAGATCATTTCAGATCAGGATCACGTCTACACATCTGGCTTTGAACCACTCTTTGCATGTCACCCCCTCAAACTTGCTCGGCATCATATTTTAATATTTGAGCATTTCAACTATCATTTCTCATTTCAAATCTGTTCTACTAATGCCTTTCTGCTCTGTTTCACTGTTGATATGTGCATAATATTTTATATCTCGACATATTCAACACATCATATAGAAATATCAAAACAAGTGGCATCTATGATAAATTGGTCCACAAACGTATGGCACAAAGGCAAGCATCAAGGGATAAGAATTTGCCTACAGCGAAACTTTTCGGGTATAGCTTGTGATATTTTCTGTTTAAGTCGATTTTCATTCTTTTTCCCATTCTGTTCTTCGATCATTCAATATTCTAACTACTTTTTTTGATCCCCTACTTTTTCACACTCTTATATTTCAGACCTGCTTTTTCAAACCTTCTACATTTTCAGACCTCCTATCTTTTCAAACCTCCTTTTTCTAGCTCTTACTTGTTTGGACTCCCTATTTATTTCAGAATTCATTGCAAACTTAGTTAGATTTGACCCCTAGGTCCATTATGGTTTCCTACAAAGCTCAAATAGTGGTTGTTGTATGTGCACTGGCCTGTGAATCAAAAGGCTTTCCTCCGCCTAAGTGGTTGCAGTTCTGGGACTCACTGCCTGAGTAGCTTGAGGTTTGGAAGCTTGTTGAGGGGGCATAGGGGTCCTACATTGTATATGTGGCCACCTTGCAAGAAACATCTCAGAATAGCAAGTCTTCAAATAGATTCAAAGGCTTTCTTGAACTTGCAGTACTTCCTTGAGAGCCAGAGGGATTTCTTTTCATTTGATGGGTAGCAGGCAGGCTGAGAGTCTAGTTTAATGGTAATGCTTCAGATGTCATGGCTTCTAGCTCAAATAGGGCTCAAGGGGTAGATTAAAGGAACTAAAATTTGGCGATGACTAGATGGCAGAGGAGAAAGGCTACTCACGTTTTGTTTGACAGTGCAAAAAACAGCCAAGGATTATACATGCATCTAGGGATGAGGTGATAATGGAGAAGTTTGCCCTTAGAGAAGTTGAGTTGGGGTGATTTGCAACCAGATTTACTTGTTGAAGTCTTAAGGGGGATACATGTTGAAAAGTAGGATTGAATACTTTGATGTTGTTGCATTGTTGATCATAACAATTTCTGGAGAGGATTACCTCCGTCGTCTCCATTAATGACATTTATCTTCATTACGAGCCTAGTTTGCATTTCCTCAACTATGGGTTGATATGACAAGGTTGCACTTTACTCCCATTTTCTTCTTGGATGTACTTTGAGAGGTTTTACCATTTTGGTGTTACCGTGGTGTATTTGCACTTGTAAATTTGTAATACAAAATGGATTGATTTGTGGAGCCCAAGGCTTCTCCTTGGTCACGTGGTTGATAAACAAGCCACACAAGTATGTAAGGTGTTGTACTGGTGCAGCAATCTGGTGACAAGTCTTTGGATGCCTTATTGAATCTGGTCTGAGAATTGTAATATCTTCTCTTATACTATTGATTTTGCATATATTTGCTGAACTTTGCATGTGAGAATGCATGTATTGAATAGAAGACATGGAATGAAATGTATTGACTGATGATTAAGATTTAATGTGTTTTCCTCCTATTGTTGTAACATTCACAGTTCATCATTGTTTTCTCGCACTTTTCTTGTCATGATGTAAGTTGTATTCTGCAAACCATCTAATGGCATTAAATGCATAAACTAATTTGCCAGTTGACAGAGGCATTAGGCACAAAACAAGCATAAACAGTACGGCATGTTAGTTGAAGTATTGATTTTCAAGGTGAAGCAAACCAGCAGGATGCTTTCCATTTTTGTGAACAGGGATGAATGTTCTGTGCAAGGGATCATGTGATCTATTTTAGCTTCTTCCAAGCATCCAAGTGCAAGCATGTGTCGACAGCAGGACAGGTTGATGTAGCTTGCACGGCATTGAGGGTTCAAAAATATTATATAATGGAGAGGGTGGAAATTGAAGTGGGCGTTAATTGTCAGTAGGGGGTATTTATGAAGATAAGAAGAGGGGAAAGTGTGAGAGGTAAGGATGTAAATGAAGGGGAGGGTAGAGGCATGGGGGACCTATTGGTATAAAGTTACTAAGTTCTAAATTATAAAGTCTGTGCTTTCAGGCGTACGGGGCTTAGACTACATTTAACGCCAATTTTAATGTCTGGCTACGTGGGAATTACAATGGGTGTGGTACAGCCTAGAAATTCACCTCTATTTTTGGAGATTGTCGTATTCATTTTGTAATGTGTTTATTTGCTAGTGCTTTCTTAAGGAAAACCATATTTCTCACTAGTAGGGCCATAATCGAATCCCCACAATACATGGTTAGATCACTACTGTGTCCCGTGACACTGCTAAACTTGCAAGGATGTCAGACACTCCATTTTTATGTCATTTCTCATTGTAAACTAACCTTTTTGAAGTTCTGCAGTTGTCAGATGTTAACAGTTACTATCTTTTCCATGGGCCAATGGCATTTAATACAGCCCACAGTTCCTAAGGAGATTTCTGGTGTGGTTGTTTGTGCCTTCTATTATCATGCCAATGATGATTTGCAAGTCTTCCCCTATACAGAGATGAGAGATATTGGATTCCTTGACTCAAGCACCCGTGCTTTGCATAATTATCAATCTGGCTACTAATATTTTGTGAATAACTTGTTGATGACCCATTCCTTGTATTTCATATAATCTCTCAGATTCCTCCTGCTTTCAGGTCGTCTTTTCATGTGCCAGTAGAATTTTAGTCTATAAGATTTTGTTAGGGGTGGGTACCTCTTGCCCTTTCCTTTACCCTAAACATGAAAGAGCTTGTAGTGGTACTGAAGGTTCCACATTCAACAACTTTGAAGACCTTCCTGATCAGATTATTGAGATATGTTCGTTGATCTTGAGCTGTTGATTAGTGTTGAGCAGATTTGGGCTTGAATTCTACGGAGTAGAGCTTGGATAGTATTTACTATTTATGTTCTCCCTAAAGAATTTGTGGTTTCTTTTGACTAAATGTTCCAGCATACAAACCCCAGAGTTAATTGGCAAAGGATCTTTTATTATTCCATGGATGAGCTTAGCTTTGATACTAAAAGAGACAAAATCCAGCTTTGGCGGTTTGGCTCCAAGTGAAAGTGTCGTCTATTTCCATATCCTATTGTCATACGAGCAATGAAGGAAAAGGTGGTCTTGGTTTATGAAGCATCCTAAGAGTTGGAGCATCTAGAGGGGCCCCTATCAATTCTTTATTTCGCAAATTATCTGCTGTGAGAATTTCCATGGATAGTTGACCAAATGAATGCTTTGATTTTTGACAGGTTTACATTTGCCAGGTTTTCCTCCATTTTTGACTTGGTGATTACTCATCTTTGTGAAGGGCGGGATAAGCTGAAGATACCATACACTTCCCTTCTGGAGTGCCAGGCCAAATCTTTTTGCTTGAATCTAGTGTGTTGATATTTGTCTACTTGCTAGCTCCCTCGGAAGACTTTTGTTGTTTGCTGCCTATATCTTCTTCAAACTTTTGTTCTTCTTTTTCTGATACAGAGTGTGCCATTTCCTCCCTCTAACATGGTGACATAATCCGAAATGTATACGAGGCCCTTTTCCTGCAAAGCTCATTACAGTTCATCAATCTTCAAAGTCATGGAGTATTGTTGTCTCAGATCTGCTCCAAAAGTTTCGACGCTTTGTCTATTTTCCACCTGCCATGTTATTTCCTAGTTTTATTGAACAGTTCCTGTTTTGATTTGTTTGGCAACGGCTGAAACACTGAAACATGTGGGTTCAAGGCACTTATTATGTCTCCTTAGGTACTTCGGTATTTTATGTAATGATGATGGTTGGAATCTAAGCAACATCTGGAAGCAAGTTATCCATAACCAAAGTAAAGATTAAGAATACTATTAAATAACATAAACCCTGGCCTGCCAATGGGGTTTGGGTGGATCGGTTAAGACGGACAGTTGTGTCCGGATCCACCCAGGTTCAAATCCTATTGGGCACAATCCCTTCGGGGTGGTTTACCGGTGGTGGCGGGTGTTGCATCACCGGTAGGTTGCGGCAGTTCGGTGGTGGCGGGTGTTGCATCACCGATGGTTGCGGCTCGTGGCTTCGGTTGGTGGTTCTCAACGGTGGCGGAAATTGCATCATTGGCATTGGCGGCGGCTGGTGGCTCTAAAACGGCAGTGGTGGAAAAATTGCATCGTCGGTGCGGGCTCAGTGGCTGCGGTGGTTTGTGTTGGTCTTAATTGTAATATCTCGTCTGAGGACATTGTTGTAGGGTGGGGCCCCACCAACCCTCCGGTTCATAGCTCCGGTCAAAAGCGTTTAACGATAAAAAAACATAAACCTTGGCAAAGTGAATTAAAAAGAGGTTTTACGTATAGGGTCGTCTAATTTTCTAACATAATTAAAAGAACATCTAGCAATTGTGCCAACTCAATATCTACCATCATAAATAAATCATAAATTTGCTAAAAAGGTGAAAGCAATTGTCATACCTAGTATTGATCCAAATATCCCTGAAAAGAGGTCTAGAGGTTAGACCCAAAATATCAATGTAAAAAGGATAGCCACAGCTGCATCCAAATAGATTTCATACAAGTGATACTTGTATGTGCTACTCGCAGGTGCTTATACTTTTTCTACAACTATTCATAGGAAGTATCTTTGGATGGTTATTAACTTTTTTAGGTGCTACTAGCAGGTTCTTATACTTTATCTACAACTCTCCATAGGAACTATCTTCGATGGTTATTAGCTTTTTCCACTTCTAGTGGAATTGCCGTGAGTTTTAAAAGGTAGACTGTCATTTCTTGCAAAACAGCTTGTACCAATTTATTCTTTCCCACTCAAGAAAGCCATCCATTTATCCAATGGGGAAAGCTTTGCTTTCATTTTACTTACCATGTGTTCTCGAAGTAATGATGCACTTTTTTAATGGAATGGAAAACCGAGATAAATTGTCAAGAGTTTTCCTTGTAAATTGCCCCCACAGGAATTTTCCATTTATGTTGGCTGTTATGTTGGCCAAAAACACAGTTTATGTGACAAACCCTAGAGCCATAACAGATGTTAGATAGCAGAATAGGAAAATGGATGAGAAGACACCAAAGAAAGGTAAGATTACCTCAAGCAAAGATGGTCCCTTGAAATGAAGATCAAAATGAGCAACATCATTCAAGCATTAGGAAGAGAATGAAGATGCAAGTCAACCAAAGCTAAACATGAATGAGTTGCAAAACAAATTTAAAGTAAACTTTGTGCAAAACTAGACAATGGTTAAGCAATAATGTGGCAATTCAACCCAAATCAAAATGGCCCACCTCTAGCACAAAATCTACGTAGAGATGTTCGACATTAAGAATTAGCTAGGTATAGTTATCCATCAAATGTTGAGAATTTTACAAAAGCTGTTACAAGGCCCCACCGATTCATCCACCGGCAATTCATGTTTTTCGAGGGTGGCACAAATATTGGGCCAAAAGCCCTGTTTTGATCTCCCAAAGATCAACCTTTGAAGATTGATCATAACGAAGTAACATCACAAGTCAGCCAAATGGAACAATACTTCACACTTGCACGGATCCCTCAAGACAATCCAGTGACATTCACTTCATTTTACTTGGAATCAAAGCAATTTTATTACTACCAATGAGCTCTTAGCAGATTACAGAATGGAAACCATCCACAAGGGAAAGCTCCAGTGATTTAGTGACTCAATTTGTACACGTATGGTCTAGGGACTGCTTCAGTCAACTAACCAAGCTGCAACACCAAAGATTGTCCACCAGGGTTACCAAGTTGGCTGATGACCAACGAACTACACATTCAAGGGTTGTGTCATGTGATCCAACATGAATTCAAGTTCCACAAGCCAACAACCATAGAAGATGCAATCTAGATGGCCAAGAACGTTGAGATGAAGAATGCAGCTAGCTGCAAGTTCTCTAAAGGAGGAGGGTGCGACCAACACCACTACACCTACACCTACACAGATAACCTTGTCTCACACCAAAGCAATAGGAAGAGCGTAAGGCTACCGATTTGAGCTACCATTGCAATGGCAAATGGGATAAGGGTCATAAGTACACAAATAAGTATCTCATGATCATTGAAAACTCGTTCATTGACAAAACCAAGGAAGAGAAACAAGAGAAAAAGGTTCCAAAAGATATCCAAAACTATTGATAGAAGACAATAACTCCACCATCTCACACCATGCTTTAGAAGCAATTACCATCACTTGAACTCTAAAGATAGTAAGATACATCAAAAATATTGAAGTAGTTGCATTGAAAGATAATTTTATTTATAGGAAACTAGCAAGAAGCCTAAATTATTTTTCTATCGTGTATCCAACTTCTAATTCATTATTGTTAATAGAAGCTCCATTGTCTAAGGATATAAGTGGCGTACCATTGAACTCTCTATGGGTTACCTTTTCTAAATTCTTCTATGGACTACACTCCTCTAGGGGCACAAATAACGATTTCGATACAATGGCTCAAACAAGTACATACTTTTGTAATGAGTTTTCAAGACATGTTCATTTATTTTAACTCGAAGGAAAGACTTACCTACTCAAGGGCTTCAAACAATCGTTTGGAATAAAAAAATGGTCATGTGGTATAAAGCACAACTCTAGTCCTCAAATGTTAATTAGAAGCCCCACTTTAATCCAAAAAAATCTAGGATACCCTATTTGAAATCATTTAAAAATGAAGATTCGCTCAGCTTGAATTAAACTATTTTTCATTGATAATTTGCCAACTTTCCATATAAAACATATAAATCTTAAGGAAATAAAAGGGGAAATTGATCCCATGCAAGGAGATTAGAAAAAGGAAAATTGTTGATATCTTCTACAGTCCTTGTTTGATTTCCAATATTAAATCAAGGGCATATTTGAAGTATAAAGCACCAATATAGGTATACAATATCTCTTAGTATAGTAATGAAGCTGGATAGAATGATTATGCTATTACTTGTTCTTCCAATTTTGTTTGGTCAACTAAATCCATCTCTTTTCTTTCTTATCACTAAACAGAAAAGGAGAATCCCTATATTTCATGATCGAGAGGCTAAGTGACTCCACCGACTTGAAGACCTTTAGGCACTTGACCAAAATCATGTGGTCAAGGAATTCGAGTAGGTTGAGTAACTTGTCCAATGGGATGAGGGCAAGGGGGAAGAAGTTGAGTGGACTGAGAGGACAAGGAACTCAACAAACACCACATTATTTTGGCACACGACTAATGTCGGGAGGTTGAGTAACTTGTCTAATAGGACGGGCAAAGAGGGAAGGGTCTTTGTTCTCCATCAACCTAATTATGCTATTACTTGTTCTTCCAATTTTGTTTGGTCAACTAAATCCATCTCTTTTCTTTCTTATCACTAGACGAAAAGGAGAATCCCTATATTTCATGATCGAGAGGCTAAGTGACTCCACCGACTTGAAGACCTTTAGGCACTTGACCAAAATCATGTGGTCAAGGAATTCGAGTAGGTTGAGTAACTTGTCCAATGGGATGAGGTCAAGGGGAAGAAGTTGAGTGGATCGAGACAAGGAACTCAACAAACACCACATTATTTTGGCACACGACTAATGTCGGGAGGTTGAGTAACTTGTCTAATAGGATGCAGGCAAGGAGGGAAGGGTCTTTGTTCTCCATCAACCTAAAGGTCAAGAGCATAAACGCCCTTGATCTCCTTGACCCAACATCCAAAGACATAAAAATTAAGAAATAGACATAAATGCGCTTTGTCAACAATCCTTTGGAAACTTTCTTCTACAATCTTTCTTCTATTTTACCAACCCATCTCTCTTTTGTCACCATCAACCATAATTTCTTTCTTCCTTCTCCAACCAACCAGCCAATATTTCTTTTAGTTTTGATGCCTTGATGAACTACCAATATATCCTATCTTTTCTCACCTTTAACCCGAACTTGACCTTTAGCCACTCGTTTGTGTATCCGGCCATCTCTCTTTTGTCACTTACAAACTATGATGCCAAATTCACATAATCGGTTGCATGTTAAGTGCCTATCTCATTTGGGAGTATTGTATTTTTGATTAATCGTAATTAAGAATTTAGTACAGAGAAAGATTCACGGGGATTTCTAAACTTCTACAAATGTAGGCTTCCTTAAAATTATCGGTAATGATTTATAGACATAGCAGGATATTGATCAAAAAATTGGAAAAATATTACCTCCAAAAATAAGCTTATACATAACAGCATGTAATTTTCTTATAGAAATTGTGATCAATTATATAGAATTTAAATACTTAGACTATATCAAATAAGTAATGTCGTTTCTATATTGAGACTTTGTCATGACCCGTAATTATCTAATGAGAATAGAAGAGAGGATTGTTTTGGGTTCTTGGTAATCTATAGATTATAGAATGCATGCAGCAACAAGGAAAATGCCAATCTCAATTAACTTTTAGGTTAATAAAAAAGAAATTAGGTCTTTGCATAATGTTAATTTTGACTTTGTCGATGGGGTGCGCATGGTGCGGTCAAGTCACACGGTTGTGTGCTTGCCCACCCGGTTTCAAATCCCCCCGAGGCACAATCCTCCTCGGAGGTGGTTTCGTTGCTAGATGCGGCATCTCTGCTCGCTATTGTCGCAACATGTTGGTTTCTTCACTCGCTACAGTCGGTAGCATTTCGGTTCTGGCTCACTTTGGTTGTTGCTTCACTCGTTGTTGTCGTTGGGCATTGCTTCTCTCGCTGTTGTTACTGGTTGCTGCTTCACTCGTTGGTCGTTGCTTCACTCGTTGTTGTCGTTGGTTGTTGCTTCACTCGGGTGTGCCGCCGTTGGTCGTTGCATTCATTATGGTTTCATGGTTGCTTCAATTGGGTTCCTAATGGTGGTCCCCTTCATTGTAACCAGGTTGTGGATCCTCTCTAAAAATCCTCAAATGTACAAGGATGTGGGTCCTTTCAAAACCCTCAACAAATTACCCGATTCCAAAAAAAAAAAATGACTCTAAAGAAAAGTAAAATAGGAATAAACACATTGACCAATGCCATTGTCTACAAAGTAAAATATTTTCTAAAAATATTTTTAAATGGATAGACTTATTTAAAGAAGAGAAATTCAGCAACTTCAATAAAATATAGCTTGAACATATTTGGCTACCACGTCTATGGCAATTAATATATTGCCATTCTTCATAATATCAATATATCATTTCTCACAGCGAAGGATTCCTAGCAGGCCCTCACTGCGTGTAGTTGCGAACTGCTCTCATCCTGCAAAGGAACAACTAATTCCTTTGTTGACAAAATTGTGGGAATTTGCAAGAGACTGAACTTTATTAAGATTTCCCTCTTTCGGCCCATTCAGAAGTTTCTGGAGGCATGCAGTTTGGTGAAGATAATATTAGTAATCTCATGTTTTCCCATGTAGAGCAGATCACAATTATTGGCAAAAAAACTCCTCGGAGGGTTAGTTGCATTTCCTGATGGTCGTAGGTTATAAAATATCGCTCAGTTAGGAATGAAAAGATTGGAACTTTGATGTAGAAGACCTTTAAAAGCGGAAATTTAAAAGATGAACAATTTGTTATTTTTTGTATGATAGTATATAATGTTCAATACTTCTTGTATATATGCATGAAAATAAGTAAAAACCCTACAAGATATCTTATCGTTAAAACCTTTGAACCCCAATTCCTTTGCTAGATCTTGTTTCTGCTACGCCCTTAATCCTAGGTCATATATCAGGATATGGATAGCCGACCTGTGGCTAACATAATATCTTAATATGTCATATCACATTTATTTATGCTTTCATATGCTTAGTAGGTCGGCCTAGGTGGTTTACATAACATAATAGGGTATATATAGGAGTTAGTAACTAATAGATGATCATCATATTGAGCATTTGAGTCTTATTGTAAGGTGTGGAGGTTGCCCCCTCGAAGTGGCTAAGTCATCTATACTTGCATATTATCTCTCTATTTTGGTGTTCTTTGGTGTTCTATTGCTGTTATTCTTCTGATATATCTAGGTAATTTTGTTACAGTATCCCATTTCTGGTAACATAGGTTTCATTTCTAGTTATGTTGTGCAGTTTGCCTGCTAGCATGTCCGTTGTTGGTTGTGTATAGTGCCTTGCCTGTCGATGCAGACCCATCACTAATTTTTCAGAAATTCGAGTATGTTGCTAGTTTTATCCCAACAGTAATGAAAATGACATTGTGGACATGTGTGGGCCCATGACAGATACTAAACATGGAAAATATTGCAATGCTACAGGGTCTGCTCTTGGGCCTGCTAATCTGTTATTGCCTTGCAGTGTGTGCAACTTCTAAATAGCTGACAGAAGTCGATGTTTCGGAAAACTGCAGTCGAATGCCAACTCCAAAGGAGTAGAGACCTGCAAAGGCTACGAGCATATAATGATATAGGCTCTGCAACACGATCAAGAATGAGGACTTCACAAGCAATGAAAACAATCAAAACGGAGATCATTGACATTGATCCTAAGCAACATACTAGTCCTCAAATTATAAAATTGTAATTAACAATGCAATTGTTCGATGAAAAAGTCTCCCAAACAAGGAGCATTTGTATGAGAATAATAATCCCCAATACAAGAAGGTAACAGAATGATGTGAATAAACCAAAAATTAGCTTCTCTAAAACAGGACGAATGTATCAGATGGCAGCAGGACCATGCAGCTTCAACTATCAAAGCACAAACTAGCATTCATAGTTTGCTACATACTAAATAAGAAATCAAAGACAATGGTTGGCATAGTAGAATAAAAATATAAATATCTCATTAAACCTTACTAAAAACTTAAAAGTAAAAAGAATTTATCTTTCTATAACAAAGTTGTTTCATAATCAAGACATATTTAAGAGGCCAATCCTTTTGATGGTGAAATGCCTCTTGTTTGATTCTTCATTTAAATTCTCAAAGAATAAGTGTACGATGGATAATATTAGTCAGATAACAAAGTCACCAAGCATGCCATCTTCCTAGATTTGGTATTATACTATTGTTCTCGTTCTCAATTTAAAATTATAACCATAACCTTCTATCAGGGACAATGTTTCATTTTAAACACGGCTCTTTGACAGGAGGGTGTAGCTTAGTTGAAATAGCATAATTTCATTCCATAAGTGTGATAAAATTTTGGTTGAAAAGGTACAATTCTCACCTAATACAGTTGACTTGTCAACTCCAAGTTCATCAACAGTGCTATTAGAAAAACAAATTTCACTCGGTTAGAAATACATTTGTACTATTATAGTACATGAAATGCCTACACTCACAGCTACTATTTTGTGAGGATGCAGTTCTTACCTTAAATGTAGCTCCTTTACGAATGCCAGTTCCTCAATTAGAGGTACCATTGCTACACCACAGGTGACTGCCTTTTCGCCAGCCTATAAAACAATGCACAAGAGTCATTAAGCATTTACAAAAGTTAGCATGGATTTAGCAACTCAGATTGCAATATAATGAGCTAAAGTCATTACACTGCAAAAGTTTTAAAAAATCTCAAATAGCACAAGTATAGGAAAAAAGCAAATCGTTAGATGCCAGAGTAGGTCTAAAGTAGGTACTTGAAACTTATTCAATTAGACTTTTTTTTGTTGTGGACCTAAAATATACCCATCTTAGATGACTAGTTTCTCATTCAACAAAAGGTAAAGCGGTATGAAAATTTAAGTGCAGGAAGAGAGACATATTAATATTTTTGTACTAACTAAATCCCACATTGTTTTGAAATTTTATTATTTTTGTACTAATGAATCCACATTGAATTGAAGCATACAGAAAATGAAAACCAATTGATCTGGATGAAAAGCTGCATGGTTCAATATTCAAACACAAACATATGTGGAAAGAGCAGTATAATTGTCTCACAAAATGAAAGATTGTTACCACCACCTTTCAAAAAGGAAAGAAAGAAAAAAGGGATTATATTAATGTCCACAAATGAATAAAATAGGTCAATGGAACTCAAGAATATAACCAATTACAATAGAACGTGCTAGTGTATAAGGACCCTAACAACAACAACAAGAATAAAAATACTAAAAATAGACAAGTGATAAACCCAAAGTAGTAAAGCCCCCAACCCATGTGGGTAGGGTGCCAATATAAATATCCATGTGAAGGGAGTAGGAACAGGAACCCTCAAAGAGCATGGGCTGATGAAGGTCTGTTGAAGTTCGGAATGACTCCATTAAAAAGTTCTATACGCATAGAAAGACAAGTATATTTGTCTCACAAAATGAGATATTGGCACCACCAACTTTCAAGAGAGCAGGCAATTTCAGCAAGTAGAGCAAATTGGCTTTAGCCTTTTAAATATAGAGGCCTTCCTCTGGCTAACTGTTAGTGTTGCATCCACTAGCCCATGTGTTGTTATTTATATTGGAGTTAAAAAGCAAGCAAATTTACAAGAATAAATTGTATCAAATGTTAGGGATCTATTAATTGGAAATTGTCTTCGTAGGTCGTTTTCTCACACAAATATACTTCCTCTTCCATTTTGGCATTGTCTGTAAATGTCATGTATTTCACTGCTATGATGGCAGATGCTTTCTCCAATAGTTCACAGTTGTTTTTAAGGTTGCATAAATTGCAAGCTTCAACCTAAGTCACCGCATTCAAATTCGTGTTTGAATTCGTGGAGCATAAAATTCGTAAGAAATTCGTTATTAAAATATTCGAGATAAAATTCGTGATTAAATTCGACTAACAAAAATATACTTGTATTTTGAAAAATATAAAATATAGATATATAAAATACAAATCTGATAAAAACATTATATATATAAAACATAAATATATAATAAAAATGTAAAAATAAATATTTAATAAAATTATCATCTATAAAACGTAAATTTAATAAAAACATAAAAATAAAACCTAAACTACAAAGCTAATAAAAACATTAAAAAATTATATATATATAATAAAAATGTAAACTATAAATATATAATAAAAATGTAAAATATAAATATATAATAAAATTAATAAAAAACATTAAAAAAATAAAACCTGAACTAAAAAGTAATGATATAAAATAAATCATATATATAAAACATTAATATATAACAAAAATGTAAAAATAAATATATAATAAGATTATCATCTATAAAACGTAAATTTAATAAAAACATAAAAAATAAAACCTAAACTACAAAGCTAATAAAAACATAAAAAAATTATATATATAATAAAAATGTGAACTATAAATATATAATAAAAATGTAAAATATAATATATAATAAAATTAATAAAAAACATTAAAAAATAGAACCTAAACTAAAAAGTAATGATATAAAACAAATCATATTTTTCCTTAGATCAGTCATCACGAAAGAGTTCTAAAGCTATACGTGTTAAATATTATAATATGTTATAAAACAAAAAATAAAACATCATTAAAACATACTTGTCGCTGCGTAACATATGGCAATGGAAGCCCGTGACAGAGATTACATCTAGAACCTCTGCAAAAGCGTGCATCCACGCAGTCTAAAACTTGGCATAATCCATCTTGTCGCGTTAGGGCACATTAGCTCCCAATCGCGTCGGGCACGTTAGCTCCCAGTCTTTCCTCCAACTCCAAATGCAGCGGCTAGGGAAAAATGACCTTACTGTCAACATATTTTTGAGTTTTTAACACGGTTTTGGTAGAGGGGTATTAAAATCGCGAATTTTGACGAATTTCTTGTGACGACTTGAGATTCGACAAATTTCGATTTTTTGCCTTAAAATTTAGCGAATGCAGTGACTGGGGTTCAACTACTTTATAATAACATGTCAATAGATACAAAATATCAAAACAGTAGTCACTATCCTTGGTATTCACTAGAACTAAACAAGAGAGATGCAAATAACACCAACAAGCTTGTATAATAGTGTGATGGTAAGAAACGTAATATAAAAACAGAGCACCCAAATTTGTTTATGTACAAACAGATCAGATTTAGAGCCTACTTAAGATATTAGTGGAATCTTCAATTGTAGCAAGTTTCACAAAACTTTTATTAATGTGAAATATAGTGATAAACCATTTGCACAACATACAAACTGACAAACTATATTGGAGTTAATCATAACATACAATTGAGTTATGACCCAAACGCATCTCGACAACCCAGATTAAGATAGAGTGGCAGGAATTCAGACTAAAACTCAGGTTTGTGCAAAGCACTATAGTAAGAATCTGGAACCATTGAATATTTTCCAGATTGAGAAATTGAAATTTTAAGCCCTAGGATTCTATCCACAGAGTAGCTTTAAACTAACGTTTCTCTTGGAGCAACTCCTGCCTGAAAAATTGATTAAAAGTTTATGGCATTATCTAGCTATAAGACATGAAGAAAGGCTTGGCGGGGCTGTTTGTGCTATTGCACCTTAATTGATCCCTTTTGCTGCTAATAAGCGGGATAATCCAATGGCTGATTATGCTAGATAGCAGGCACCATATAGATTTTCTCCACAGTTTACACCCCAATGATTCATTTGGTAAAATGCAGCTGTGGGATTGTATGTAACATTCTCTTCCTGCAGACCAATGGATCCCAAGGGAAATTTATATGGTTTAGTGGGCAGGGATTATAAGAAGGCCATCCAGAAAACAAACTTGGAATAGGTCTAAAAACTCAAGTTGGGACAAAACTTATCTTGTAATGGCCCATATACCTGTCCAACAAATAAATAGACGTAGTCAGAACTCAATCGTAAACAAATATTATGACGGCCTTCACACTACAACTTCTAATTGTAAACAGAGCAGGACAGTTCAGGCAGAACACTTTTGAGTACTATGTTTATATAAGCGGATTTGATCATGGACAAAGGCTTCCCTATAAACTCAATGTCTCTCTGTTAGAATCTGAGTATCTTGGTGCTAAAGACTCTAGAACTTGGTCACTTGTCTGTGCAGATAATAGGGTCAGATACTGTAATCGAAAGCTGCTACCCAGAGTACCATCGTGTTCTTGTAGGGACACAGCAGCATGGTGGTCAGAATCAGGAGATGCAAGGAAAAAAATTAGGCATCATATATGTCAAGCCCACAAGTTGCTAGAGATAGATCTCTATGAAAAGGAAAGGAAAGAGCAAACACCTTAGAGCATCAACTTAGAAAACCATGCACACCCTAAATTCAAGGCTAGCTCATCATAAATTAAGGATGGAGTTGCACCCTCTAGATTTTTCCTACATTACAAAAGCGAATACATGGATAGGAAAAAGTTATAGCTCTTGAAGAGCCCCAGGAAATTTAACATAGAATAGATGATCTGCACCATGGGGCCATGATGGCAGCAGAGAGGACAACCAAATAACTTAGCTAGTAAATCACAGAGTTATAGAACATGGAATAGAAAACATAAACAACTGTACACTATTACACATGCAAATGCATGAGATTTAACAGAATATTACATATACTATTTAATGAGGGTACAATGTGCAGTAAGGCTGAGAATGAGGATTCTCGTGATCAGAAAGGGGAGGAGATTCTTCCTAACTGATTGGCTTAGACTGGAACGTGAACTGATGACCATTCAATGCCGCATGTTTTTCTTCAGGGTCAAATGGCTTATAATATATTATTACAAGAAGCGGTTACAAAAGAGAATGGTTACAAAATGGTTCAAGTTCTGCAAAACATGACAGTTCACCTTCGCATAGGTGTGACATGGCTATTGTGTTCTACAGAGAATATGTGTTGGGCGGTATGTTTCCTGCTGTAAGGCAAGAATGCAAGGGTGCGCAGAAGTTGTGTCGACAGCACAAGTTGACATGGAGATGCGCAGACTAGGCTGAGTGTGCAAGTATGCACGAGGCCCTGAGGAGAAGAGCGCAGACCAGCACAAAGACACTTGGATAAATGGAGATTAAAAAGGGACAATAAGGAGATGTGAAAATTGACTGAAATGCATTTATTGTAAATCCACCTACAAGCACTTAGGAACTGTAAAATTGAAGATCTTTTTGATGTTGGACTGATGAAATGCATTCCAAAAGAAGATAACAGCAACACGGTTGAATATGGTGATCTATCCCTCTCCTCATTGTCCTCATTAAAGACAAATTCATTTTTAGCAAACTTATCACAGCTAAACGTATTAGAAGGCGCTGTTTTTTTAAAACTGTATTTGTTATGCTCAAATGGTTGGGTTTTGGAAAGTTCATTACAGGAGCCTTAGCAAGCATCCTGTCAAACCTCATCCAGTGACAATGTTAATAGTTGCCTTCCAAATCCCATGTAAATGAAGAGATCTACTAGGCAAGGCTGCAAGGCTGTACCTTAATGTCATATCTCCTTACCCTCATAGCTGATTCTCTATGATACAAGTTGAGAGCTGCATAATTTCAAGGGAAAATTAAAGGGAATTTCAATCTAGGAGGGAGTCAGCTTCAACACACCTTGTTGATGATTCTGCTTTGACTTCAAAGCACATTTAAGTGTAACTTATGTGCCATACTGTACTTACAGATCTTTGTAGGAGATGCAATGGATGGGTGATAACAACACAAAATTTACTCATGCTTGCCAGGACACGGACCTAGATTGGTTAAACCCACTAGAAGGTTACCTGAACATGTCGGATAATCAGATATTTCTGTATCCCCTTTGGGATTTGGATTCTTTTTCGTCGATAAATGGATGTGGGCATTGCATAGGCTTGACAAGTTGGTGTGCCCAGCCCCACCCAGATTCAAATCTCGTTAGGCATTTGACGCCGGTTGTGGCAGAGTGTGTTTGTGTCCCAGCAGAAACTGAGCCCCTGTTTGTGTCCCAGTGGAAACTGGGCCCCCAATTGTGGCTCAGATGCAGTTCATCGCTCCGGTCAAAAGTGTCTCCCAAGCCAAAAAAACTAAAAGGTACATTACCAGGATATGGATATGGGAAATGTCAATTTTCGGAGACCTTGGGTACAGTTTGCATTGGAAACATCTGTACATAAAATATTAAAAAAATAAAGAAAATTCACCATAATATAAATGGCATAATTATAAATTTTATAAACTAAAGACCAACACTATCTTCCGATTTAAAGACTTATGGGATGTAATTTGCGGTTCAGATCAGAAACCAACTGATGCATCCCTGTAATCCAAACGGGATAAGGAAAAACCTGAGGGCTTTATTCTTCTAATGCTACCATTATCTGATAAAATATTTTTAAGATACTAGAAGATGTTAAACTCTAAAAATCGCTATGGTTTGCAGGCTCATTCTCAGGTTCTGAAAATCACAAGCAAGTGTCCCAAGCAACCCATATAGAGCCGAACCAGGGAAACCAACAGAGTTCAAGGTTCAACCCTTTTGTCCCATCCCTTTCGTGCAGGTTCAAGATTACTCATGTTGATCTCTGAAAATGGTCGCATCTGTAGCTCTGAAAATTCTCACAAAATCCCGTGAATGTAAATTCTTGTCTTGTTCACTCCCTGCTTCTCATCTAAACTCTCATCCCATCATTCTCGACATCTCTCTTCCCATCCCATCTTGCGCCTGTAAATCACTTTCGCATCTCTGTCAATCCATCCCGTCCCATTGTGATTTCCTTGATTGTGTTTTCCATCTAAATTCCAAGGGTGTCTTTCTGCATCTCAAAGACACCTCTGTTAGTTTTATCAAGATGTTAGTTTTATCATTTTAAATTTTTATCTGTATGCCAAGGAATGCTTGAGAGCTTTGAGACAAAAAGAAATAATTTACTCTTCCCACTAAGATTTATTTGGACAAGCTCAGATGTCTCAAGGAGGAACTTCAAAAAGATCATTCAAAAAAGGATGGACATATCCTACAAGATTATTCTACTTCTTCTGATGATGATGTTCTTCTCCTCACTCATTCTCCCGAGGGTTTGCAGAGACAATTCTCTTGCTTGGTTTTTTGAGCTTTGATGGGTAGTGGTTGACTTGGTAAAACTAATGCTAAATGATCTTCAGTATATCCAAAAGTGGTCTGAACACGTTGCAATATTTCTAAGAAGACAACGCCTATAGAAATCACAATTTATAGATACTTGGGGATTTTTTACAAGTCCATTTTATATGGTTATTTGTATTGCTTATAATGCGGTAATTTATGGTTATTTGTATTGCTTGTATTGCTATTCTGAGTAGCAATGAAGACAAGGCTTCAAAAGGTTTTCATTGCAAAATCCTTATGCGAGCAATGTGGAAGAGAGGGAATTAATTGATCATGTCTTTCAGAGATTCCCTTTTGCCAGGACCTTTTGGACATGATGTCAAGCAGAATTTAACCGTCTTTTCAGAGGCTCCATTTCTTGGAATGCCCCCTTCTTGGTAATACTAATACATGGATGATCAAGGACAGTTGCAAACCTTTGTGGCACACAATTCAGTTAACTTCCATTAAATTCCAACAGAGGTCAAGGTGTAAGACCACTTTTAATGATGTCGCTTCCTCTCTCAGTTTAGAAGTGTGGTTTTTCATGGGGAAACTTGGCTTTGATTGTCAAAGCTAAATACAAATGTTTTACACAACAGTGGTGTCTATGCCTCTTTGTTAAGCGAAGCAAAATAAGATGTGTTTCTCATTAAAAAGTTGAAGGGAATGTTGGTCTGTTTCTTGTATTGAGAAAGCTCTGCTTTCGCTTTCGGTTTAGTCAGATTGACTTGAAAGCTTCAAACTTAAATTTCAAAGTTATATATGTTTCATCAAATACTGTAGAAGTCAAACAAAGTTTCTGTTATATTTGAAGATATTGGAATATACAATATGGTCTACCACTAGTAATGAAAAATGATAATCAATACTGGTATGATATACTTTGTGGGCTGAATTTTAATTATCTTCAGTTGCTTATGAGACAGGGTATGTTCGTAGTCTACTAAAGTGCAAGAATAAGTAACGTGTGTGAAGCCTTTCTGCTAGGTAAACATTTTGAGAGAAACATAGTCTGGAGACCTAGACATCATTTGAAATTAGATCAGAATATTTGTGGACCAATCAATGTTCCAATAAGTTGTATTTGGGCTTAAGTTGTCAGCAGAACAATTTATCTGATGAATCGGACTTCAACCAAAAAAGTTCACTCTATGAATCCAGAAAAAGCTTGTTGTGGTGGACACCCAAGGTGAGTCATCTTCATAAATTTGCCAGTGTTGATCTTGTTCATATTCTCGAGCCCATAAAAATGTAAATAAGCCACATGGTCTAACTAGTAGTGGTAGGATAAATAAATTTGTAAGTTTACTAGCCCAGACTATGTTTAGACAGAATCAGAAATATTTATTGAATCTAGTACAGAATCAGATAGTTAATATGCTTCGTTCAGTGGCATAGTAAGTGCCTCCTGAACCCACTTCTATTTCCGGAGCATGCAAACAATCAAACTGGATGGATGCATTTATGATATTTTAATTAGAAATAACACATGGAAGTTTGTTGCTCTCTTGTGTGGCAAGCAAAAGTGCTTGTGAATGAGTCTTCAAGACAAAATATAAGGCAGATGGTACTATAGACAAATATGAAGGCAGATTTGTGGCTAACAGTGCACAACAAGGGGTTGACTGTGACAAAGCCTTCATTCTAACTGCTAAAGTTCTCCTTCAGGTTGGTGCTATCTGTCACTGTTCAGATTGGCTAATGTGTGCACCAGATGGATGTCAAGTGTTTTTAATGGTAACTTAGTTGAATCAGTGTTCATGGAACACTCTGAAGGGTTTCTAGGGAAAACCTATTTGAAACCCTTGGAAATTGGATTGAAACTAAGAGCTGATGATACTTCGCAAACTGTGAATGAATAACTCCACAGGAAAACTGTGAATGAATCACTCCACGGGAAGTTGGTAGGATCTTTGATTTATAGCTAGTACCAAGTGCCAAGGAGTTCAAGAAGCTTGCCACACAAGTGTTTAGTGATTTGAGGTAAGTATTTTGTGGATTTTTTAAAGTTTTTAGTTTGTATTTACTATTTTGTAATTGTTTTCAATTTTTTGTTATTGTTTTAAGCTTTAATTTTCAACTTTTGATTTTAAACATTCTCTCAACACTTAATTTTTTTTTAAAAATGCATTATGCAATTAAAATGGCTGCAAGTTCTAGTTTTGTGGGCCAAGGTATTAAAGGTCTCCCCTTCAAATTCGATCCATACTTCCCCCTTTGGAGGCATGTCACACAAATAAAACAACTACTAGGTGGAGGGGGCGTTGTTTGGATTTGCTCACAATGTAATATACAATTTAAGAGCTCCTATAGTCGGGTGAAAGCCCATTTGTGTGGGGTTGTTGGCCACGGAATCAGACCATGTGGAGGGCTGGATGGAAAGGGGTTGCCACGTGCAAAGACCCTTACATACATCAAAGAGCAAGAGGAAGCGAATGTAGCAACTGCCCTAAAATCCAAGCATCCTATGGCAAAAAAAGGAAGATCAAGTAGCAAGCCACCTATTTCTCCTTTTGTTGATGTTGTGGCCCCAAATCACCCATTTTTGTCTACACCCATTGCAGCCGGAGGGGAAGAGGATTCGCCTATTTCTCTAAAAGCCCATTGGAAAGGGCACTCCGAGAATGAAAGCAAGGGCATAGCTGGCTAAGGTATTGGGCATTTTATTTACACATGTGGTGTCCCTTTTAATATTGTTAAATCACCATATTGACAAGATATGGTGAGAAGTATTAATAAAGCCCCTAAAGGGTACACTAGCCCAGGGTATGAAAAGGTGTGCACCACCTTATTATCAAAAGAAAAAAAAAGTCAAAAAAGGGTGTTGCCCATTAAGAATAAATGGCTCAAACGGGTGGCGGTGGGGCCTCAAAACATTGTCCAAGTTATAACGACAATGTAAAAATTGTAGAGTTGTGGGGTTGTTGGTTGAGGCAAGGTACGGGCACATATTCTAGGCACCTTGATCGTTCTCTCCTCAATTTAATGTTACAAAAATTGGGCACAAAATTTGCTTGGATCAAACAAGTCTATGAGGAGGCGAGTGAGATCCAAATGTTCATCAACAACCACCACATGTCCCAAGCCATCTTCCGGAGATTCTCGACATCGCGAAAGAACTATTAAAGGTAACATTCTTTTTTTTTATAATTTTTAAATTTTATTTTAATAAATTCATTAAATGAATTTTATAAGTTTGTAATTTGTAGAATTTTGATTTTTAAATGTTTTACTTGTCTTAATTTAATTTGTTTTAATTTCTTATTAGGACTCAATTTGCGTCGCACTAGCTCGTCTTGAGACGGCTTGTGAAGGTGCGAGCAACATTGAGTGGCATGGTTATCAGCGACCTTTAGGGTGTATGGAGGCAAGCAAATAGTGAGAGGGCCAAAAATGTGAAATTGTTGATCCTCAATGATGCATGGTGGGATCGTGTGGAGTACTTGCTCAATTTTACCGAGCCCATCATGAGTATGTTGAGATTTGTTGATATGGATCATCCATGTATGGGTGAGATTTATGATGGAATCAACTCAATGATTGAGTTGATTAAGACCATCATAAATGCCAAAGAGCAAGATCCTACAGAGACTTTTTTCAAGGAAGTGCAGTCTCATCTCATTGAAAGGTGGAACAAAATGACCACCCCATTACATCTTCTTGCTTTTGCCTTGACTCAAAAAAAAAAAAACTACAACGCTGGAGATCCTTTCTTTGCCTCAAGAGGGTCCCACCATATAGGGATGTTGGAATTAGTGAGGGTTATAACGTGGCATTTGTTAGACTCTTCCCAGATCCAAAAGTAGAAGACTTGGTTAGAGAAGAGTTTGTGAATTTCATATCCTCCAAGGATCACTCCATTAGTGCTCTTGCTTATCTTGTGGACCTCTTCAAGAGTGGTCCTTTCAATGCAAAGGGTTCACGAGGACAAATGTGTTTTCAGTCTCTTGGTCCCACCACATCATACACCCCATACACAAGTCGGGGCCCACTTCCGACCCCAACAATTCTGAGGACTATCATGGTGGGTCACACATTTCCAAGCTCTACGCTATTGTTCTCCACTTGCAGAAGGAAGAGTTCCTCGTCGGTCCCATATCAGAGCTAAGGGGCAAAGGGCTTCGGACCAACTTACCAAACTACCGACCACATCCTCACTCTTCGGGCTATCATCAAAGAGGCTTGCCACCGCTCTTCCAGAGTTTTCTGCTGTTTCGTGGATTTTCGGAAAGCCTTTGATTATGTTCCATAGGAAGCCCTTTTCAGAGCTCAAAGATTTAGGCATTTCCGAGATTTTTCAAAACCATCACGCGCCTTTATGAGGAGGGCTCCTGGCCGCCTTCGCAATGGCGTGCGGCTTGTCGACTTCATCAGGAGTACCATTGGTGTCAAACAAGGCTGCCCCCTCTCTCCCACCTTATTTGGGATCTATATCGATGAGCTTGAGGACTTTCTCAGGGATCACATACAGGAAGGTGATGGGTGCCTTCTGCACCAAGTTTTGATTTACATCCTCCTCTTTGCAGATGACGTAGTTCTCCTCGCTTCGTCATACCCGAGGGTCTGGATGGAGGCAACTAGATGCCTTAGCCCTTTCTGTGATCATCGACAGCTAAGCTTTGTGAATCTTGGGAAAACCAAAGTTATGGTTTTCAATTGTCTGAAGACTTCGGACCTCCACTTCTTCTTTAAGGGTGTGGAGATTGAGATCACTTGCTCTTATACCTACCTGGGGATTCTTTTCTCTGGGCCTCGTTTTAGCCTTCGTCCTGCTCTCCAACCCCGGGTTAATAAGGGCTATGGTTCTTTGGCGATTCTTGAGAGAGTGTTTCTGCCACCACTTTCAGGACATTCCTTCCAAGATGTCCCTCTCCGATTCCCTGGTTAGGCCCACGGTTCTGTATGGTTCGGAAGTTTGGGGTCCCTCTCTTTTGGACTCAGATTGGGCCACTATCGAGCGCGTTCAGATCCTCATGCTCAGACATATTATCAAGTGCAAAGAATTTGTTCCTCACAACATTATCCTTGTTGAGTTTGGGGCTCGCCCTTTTCGTTTGGAGACCATCTTCAGCCTTGTGTTGTTGTTGCACCGTTTTCGAGGGTATTCTAGTTCTTCTCATTGTGAGGACAAGTACACTCGATCTTGCCACCGCTCCTCTGCTCCTGAAGATTGCATCCTCGGATCACGGTGAACGATCCCGCTTTGGTATGCCTGCATTTCACGCCTCTTCGAGTCCATTGGCATCCAAATGGACCGTCTCCCACCCTTTAGCTATTCTCTGGATGCCCCTGCCCATCTGCTACCCAACCAACAAGATCTTCATATGATAATCAGAGATGATATCTGATGTGACAAGTTCATCAAAGCACACATGGATCAATCCCCGAGGGATTGCGTCCAAGAAAATGTCACTCTATGCGGCACACTTTCTCGAGATCCGTGATGGGGTCATTTTCAGACCCATGTACATCTTTGGCATTGGTTCCTTGCAGCCCTTCATATCTCTCTCAGGTGTTTTGAGTGGGCTCACATCGACTCCGTATTGAGACTGATCTTCACTTAGACCGCTCGGAGCGGACTTTCCTGTGTTTGCTCTCTCCCAGAGGTCAAACCAAGAACACTTCTTTTCGGATGTCCACATTTACTATGAGATTCATGGGCGATTCCATTTCTTATTCCGCGAGCTTCCTTCCTTCACAACTTTCTTCATATACTATGATCAAAGATGTCTTGCTCTCTACCTTCAGGAGGCCATCGCTTCGGACAAGCTCCTCCATCCTCCCCCGCTGGATGGCTACTAGACTGATCACTTCCTTCTTCCCGTTACTCTCCCGGTGAGGGGTGCTAAGTGACATTTGGTCACGTGTCTGGACCCCCAGTCCAGGTCCGTCAGGTCTCGTGACTCTATTCCTTCCACCCGCGGCTCCCTATCTCAGGCATGTCCCAGGGCCCCTCCGCATAGACAACGATCCACCAAGCCTACTTTGAGGCACCGCCTCCCTATGGACGCCGGCTCCCTGGGCACTCCATGCTCTCTGCGAATTCTTGTCATCGATTAAGACCATCATAAGTTACTCCCATCCGGCCTTGAGTGTTAGGTGATGTTGTTGGGGATGTTGCTCCTTCCGCTCCCTCCCCACACAGTCATCTCTCTCTTCTTCGTTTTTGGTCTCTCGGCCTCTGTTGTTTCCTTCTCCTCCTCTCCTTCTCTCATTGTATTTCGGGTGACCCGTTTGGGTCCTCTTGCTGGGTTTGTTTGCTTTGTACTCTGCAATCCCATTGACCTACTTTTGTGGTCATGTGTTGGACATTAATAACATTATCTTATCTTATCTTATCTTCGTGAAAATACAAGATGGATGCTTATTTGTGGTGGTACCTCCATGGGCAAGCATAAACCTACCTCATGCCACTTGCAATAAAAAATTTATCACATGTAACATTTTAATTTTTTAATTTCTTAACTCTTTCTTTGAGTTTTTAATTTTTATAAATTTAAAATTTTAATTTTGCATCGACTTTGTGGCTTGTCTCAATAGGTTGCGAGTTCTTCTTCAACTGAGAGGAATTGGGGTACATACTCCTTTATCCACTTAGTTAACCGCAACAATTTGAGAGCAAAAAGGCATATAATTTGGTCTTCGTGCATTCTAAACACACAAAAGGAAAAGGATGATTACAAGCAAGAGCCAACAAAGTGTTGGAGTTAGACCCAGAGACTCTAGACTTGGATGCTTCCATTGCCCAACTTTCATTGCTAGACCCGGACCTAGAGCGTACTTTGCATGACTTGCATGGCTGAGCTAGTGTTGAGCGGCACTATTGATGCTTGTGGTTCTACTCCTGATGCTTGTGATGATGCTTTAGTTGTAGACATTGGAGAGAGGCAGAGGCATTTGATTATGATTATAATTATATTATTAGTATGCTGATTTATCTTGATTTTTGTGTATACATTGTAACATTTGAACAATGTACTTGTTCTAAGTTCAATCAATGAATATCATGACAAAATGCATTGAATTATCAATATGTTTTGTGGCTATTTCACTTATTTAATAATTTGTTTACTCTATGCATGTATAAGGCTGAAATTTTGCTTATTTGGCTATATTTTTTAATATATATATATATATATATATATATATATATATATGTGTGTGTGGTTGTACCCAAGTGCCATACCCGATCCCCCAAAAATTATCGTACCAAAGTACCATATCTCCATACACATACCCATACCGTTTAACTTTATCTAGGCTTAGAATAGAATTAAGTGTGCATTTTATGCCACCAACATTTAATATGCCCCAATAATAAATGTCACCTCTACATAGGCCAATCGCATGTGCCTAATTTGTGGCCAATAGGAAAAGGGGAGAAATCACATGACTTTGTTATATGTACCCTTCACCTCCTTTGTACAATTCTGTAATACAAATATCAAGCAATACATGTTCTTTGTTCTATTTCCATTGTCTTGCAAAAGTGTTTACGCTTATTAGAGTAAGGCCATTATGAGTAGTTACATGACCATTCCCATTTCGACGTGGTACATCTACTCTCATTTAGGTAATAGTTGTGGATTTGTAAAAGCTTTCAGCATTTTCTCAATTCTCACTCCTCTCCAAGCTCGTAACACGTTCCTAAGCCACCCATCTTTCTAGGTTTTCAATAATATCATCTCCATATTTTTATTTTTCCAAAACTGTATTTTTAGAGCTTTTAGGGGATTTTTCAATTTTTGAAAAACCCAAAAATTTCAAGACTTTCCCAATATTTTTCTTAAAAACTTCAGCAAAATATTAAAATTTAAAAAAAAACGTCGATGGTTTTCCAAGAAGCGAGGTCTAACAAGCTCTTGAACAAATTTTTGCACTTTTTTAACAAATAGAGAACTCCAACTTCATATTTTCAAAATCTTCATTGTGAGAGCTTTCCAAGAGCTGAAGATCGCAAAAATTGGATAATCTGTGCTTCCATGGAGTTCGGATGAAGTCTAGTTTGCATGGAAGAGCTTCCTAGGCTTAAACTTAGTATACAAAGAAATGCACGGCGCATTGGTACCGCCACATGACCAATGGTAACCACTCAAACAAAACCACTAGTGGCCAATCACTAGGGACGGTCACATATATGAGATGTCGCTCAACATTTTTAGCCTCCAAGGGCTCCTCTTAAGCCTTTTTGACCTCTAGGCACTCCATAGGTCATAACTATTGATCCGTAGGGGCTACGAAGGCATTGTTTTTTGTTGGAATCCTTGTTCCATGCGAAGATTTTGGTGAAAATATACGGTGAGTTGTCTACCCCATTTTTCTTGTTGTAAGTCCGCCGTGTTTGCTACTCGAGAAGCTGTCGTCACCAGAAGTGCACCCGATTTATGAATGAAGAGCACTCTCTTCTATTGAAAAAATTGGAACACCTCAAGGTTGTGGAAACTTATAACCGAGGTGAACCCCCGAGTGAGCTAGTTCCCCGTGAATCACCTAAAAAACTAAAAATTGACAAGGAAAACGGAGAAGGAATACAAAAAATGTAAATTGAGGTGATACACCAATGATTTGACACACACACGTACTACTGCATACAAAAAATATAGAGATCCACACACATGCACAACTCTAGGCTAATCTGCAAAATTAATTCAAAGGTTTAGGTAAGGGACAGCAGTATAGGGAAGAAATTCCACAACAAAGCAATACAATACCCTGATAAACACGATGAATAATCAGAAAATCAGCAATATGAGAAGGCAAAATGGAACTTTTCTATTCAGAGATGCAAGTACAAGCTAGGATTGCCAAAGCAAAACAACTGGAAGAGTGTGTATGTATTTTTCTTTACAAGAATAAAGCCTTTAAAGGCTGCTGCCCTCTGTACCTGCCTTGAATTTTGTGCATGCAACACTTCTATTGATAGAATAATCACCCTCTTTGACTCCCTGAAGCATGCAACTGCTTGGGAATAATAAATAAAATATTTATTACCCTGCTGCGCCAATTTTAATGTATGTTAAGTGTCTAAAACATAAAACAAAGACCATCTTTGACTGCTGCGTTGAAATTCCTTGTAACTGCTGCACCTTATTTTATTTATTTATCCCCTCATCTCTGTTTTGTCCTATGCACTTTTCTGTTTTGTCTTTAGTGCCTTACCTTTTGCTAAGGCTACGTGGAAGATAGAGGCTTTGTGTTTAATAAAAACAAATAAAATCTCTTCCTTTTAAGCTGTTGCGTTGAATCTTGGGAGACTGCTGTGTTGAATGGCATGCAAGTGTCCATAAATAAATAAATATCCTCTCTTTCAACCTGCTGCGTGGAAGATAAGCCTGCTGCTAAAACAATTAAATATCCTTCCCTTTAACTGCTGTTAATAACAATTAAAAATACCCCTGATTTACTGCTGGAAATGGCGCAGCCTTTTAGGCAAATAACAACATGCAAAAATTCTTTTAATTCACCCTTGAAGGTTTTATCCTTGGCGCAGATTTCCATGCACAATTTTAGCTTCCTTCAGCTGCCCCTATCGTGGGCCACAAGTCTATTTTTAACTGCTGCTTTTATTGATTTAATAATAGCAACTCTATCTCTTAATTATCCATTCTTATCTGCCTTTAGCTGCCTCTAATTCTTTGTGCATGCAAACACTCTATTTTGGGCACGTGCTATTTTTAGCAAATAGCATTTTTTTAATTCACCCAATTTCAATCTAGATCACTTTATTTTTGGTGAGTGCTAAAATAGACTTTTCACCAAAAATAGCCAATTTACCCAAAAATAGTAAATACCTTTTTCGATCTGGCATGGAAAACTATGGTAACAGGAACCTTCATAGGCTCATATTTTTTTAACCATAAGGAATTTTGAGATATTGTTTGTTTTGAAATTGCATCAATTTTCTTGCAGAATCAGTTTGCAAGGTCAGATCTTAAGTATATTGAGCAGAATTGAAGAATCCCATCTCTTTTCCTTGGTTTTTCTTCCAAATTAACACTGTCACTTACACTGCAAAATTATAAGCAATTGTGAGAGGTTCTAAATCAGTTTCCCAATTTTGGAATTCAATATTTCATTGTTGTTATTGTAAGGCTTATTTTTCGCCTTTTTGTGTGCATTTGCTTGCACACTTTGTTGGGCATTATTGGCATAATGGTTGTTTTGTGCCACATTGGAGCTTTATTTTTGGAGCTATCTTTGACACTGTTGTGATGAGTGTCATGCTCATTTTTTGAGCGTCTATGTGAGGCCTTTTACTGCCTTCACCATTTTGAGTGTGCATTGAGGCACACCGTGATTCTTGTGCTCTTATTTTTTCAATTTCCTCTCTATGTGCATGTTCATGAGATCAGCTCCTTACCGTTTTGAGAATTATTGAGACTACCATGATGACAGATTCACCTTCATTACTACACGATAGGACCGAGTATGCACCATGGCATTTGTGCACGGAATAGTAATTCACTTCATAGAGCCTTTCTCCATTTCTATATGGACGAATTCCTACTCCTTGTGACAATTTTTTCTATATCAGCTGTCTATGTTCATGAGGTCTACTCCTTACTGTTTTGAGAGCTATTGAGACTACCATGATGACAGATTCACCTCCATTACTACTTGATAGGACCAAGTATGCACCGTGGCATTTGTGCATGGAATAGTACTTCACTTCATAGGGCCTTTCTCCATTTCTATATGGACAAGTTCCTGCTCCTTCTGACACATATTTCTATACCGGCTGTGTATGTTCACAAGGTTAACTCCTTACTGTTTTGAGAGCTATTGAGACTACCATGATGACAGATTCACCTCCATTACTACTTGATAGGACCAAGCATGCACCGTGGCATTTGTGCATGAATAGCACTCCACTTCATAGGGCCTATCTCCATTTCTATATGGACAAGTTCCTGCTCCTTGAGACACTGTTTTCTATACCAACTGGCTCAATTCATGTGGTTCTTGGTCACTTATTGATGAACATTTACATGCATCTCCACCACTATTTGGAGCATACAGACTGTCCTTGCACTATTTGGAGGATTCTTCAGAATTTGTTCGGAGACTCGTATGATTCAGTAAACTCTTCTTCGCATCTTGAAGTCTCTACTCTTCCTCTTTGTCAGTGATGTTTTCCTGTCACATATTGCTCTCCTAATTGTAGAGCCTCCTTTGTGGGATGAATTTTTGTCAGACTTGTGTCATTTGTTTGCAGACCTATCTCCTCTTTCCTTGTAGGATATTGCTCTTATAGAGCCATCGTTTGTTAATCATACGGATGATGTTTTAGACAATTTTGTCTCCACTCGTGGGAGTGCCACCATTGTGTTATTTAGCACTTCCCATTTTCAGATATCAGTGATGATCCACTGTTTTGTGGATCCTTGTTCTTCGGATTTGAGGGTTGTGTCACGCCCTCCACTTCAAATGGACATTCTTTTAGCAAATGATCCATGTCCTTTTGACATGTCTTTTTCATTGGCATCTTTTTCGGTTATTGCGCACAATCTTACTAGACCACTGCCACATTCGATGTTTTGACCAGTTTTAGAGATCTTCATATTGCTGCCTTTAACTTCTTTCGTGAAGTGGACAGATTTTCAATACTGTCCTTCCTGTTGCAAAAGGAGAAATGTTGTCCAGTGTGGATGGACCTTCTTCATTCTTTAGGCAGAGGCCCTCGTCATTGGCATTCTTCAGTTTGAGCCTTACATTCCTTCACCACACTCTGTATTTTTAGTTTGAAGGAAGTTGTCATCAGTGTGCAAGAGGGTGAGGGGAGGACGAGGGAAGGGGAAAAGTATTTCTAGTCTTCCTTCTTCATACAAGTTTTGCATTGTACATGAGTACCTTATCAGGCCTAGTTGACAGTCATTTCAACAGATTCAAAGCCTCGTTTCTTTTTTATAGCCCACCTAAATTGCACTTGAGGGAGATATATTAAGCTAAGGATATTTTCTATAGCCTATAGTTAGTATGTAGTACCTTGATCTAGGATAAGTGTGCATTTAATGCCACCGGCATTTAATATGCTACCAATAATAAATGTCAGCTCTACATAGGCCAATCACATGTGCCTAATTTGTGGCCAACAGGAAATGAGGAGCAAGCACTTAACTTTGCTATATATAGTATATACTATATACCCTTCACCACATTTATACAAAATATAATTTGCAATACAGTTATCAAGCAATACATATTTTGTGCTCTATTTCCATTGTCTTGCAAACTGTTTATGTTTATTGGAATAAGACCATTTTGAAGAGTTAACTGGCATTCCCCATTTCTACGTGTGAGGGGAGGAAGAGCCAAGTTCGAGTTTGAGTTCACTGTGGGCACTTTTCAAGAAGACAATAAGAAAAGCGTGGGAGGAAGTATGCAGCAGGGTGGAGGCAGTTGATTGTATCTCATTTTGAGCAAGCATGTATCATAGTCTTGCAAGGAGCAAGTTTCCATGTATTGGATGAAGCTTAAAGGCCTTTGCATGATGCAATAGGCGTGCTTCCACAAACAGTGCAACCAGGGTTCTTGATAGTTTGCCTGAAATGCTCATGGCAAGCAAGTGGATGAGATTGCAAGGAGTATACCAGGAAAGAAGTCTCTTGCAATTGATTCCTTTGTGAATGCACTCAGGACAATTCCAACCATTAATGCAGACAATCTGAATTAGACACTGCAGATTTACTTGCACAGCTTTGTTTATTGCTCTAGTGGGATTGAAACATTTGCTATTCACATAGCCATGTATAATGGAGTAAAAGCTTTTGTTATAGGCTGGTAGCCAGAAGGTAAGAAAAATTTTGTTTCTCATGTGAAGAAGGAAACCCAAGGAAAAGTTTATGATAAAAAAATCAGACAATATGGACGAACCTGGATGCTTTGGACCTTGATGGGAGTCTAGGAGACTATTTATTATTGATTTCCAAGGAGGTTCCATCACAGAGATCAACAGTGCAGGATGCTCTTAACTTGTCTCCTCAAAGAAGAAATGTCTGCAGGTCAAATCTCTGTGCCCGTCACTTTCCAAGGACCGCCGCTGCTGGAATTGGTGCTTGGTATGTTAGATTTGACCTTTGGATAGAGCTACAATAAATGCTTCTGTTAGGAAAAACAAACCAGCTGGTGACAGTAAAAGAAGGTTTTCCACAATATGGCATTGGCACAGAAATATGTATGTCTGTGATTGAGGAAAGCTATGAATATATGGATGCACTTTGGAACGATTGACAGGACAGATGTTTCCATGCCTTATGTGCAAATTTGGAGCACTTAAGTTGTTCCACATTTAGAAGAGACTTATTATCTGTCAGCAAGCCCCTGATATGTATTGAGATTTATCTATAGAGGGTAGGCCCAGTAGGGTCAGTTTGAAAAACAAATTACGTTAAGATCATTTTCCATCTTTGCTAGCCACACATATTTTCAGAACTCTGAGTGTGTGTGTGTGTGTGTGTGTGCATGCGCGTGTGCGTGTGCGTGTGCGTGTACGTGTGTGTGCGCGTGCGCGTGCGTGTGCGTGTGTGTGTGAGAGAGAAATTAAATATACTCATTATTTAATCCATAAGAAATACAAAACTTGAAAAATATAGTAGGATCAAGGTTCAAAACATTCAATATGCTTAAAATTTTAACATTTTCATTAATCATGTGGCAATATAAATATTAAATACAAATAATCTAGAATATATCATCTAGATTTTCCTCAAAACCAAATTTCTGCATGTCACTGCCGCTAGCTCCACTTTCAGTAGCTCCGCTTCCAGTCCTTGTGAACTACCTCGAATGTAATCTTCACCATCAAATATTGAAAGTTGGGCAAGAGTGATTGCAGAGGCATCCAAGTCTGTGGTCTCTGGAATAATATCCCAAACCCTCCTTGCAATGGCTCCCTCCTCTTCCTTGGCTCTTACACTTGCAAATTGCCAAATACCAACAATGAATTGTTTGTGCATTGGCATTGGCTGAGTGTCTTTCTATAGCTTTTTAAAGGAATTTAGGGTTGATTTTTTATTCATTTATGTGTTTTTAGGTTCATGTTGACTGAGTCAACCAAAAAAATTAAAAAACATTTTTATAAACAGCAATGCCGCTTTTGACAGGGTATGTCTGGGTACCTCCAGGACGTACATGTACCATACACGTCCCTGATACATACCAGGCAAGGTACACAAGGGTCGGAGTCGTATCGGTGCTTCACATGTCAAATTTAATCACCAATTTTATGGCTTATTCTTTAGCAACGAATTTTTTTATAAATTCTATCTTCCAAGAATTCAAATGTGGCAACTTAAGTTATAACGTAATATAGTGGTAGCATATGCTTGCCCAAGGAGTTATGATGACTCGTGAAAATGTTGTTGCGACAGTTGTTGCGGTAATGAAAATTGTTCCAAGCCTTGGTAATTGAGATAAGCACAAAATTGGATAATGTGAAGCACAGTTATAGAATATAGGAGACACATGATCGAGCTAGAGGTAACAAGAGGTAGCCAAATTTGTGTTTGACTAACTAGGTTAGAAGCCCCTGTGCAAAGTATTGCTTACACAGGGGGTGTTCGCAAATATAAGCCACATCAAGTGTATCTATTCAAACTCGTGTGGCAAGGGAATATCATCAATATGTTCCAGGGAATGAAACAAGTATGTTTTTCAAGTTGTTCAAAGGCTCCTTAAAATGGTACTCTATACACAGGAATATAGGTATCAAGGATCATGAAAATCAATCCATGACATCACCCAACTAAAGAAAACAAGTTTTCAATATAGGATATTGATTCGCTCCCTTGCACAACTGATTTTGGTTTGGAGTGGGATACTAAGGTCATTCCACCGTGGATTTGTCACAGCCAATGGGTACATTTGAGGCGACTCGAATACGACGAATTGTTTCTTTGATAAATCCCAAATGTACCCAAGACAAATGCACAAAGTATTAAGGCTTAAAACGAATTTTATTGAATTTTATTAATTTTCCGACATTAAAACATAAAGTAACCCAAAAAAATTGAAAAACACAATCTAAACCCTAAAAATTCAAACATAACATGAAACGCCACAAAACAAAACACTTACCTCTCATCACATACTTACCACTTGTTGCTCATTTGAGATCGATACTTCATCAAGCAACATTGTTATCATCTTCATATGCTAGTATGAGTGCCCACTCACTAACAAGGAGATTGAATGGAGGAGGATTCTTGGATTGAAGTTAGGTTTTGACTTTTTTTTCATTTTCTTTTCAATCTTCACACACTTTCTTCAATCTTGTTTTCATTTTTAAAAAAAAAAATTATTTATTTAACAATTTGTCAAGTACATGTAAGCTATGCCCTAGGGTTAGTTATTTCTTCTCATAACATGTTGTTTTTCGCACTTGTAGCTTAAGGTATTACAATGACAACAAGTTCTACCTCTAAGGGCCAATCCTAATTCAAAACTAATCCACATTCATCGCTTTAGAAGTATGTCAAATGCTAGAGCAGGTCTAAGTGGTGTGTGTTTTAGTTAGCAATCTGATGGTTGCTGATGCGGTACACTAACTCATAACTTGGGTAAAATCCCACTTGTGTGCAATCCCTACCTAGGGCATCAAAGCTTACCCAAGCCAACATCAACAATTCTTCAGACATCGAGGAGCAAGAAGAAGCAAATGCGAGTGCTTGGCTTGAAATTAGATCATCCTTTGGCAAAGAAAGGTTGTCGATCTAGATTGAAGAACACTAGCCCATCTCTTAGCATTTCCCGGGTTTTGGTCATAACACATCTGCTTTTGCGGACAACCTCCACACAAGAAGAGGATTCTCCTCTTTTATGCAAGAGGGCATAAGTACCATTGAAAAGGTAGCTTCAAATTGAGGCCATGAATATCATGAGATGAGCAAATCACGTGACATGTTTACATAAATATTTTGTCCTTCAATGTTATCAGATCACCATATTGGCATGACATGAAAGCAATCAACACCCCAAAAGAGTATGAGAGGGCCAAGTTATCACAAATTTGACATTGCCCTATTGGAGAAGGGAAAAAATGTATAGGATTCATTGGAGCTAGTTAGGATTGTGGGCTGAAACACAAGTGTCCATCATTTTTATGGATGGGAAGATGCAAGAAATCGTCTTTTACTCAAGGTGGTTGCAGTATGCCCTAAAGGGGTAATGTTGTTTAAAGCATTGGATTGTAAGGGGCATGTGAATCAAGCAAGTGGATCAAACAAGTGTGTGCCCTTTGTAATGTCCCCTTTTCCAATCGAAGACCTTTGGCCTATTTTGTCAACCCGATGGCCAAAGGAAAAATATAAGGGTGACTTAAGTTTTATTAATTTTATTATATTGTGCAAAAAATTAAAATATAATAGCACATATAATAAATTAATAAACTTAACATTAAAATAGAACCTAGAAAAGTGCATAAAAAGAAAAACACTTATTTAATTTGTATTTTCTAGGGAAAATGGCAACTTGCCTTGGGGGAATAATGGGAACTTAGAAAGGATAAAACATTTCTATTTTGTATTCCCTCTAGGAAAAAGCGACCAGCCTTGGGAGAGAAGAAAATAATTATTAAATGCCTTTTGTATTCTCCCTAAGAGAAATGGAGGGTGGAAAATGCATCGAAAGAATCATGCAAGCTGATTGGTGGTCTTGAAGGTTGTTTTGGGTCTCTTCTTCCTTTAAAAGGAGAAGTAGACTTGCTTGAGAGGCATTCCATATTCATTTGATATATTCTGAATTGTGTTGAAGCCTGAAGCTTTCACCAAAAATATTCTAAGGACGAAAACCCTTAGTATATTGCCTCTAGAGGACGAAAACCCTCTTAGAGATTAGGAGGAATTTCTACACTAGATCTTCCATAGAGCTTACAAAGAATTTCAGTATTTCCAGCAGTAGCTGAGGAGTTTTTATCGCAGCAGTGTCATTGTATTTTCTTTATGTGGAGCGACCCACTATGTGGCTGGTTTTCAATGTCTTGGACACATCTCAGGTCTGAATTTCATTATCATCATTTGTACTGATTTTTGGAAGTCCAAATAAATATTTTTCAGGGGTTTTGGAGGGTTTTATAGTGCTGTTTTCAGTCACTTATATCTGCAGATTCCTGATGAAAATTACAGCTTAGTTTTGCTTATAAAAACTCAAGTATTTCATCGATCTATCACTGGTAAAAATCAGAACCAGTTTGGGGTAGAAAAGATTCAGATTCCATTGAGTTTGTTGGGCTTTAATCATGAAACCAGTCGCATTTTCTAAATGAATATTTCAAGTCTGTTCTACATCTTAAATCCGCATATTCCTTTCAGATTTGGCTTTGAAAAATCTGTGTTTCAGCTTGGTGTAAAAAGGGTTTGGGTTCCTGTCTAATTTTTATGGGATCTATAATAAACCCTAGTCGCATTTCTCACAAATAATTCTGGACTGCATTATATTTATTCGCTCTAATCGTATTGCATCTGTATTGGGCATTGGGTTTTGTTGAAAATCCAACTTGAGGTGGAAGAGTCCCATTTGGGGATCTTACAACCAAGGCCAAAGAGATCCAAATCTTTGCAATCAACAATCAATGGTCAAAGCTATCTTCAAATCGTTCTCGCATTTGAAGCTATTAAAGGTAAGAGATATGATCTTTCTTATATGATGGGTTTTTTAATCTAGTATTTCTAGCTTTTCATGTTTTTGAACTTTTTATATTTTTGTTTTAAATTCCTACTAGGTTGTTGAACCTAGATTCGCCTCACAAACAATTATCTTGAGACAACTTGTGAAGGTACACAAGGCATTTCGCAACATGGTCATCAATAGCCTTTAGACTACATGGAGGACGAACACTGTGTAAGCTCAAATAGCGAAAATGTGTAGACTCGTCACTCAATCATTGAGAAGATAAAGGCCATTATAAATGCAAATGAGCAAGATCTTGAGAGAACATTTTTCAAGCAAGTACAATCATAACTCATTGATTGGTGGAACAAAATGACCACCCCATCGCATCTCCTTACCTTCACATTGACTCCTAGATTCTACGGCACGAAGATGTTTTTTTCTCGAGGAGGGTGCCACCATACGGGGACATTGAAGTCGGTGAAAGGGTGTAAGTTGGTGTTCTCTAAGTTATTCCACAATCCTAAGGTAGAAGACACAGTTTTATAGTTTTGAAATTTCATAGCCTCCACAGGGCATATTAGTGACGCACTTTAGGACAAGTAAAAGAAGGATGTTCATCTTGGTGGTACCTCCATGGCCAAGGATCCACACTCTTGCATCTTCTTGCCATCAAAATCTTGTTACATATAAGATCTTTAATTTTCAACTCTTTCCTTTTTGTTTTAATTTGTTTTAAAGTTAGTTTTCAGTTTTTACTTTTATAAATTTTAAGTTTGCATTATATTTATTTCCATATATTGCAAGTTCATCTTCCTTCGTGCACAACCACAATATATACAACTTCATCCACTCACAGAAGTGCAACATGTTGGCAGCAAAAAGGTCGATGAGCTAGTGTAAGTACATTCCAACTTGCGCCATCTAGCACATAAGCAGCCAAAGTACAAGGAAATGGTAATGGTGTATTGGGATGTAGACCCAGAGAATGTTAACTTAGATGTTTCCATTTCCCACTTGTCTTTACTTGACATGGAGACTTCTTTGACATCACAGGGCCCACATATTGTAGCTAGTGGTAGTGGGAATGCTACTACATGTGATTCTAGTGAACCACATCATGATGTTGATATTTATGCTCTTGATGAAGTGCAATATGATGATGAATAGTAATTTTGCAGTAGTAGTTAATATTCATCAATGCATTTGGCATTCAGTTGGCATTATATAAATTATTACTAGTGTTTTATGGTTATTTTGTTTTCTATATGTATACTATGTAGTTAATTCATGTTTATTAGACTAAAATTTAACTTTTAATATTTTTTTTACGACCATGCCCAAGGCAAAATCCCTCTAAAAATCCGAACACTTACCCAAAACAAATCAACTTAGGCTTCAAGTGATGGCATGGCTTCAAATGAAATATTTCTTGTATAATGGTGAAACAATCACTTCATGCAAAGGGACAATTGTGCATCTGTCAGAACAAATAAGTAAACATCGGTATCTAAAGAGTGATGGTTATGAAACCGCTTGTCAGAATCAAAAGTTTCGCTCGTGTTGACCATGCAAGTATAGTCAAGGACTGAATCTGATGGCCATATGCCTATATTTCATAATTCTCCTCAAAAATGCATGTAATATTATTGTTTCGCCATAAGACACTACTAGCAATATAAATGTACAGTTGTAATAAAAGCATCCAGCATTGAATTCCACCATATGGGATTTACATGTAAATACATATCTAGTACCTGTGAATCTATAATAAATATGCATTTATTATAATTTGCCTCTAATTTATTGAGCCGCACACCCAACCCATGGATGAACAATGATATTAATGTTAGGCAGGTCACGGAGTAGTTGATTTGCTATTAAATTTTAAGTATTAATAAAAAATATGTCCAAGCTTCGCTTCTTCTTTTAAATAATCTTTGTTAGCGTTGTTTCACATTAAATTGTCATTGTATAATGTATTGTTTTCTTTGTAGAACATCCATAATAAATGTGTGTATGAATAGTGGAATGGAGCAAGAATGTAGCAAATTTGGCAAGATGCTAAGCAAAGAAGAATCTTAAATAATTCAAAACTTTTGGCACATTTGTAATGGTGGTGTATCCCATGTGAGGCAGAAAATGCCATGAGTTTATTAATTCTATATTGATATTATCTTAAACCAATTTTTACAGTCATATTTGACTTAGTTTTGAATGCATGCTTGTATATTCTCTAAAAGTTTCATATCAAATATTTTATGGATATTGTATATGCAACTAGAATATTATTCAAAATAGAATACATTTTATTTTCAAACATAATTTTTACATTATTTTATTTGTATAATGAATAATATGAAAAATGAATTTTACTTGTAGGCCATAATCAAATCAAAAACCACATTAGCATACAACTTATAATAGAAAAAAACATTACTTTGTCTATATAACAACTTTAAATGTCACAATAAGTGTAACTTTATATTTAAATTTAAATCAATGTAACTATATTAGATCATTTTTAACCCAATACACAACAGATATTATATAAACAAGAAAAATTAACTTTGAAGTGAAGGTCAATATTAGAGAATAAACCGCAATAAAAAATTACAAAAGGCAAGTTAAACCGTCAAATTTACCCCCTAGATACAATAACAATGGGAAACATTTGTCTCTTCAATTTCCAAGACAATTGGGAATCCTTTGGTGCATGAAAGGACATTATGGAGAATGTTAAGATGCGACACAAATCCATAAGAAGATGGGGAATATGAGTGACAAAGTTGGTGTTCGGTTGGTAGTAGAAAGGATTGGAAAAAGGAGCATAGAGTAACAAAGTGAGCAACATAGCATGATGTTTGTTGTACTTGTTCTATTGATCTCTTTGTAATCATCTTTGGCCATAAGAAGATTGGGAAGCTGGGCAATTGCCACTTCCGATGATTTTTTCCCATATTAGGGTTTTTCATACCAACTTTATGTCCTAGTTGCTTCATGGTTTGCGCTTATTGCTTATTATAATTTCCATTCATGTTTCAAATCTACAAGTTTTGTTTATGATTCCAACAACACACGACATTAATTCTAACTCCATCCCAAACTATCACTTTGAAGCGAAATCATAGAAGCTCAACATTCTTGTGATTCTTGAATTCTATCAAGCCATAAAGTTTATGAGTTTGAGATCAATGTGAGTGTATCCTATTGTAGACCCTTGAAGTTGGATGTCGACATCAAGTTGTCTATATGTTAGACAGTTGGGATTGATGGACATATTTTCCTACTAAGTAATGTCTTGTCCCTATAAGAATGTAAAAAACTACTTGGAAAATAGTAAATTGGCCTAGGTTGGCAAAAAAGGAAAGTAATTCATCTTTTGGAAATTGATAGAGTTGGGTCGAGGTCACGAGCCATGGAAAATGTTTTGAGGCTAAGGTATAACAAATGACGTGTTCAATTGACCAACGCAGCAACAAAATTCAATGACTTGGATTTACGTGGTGTTTAAAGAATCTTGAAAGGAAGAAAACTATGGAATGTCGATCAAGGATGGTATGATGTGGAAGTGCTCTATAATGAGTGGAGGCTAGTGATGTCAAATAATGAACATGGACCTAAGGTGTGTCAAAAAAGGCGCGTTTAAGAGGCACTTAAGAAAAGTGGTACATGTCAAGTTGTTAGTGATGGGGCTTCCTGTTTGGAAATTTTGGAGGGATCGCTCATGCTCAAAAGGAAATGGTATAACCACTTGGGATGGATAGTCCCATCCAAGGTAGAGTGGTTGTCAAAGGTGTGCTCAAGCATTCAAATAGGCCATCATTGTCATTGATAGATGTCTGTGAGATTTCAAGGTTGGAAAACATCAAGGGTCGGAAGTTCGAGAGATCGGCACAAGCATACCCTTGGAGGTAATATCATGGCACCATATCGTTGAGTCTTTGAGTTTGAGTTAATTATTATATTGAGATTAGCTACCTCGATATGATGATAAGTGTGTTAGAGTTGATCACTAACAAAAAAGGGTGAAAAATGAAACGTTTGAGACATGTCGACGAATATTGCACATGGGGTCACAACAAAATGAATCCAACATTCAACACCGCTTCCTAATTTATTCAATGGTTTGAGAGGTTGGATACCCATGCTAGTTACCCATATACTCTAGTGAAATGGAATGGTGGCTATAAGAACACTTGGCAATGATAGGTGCATTGGCAACAAGGTTTCACATTGATTAAGTTCATGCCTAGACTTACTCAAGAAATGTAGCTTCATATAAATGACTTCGGTTTTACATAAGGATCAAAAAACCAACTTAATAGCTAAATCATTTAGATTGTATACGACTTCGTCAATGGGAGGGTATTAGATATACTATTAGGTATGTTTCGATATTGTTAGATATGGTTCAATATTATTTGACATTGTTAGTGGTTCAAGATCGTTGAATAAGGTTCGATATTGTTAGCATGTTGTTAGGTGTTTGCATCGATTACAACCAATAAGTTATTTTAGGAGTTTGATTAATCTTGTGAATAGTTTGTTTGCATGGTTTTAAATGCGGGCTCTATTGTGATGTATTACTCATGCCCATGAATTGATTCTTATAACCTTCGGCTTGGAACTTTGCTACATTATTGTCTTAGTCTTGAAGTATGGAATATTTCATCCTCATATCTAATACATAAAATTGGTGCTAACTAGTACACGTACCTTTAATTCTATCCAAATAATGCCAATGTGTATCAATCTCGAGGCACTTATCTTGGATTTATCACATAATTTTGCCCATTCAAGGGATTCGCATTGATAAACAACTTGTTCTTCTCTCGTAAATTTCTTGCTAACTGGTGATGGATGGCCTCAGTCTAGCTGCACTGCAGCATTAGGCACAAAAATCCTATCCAAGAAAAAAAAAGTAGGCTCAAAACTCCACCTCATGCCTTAGATATCGTGATTTTTTTATCACCTCCTCCAAGCAAAAAAAAGAAAATTTAAAACGTCCCTACAATAGTCAAATGGACATCAAATTCAAGGTCAGCCATTTATATTCACATCTCAAACTATTACACTCACTCCTCACCCTCCTCGGCTGCCATTGTAGGTTACACTATCAGCGTAACAATGTTCCAGGTGTCAGAATGCAAACCTACATCAACACTCTTGCAAGATGGATTGAAATTGATAGCTAATGATACTTTGGAAACTGTGCAGAAACACTCGACATAAAGTTGGTAGGATGTTTGATATATAAATAGTATTAGACCAAATTTCGATCATGTTGTAGGAATGATTGTACAATAATGCGGCAAAACAAACACTAAGGTATTTGTAGTCTGCAATGAGTTTCAGAATTGATTGAACAGATGCGAAAATTTTCTGCTTGTTAGTTACACAGATTTAAAATGTATGGGTAATATAGATGGCAGAAAATCTAATTAAGGTTATAAACTCAATCTTGGTTCAGGTGCAGTTTCCTGGACTAGTGAGAAACAATACAACGTTGCACTCTTGTCGACTGAAGCAGAACACAAAACAGAATGTAATTCCGCACAAGACACTGTTTGGTTGAAACACAAGCGACTGCTAATTCACGATTGAAATAGGAAGGAGATACATCGATTCATTGTCTTAATCAAGTAATGCTGAAGCTGACTAACAAACCCCCATACAAAGCATACCGAAATTCATCATCATTTTATCAAGCAATTGGTACAGGATAATTAAAAAGTTAAGATTATCAAACACTTTTAAGGCTGTCATGGACTTTGGCACAAGGAATTTATGTTTGCTTTTCCTTGAGGACCACGACCATACTTGGTGTCATATATTCTGCCACTGCTAATAAATTCTGCCACTGTTAATAAATTCTGCCATGAGCAAAAAAATCTAAAGATTGAAATCTGAGTCCTATTGCATCACGATCAATAAATTATCTTACATGCAAATAAAATGAAGAAATAAATTTTCCAAGGCAGTAAATTCTCGGAAGAGTGACTTATTCTGGTATCAATTTGAGAACAATTGTACTGCACTGGTTTGCTTTTTGTCTATGCATTGAATGGCACATAACACATCTCTAGAGCTTATTTCACATCAATCCTTAACATCCACAAATAATATGAGCCACTCCCAATTTCCAGGCATGAATCATTCGCTACGCTACAATCTTTCTTCATTTCACATGGCAGACAGTAATAAAACCCAGTAACTATGCCTCAAAAGCTTTGTGAACAAGTCAGTGGCATCTGTTTCAGGGATGTTATGGCTAATCAAGGTACGGCATTAAGAGCACAGAATATATAGTATGAGCTTAGGTGGTAAATGGGTTTGAAATTGGGTAAAGTACTGCATCCCTACTCTATATGTTGTGTCCCCCTAACCAACGAGACTGGGTACAAATCTGAAAGATAGTTATCCAATTAAAAAAACATAGAATATAAATGAATTAAAAATCATATTTTGCCGATGACATCTAGTTTGATTAATTAAATGGCTGGGATGTTTCCAGAGCCACCCAGGTTCAGTTCTTATTGGCATCACATTAAATGGATATGTGGTTGATTGAAATACCAGTTCATAGTTCTAACCAAAAGAATTTACCCTTAGCTGACAAAAACAATATAAGTGAGATGTTATATATTTACCTGCAGAAGGTTGTTAGTTGTCTTTCCCATGGCAGATAAAACAATAACAGGCCTTTCTTCGTCAAAACTGAGAATCAAATCAGCAACTTCCCTCATTCTGTCAGCTGATGCCACCGAAGAACCGCCAAATTTCATGACACAAGTCAACTGTTGCTCCTCGCTCTTCTTCTTTCCATCATCTGCCTTCTCCACCACTGCTGTACTTCTACTTTCACACCTAATGACCACATTTTCCCGTCTACAATGACATGCATTGACATTCCATGTGACGCCGAGCGCATTTAAATTCCCTGTGACTCCGAGTGTGTCAACTGACGTAAGTGAAAAGCTAACCTTGGGACAAAAGTCAGCCCGAAATGAAACCCCGGTAGATTAAACCCAAGGCCACGCCTATTCAAGTTCAAGGACGGCAAGGGAGAAGCGGCAACGGCACCGGCCATAGCGACGGAAAGTATTCTGTCAAATCAACAAGAAAATGACTCCTTCAGCTTAAAGCTCTGCGATTAAAAATTGGACTCTAGATAGCAAAAATAAGAAAAATGCATCCAGGTGAGTCAAAACCCGCAAAAGTCTTATGCCAAACGACATAAAAAGTCTTCTTCGGCTGAATGCGCTGCAAGTGAAATTTCGAACGAGAAAGAAAATGTACCTAGTACAAAGTTCCAAAACCCAGCCTCCAGGGAACAAATCAGTTCAACCAAAAAAGTTACACCTGGAATGTCTTGCAATAAGGGAGAAATGTTGCTTTACCTCGATAAGATGCAAAGCTTCAATTTCTGGAGTGTTCTTGACGCCAAGATCTGAATCAACGTACAAAAATAATTGAAAAAACTTGGTGATAATTCAAATTTTTAGCTTTAAAGGATGCAAAAACACGATTGTTCCGGTTTCCGTTAAGAGAAATTCATCAAGCATTCCGTTTGTAAATGTAAAAAGGGCTTTAAACAACCGTGAAACAATAGAACATAAAACGTTTACTGAAAGCATTATAAAAACCCTCACCAAAAAGCTCCGTGCGCACGAAGTTGCAGCAAAACTTGCCTGGTTTGAGCGCAACTTCAACGAAAGCTTCGCGTAAAACCCTCCGATGTTTTCCGGCCGCCTCTGTCAAAAACCTTCAACCCGCGGGATATTCAATCTTGCACTTTTCGCATATGTCGTTAAGATTCGCGCATGTCTAGACGGAATCGGCGGTTCGTTTGACTAGTGTATTACAAATCGCCATCTGCAGCGTTGCCGACAAGGGCACAGGAGTATGTTTAGCTGGTTTGATTGCTGACAGGGATGCACATCCAACGGAGCAAAATCTCTCCGATAACCGTGGGGGCTCTTCCTACCGCTGGATGTACATAAGGCTGTTCCAGGTTATCGAAGCGCGTAAATAAAAAAGTATTCTCCACTTTGACGTTGGAAAAATGGGTGGAAGTCAGACAAATTGCCCAACATGGTCGAGCACAAAAAAATTCAGTGCTTTCGCGCGTGACTACGATCTTCGAAAATAGGCATGTGACTAATTTCGATATAAATCAATGTGCGGAGTAGAGTCCAAAAACGTTGGTTAACTTTATACTGGGTAGGAATGTATATATATATTCGAGTGTCAATCTCAAACATGTTTTTTTGGGTGCGAACCCTAACCTTTGTAAAGCCTTTGAAAGATTTTAATACGATTGGGTGCAATAGACTTGTCGATAGGAGGCAATGACGAAGTTAAAAGATGGAGGATTGAAGGAAAATAATTACAGGGGCCTAGTGGTAATGAAGAAGGGGATAGAGGGAGGAGAATTCGAGGGTGAGGAATCTTTTGTAAAATTTTCTTCTTTCTTCCCGCAAGTCACGTATGGTGTATGTCATTTTTACAAATCGCTCGAAGGAAAATGGGGTGCGATGCGAAGATACTATTTGGTAAGAGCCTTCCACGAGATGCACGACAACGGAATAATCTTCTACGTATCAATATAATTCTATATATTGTTCTTTGCATATGAACTCCATACAAATATATAGCTCAGGACATCCTTAATAATAAAAGTTGAGCCAAACAAACCTCCCACGAATATCTTTCAAACATTAACCTCCCAATCTACCTAATAACACTCTCAAACTTATATATGAAATTATTGTTATAATTCACAACAATAATATGCTAACCAACTATACGTAACAATAAGTAATTTACCATATCATAAAATCACTCATGTAAATACTAAATTCCTAACGGATACTCGAGACAACATATTGTGGAGATAGCTACGAAAGTAGAAGCCATTGTTGTTTAATACTCCCAATGTCAACAATTACTTTTTGCAATGTCGAAGCACTTTGTGTTTTGTGGATATTTAGTGTTTACACCTTGATTGATTTGATAATGTTATGGGTATGCACAACACATAAGGATGTAAGGTTTGTTATAGGGGTTATTCTAATTAATTAACTTCCAACATTAATCATGCAATATTATAATAATGCATTAATACTTGCAACTATTGATAATGATATGTTATAAGCTCAAAAACACAAGAGGAGAGATGCACTTAGCTATATATAGTGAAATATGAGAGATCTGGATGCTGCAGACTAGAGAATCTAGGAGTACTGAGAACCTAAAGATGTTTCATTCTGAGATAGGAATTGGAAAATGTTAAAGGAAATAAGGAGGTAACATGCAATATTTTATTAACTACGGAAAATGATCGGTTCAAAGCATATGTGGGTCACAACATATATATGTATTGCCTGACCTTGATATTACAAACAAACTATTGTTGCATAGTTGCAGCAAACAAACCTCTACGTGTTGTATTAAACCAATATGTGAGTACAACAAATATGGCTATAAAACCATATAATAATAAAACAAATATCAAGCAACTATTTCTTGTAGTAAACAATAAAAACCAACTTACCTATGGTAAAAACTAACCAAGGTAAAATACAATGCATAATTACTAACCTAAACAATGTAAATACTAAACAATAAAAACCAACTTACCTATGGTAAAAACCAACCAAGGAAATGTGTGGCATTGTCAAACCTTAAGTGTCGCATAGTCCTGAAACCATCTGAAATTAGTTGATTCGAACTCAAACCCTAACCATGGGTACAAGACCCTGGAAGAAGGTTAGTGTCTGGGTTGAAGTGTAATCCAAGCACCACCTACATCAACACTACTTTGAAGAAGATGCAAACCACACATAGTTCTCCACCTAGCATGTGATATGAATACAACTAGTTGGACTTGAACCACTTTGACCATGTTTGAGATGATTTTGCTCTTGTTAAGACATTGAGTTGGGATCTTTAGGTGCTTGGAAATGAGGGAATATGCATGCACTCCTCGACCTGGTTGAGTAAGTGATTGCCTTAATGGATGTACATAAACTTTGGGAAGATTTAGGGAGCTTTGAGTGCCTTTAGTATTAGTCTTTGCAATTGTAAGAGTGTCAGTGATTGCAAGTAAGTAAATGAGGCGATGTTAACTTGCTTATATAGGGTTCTAAAGGTAAATCATTATGACAAGGTTGACCTAAGAGGATAAAATGACCCAACAAAGATGATTGAATTGAAAGTAAAGTTGGAGGATGTGTCGATCTAAGACCATACAAGTTGGCGAGGACCAAAATTACATCTAGACCCTACTATATGGTTTTGGACAAGACAACAACGAGTGTAATTTGAAAGTTATACCATGATAAGAAGAGGTTAAATATTGATTTTATGCATTTATATTCAAAATGTGACGACACATAAGCATGTGGGAATAAGTAAGTTGGGGAGAGATGATGAGATGTACAAAGCGGGTATAGAATGTGGATATTTGTCTTAACAAAGGAGCATAATCACAACCAACAATGTCAAAAGGATAGATTGCCAAATTTAAGCGTTTGAGTTAGAGGCGACGTCATGTTGAGGGGAACTCACTCACTTATCCTTGTCACATGAATTGTATAAATAGGGATATATTAGGGTGACTTGGCATCCCATGTCATGCAAATGTAGTTGTTGAATTTGATAACCACAAAACATGGCAATCCGGGTGGTTTTGAACTAACTTTATAGGTAATATATTTAACAAAGGTCCCAAAAATACTTAAAGCCCGACTTTGTAACTTTTTGGAATTATTAAAACCACATTATTATGTGTTTTAATAACATAAACATTAGACTAACAAAAATATATAAAAAGGCAAACATATCAGTAAAAATTATGGTATATTAATAATAAATTTTGAAACATGTTCTAAGGATCACATAAAATTTGATAACTTCAAATATTATTGATAAAATATATGTCAAATTCAATGGAAGGTAGGGGATATTAACTCCGACACATAATCAATACAAAAAAATAGGGATAATTAATCTTTGAGTGACGCATTTATGAGGCGTAACAACATGAAGCGGAGATGCCGCATGTTGACCATGGTGGTGGTGCCTGCAGGAACACAAAACATTTCATCGACCATGTTGGCGAGAGAGGTGGGCCCATGATAAGAGGGGACCAAGTGGATGGGGTAAGAGTCTCCTTCACGCCACATGCAAATAATGAAGATTATATATTATTTACACCCTAATCAAATATAATGTTATGAAAAATACACAATAATAATGAGGATGTAGGGGTTTGTACAGGGAATTATTCTAATCTAATTAATTCACCATTAACCATCTGTAACCAAAATAACACATTAACACTTGAAATGATTGATAAAATAATAAGGAATAGGTTAAATGCACGAGAGGAGAAAGAGATTTAGTTGTGCAAAGTCGGCAAGACAAAGAGGATGTGGATGTGCAAACAAGTGAAAAAGAAAGATGCTTTGGAGCAAGTTTTGGAATTGGAAACTAAGCATGGGTAGGATTTTACAACTATTGTATGATCCAAACTAGAACTGCACGGTCTTGGCTTGGATCTATACATCATTGGACCTTTCGAAGTTTGGGTCTAAAACTTGGTGTATTTCACTTTCTTGGAAATGACCTTCATTGTATGTCATTATTCTTTGGCACAACTTCAAGACGGCTTGTAATCATATGTAGCAAAGTGGAAACCCTATTAACCTGCAAAACCCTTCATCAGAGTATTAACAAACCAAAAGGAGAAAATATGTTTGTGTGGTGAGGTTGGATTACACTTGGCGATCAACCCAAAATGTTGAACCAATCCAAGTGTTGCACTACATTCCCTCATTGTAGAATCAAGCCTCGTGCAGTTCTTTTGGGTGCTTTTGCAAGTGCCCATGCAAACTAGCAAGCCCTTAGGGATTCCATCTCGTCTCTTGACATCGAGATAGTGAGCTAACTATATAGTATATAATGTACAAGCGCGGTGGTAGTGTGACGTTGTGTGTCTCGGCTAAATGACCTAACCCTTTTTCCTTGAAAAACTTAAACAATGCTTAGAGCGACTTTTATTTTGCTAAGACATTTCTATGACCTTTGTGTGTTTGAAAATGGGGTAAGCCACACTCTTTGACCTAGTTGAGTGCTTCATAACTATAGTAGGGACTACTCTAATTTATGTGCAATTGATTTGGGTAAATTTAGGAAACTTTTGAGTGATTTTAGAATGATATTTACAATAGGATCTTGTAAGAGTGTCATGTGAGTTATAAAGTGACATTGACTTGCTTATATAGCCTTCGTGAGTGAAATATTATAATAAAGTTAGCCACTTTGGAAGATGAAACAACCTAATAAATAAATTCACTTCAAAAATATAAGTGGAGATTGCGTAAAGGGGTAGGATTGTATTGTAGACACTAGAAAACACACCTTGCACATAAGGTCCCTTATTCGAGAACAAAAAAACATTATAAACCACAAAAGACCAAAAAATTATAAAACCCCACAAAATGGGGATAAAAGACACCTCACCACTCATTTTCTAACCCTTACCCTCACATTTAATTTTTGTCCTTTCACACCTACCCATGTGCATACCCAATGCACTCGGGACCCTAACATTGCACCCATGTGTATCCCACTCCCTTATACACTCCAAAACCGTGTATAATCACCCTCACCCCCTCATTCCAACCCCTGGCTCTTAGTGCGCAAAGATTATAGTTGATTTGTCTTGCTCTATTGCTCGCATATATTAGTTTTGCGAGGTTTTTAAGAAGCAAAGGCGAAGCCACAAACAAACTATACAACTTGTTGTAACACTTTCTTAGTGACATTTCAACATAGGCAGGAATCACAATTGTGATTGGCTTGCGATCTTTGTGTGATTCTCAGCGAAATGCAACTATGATTGCCTTCTTGCGATCTGAGTTAGGTATAATTATCATTTCATTTATTATTTTGTCATTTTACATAAATAAAATGTATTTTATCTCCTTGAAAGGGCTAGGGATCTGACCGAGGTAGGTCCCCTAACCACAAAAAAACTAACATTTTTCAAGTGTGCTTGTGTGCAGGATCCAGATTCAGACTTTTGAAAGAGTTTTACCCACTTTATTCAATGAAAGAAACCACAATTGTCCCTCTCTTTACTGATGGCATCATAAGCCCATTATGTTTTAGTAGCATTGATTTAAGGTTTTCATATTTACTAATCCATCTTCAAGTGATCCAAATCTAGGCATATATTTTGGAGACCACGATGGGACCAATTTGGTTGTGGGTAATTATTTTTATTTTCTGAATCTAACATTGCTTTGTTTGGTTTTACTTTGTCTTCTAGTTCATTTTTTTCCCTAGCATTTATGTTACAAATCTAACACTTGGTTTTGAAGATATGCCCAAAATATTCCAAAAACAAAGAAAAATCGGGTTGTAGGCCGATCCATGAATTGTGACTTAAGTTACGATGTTTTTTTGACACACAAAAATCATAAAATATGGTTGCAGAGCGGTCAGAATTATGATCGTGTTGTAACTCAGAACCACACATTTTATCGCATGTCTAAATAAGGGTAAATACATGTCCACATAACTTTGGGAAGTGCTTGGGAATAATCTCTAAAACTCATTGTGAGGAGTACCACGGGAACCCCGAGTAGTTTGCACATTGAGGGAACTAGTTGATGAAATGGGTGCCCCACCTACTTTGAGTACGCCCATGAAGATTAGAGTCAAGATTATTGATGGCCCCGATTTGATTGATCGAGCAAAGTAAAATCCAACTTGGCTATCAAGGGGGTAAAGTAAAGTTGGCGACTAGAAATTTTCTAGTGTATCGCACTCGTTCGGGTAACTCTTGGTACTTAAGGAGAGAACCTTTCATATGAATCCAATCAGACCAAACCCTTTTATTCCACTTTGAGACAAACATCACATTATTATTTCTAAGTCTCACATGTGACTATTTATGTTCTTCACAAACCCTTCTTACATTACCGTATCTATTTTTGTTATCCATCATGAGTTCTAATTTTCCCAAGCTTAGTCGCAACCGTGATTGTTCTCCATTTCTCCCATCCCATATTTTTCCTCGATCTAGTTACAATTGTGACTAACCTAGAATTTTCCAAATCATTCATTCTACATTTTGTTTTGATTCCTAATTTATCCCAAACTCAATCGCAATATTGACTTACCTACAATTTTCTAGTCTTACCATCTTACTGACTTGTTCCACTCATGTTTCCAAGTCTAGTCATTGTCATTTCACATGGCTTTTAGTCATTTCCATGTTCATCCACACTATAATTTTCTCTAACAACACCTTCTTGACAATATTTTTAAGTTTGAGTCTTAACACTTGGGGGTACTTCCGTTCGCATCGACTTATCATTCCATTTGTAACGAGCATATCCATCCCATGGTACCACATCATCCTTATCCATTGCATTTCAAAATACCCACTCTTGGCAAATTTCCCACTTTATCCAACATGATGACGCTCTCCTCCTACACACTTTCCGCTTTCACTTGTTGGTTGTGCACTTGATCGGTACTCACACCTTCCACAACATATCCTTTACATATTCACACAACTTGTAGATACCTTTTTATCTCACTTCTCCATCCATATTGCATCCAAAACAACATTTGTTGACCTTCACATGCTTCTAAAATCCCATAATGAGTCCATCATTGACTTTTTTTGCGCATTGGTGTGTCCTTGTTCAACACCTTTCATTTCCACTCCCATAATCAGAACTTATTGACCTCTTTCCAAAAGTTGTGTCCCTCACATCTCCCATCACTTACAAATTCAATCATTACGCACATTTGATGAGGCCATGCACATGGCACAATGCCTTGAAGATGTTCTGTCTCGGTCATTCTCCCTTGTTACTTGTATCCATTCCTCCACCACCTACCACACTGTCCCATTCCCATGTTCACCATGTCATCCAATTGGATCCGCTTCACATTTCATCACCTTCTACACCCACATCTTCGCATTCATTACGTTCCCCTAAGGATTTTAGCTTCATCCAACCCCCTCACAAATTCACCCCATTAATCGAGCCACTTTCCTCTATTCTTCAAAAGTTGCTTAACGCCAATCTCATCACTCTCCTTCCCAAACTACCCCCACCATTGTGGTGTTCCTCCCATGACACATGCTTACCATCATACTTATGGTCATCCCACTGATTCATGTCCTCAACTCCGCAATATCATTCAAGACCTTCTTGACAAGGGGAACATTGTAGTTTAACCTCCTTCTCCTCCACCTCCATTTACTAATGATAGTCCAATCACTTCACATAATACTACTCTCACTTCTCCATGTGTCATGTCTCTCCTCATCCCTTTCATCACTTCCCAATACATCATGCAATCATTGTGCACGCTTAGTGTCTCGTCATCTAAATCAAAAATTCACAAACCACTCCCTTACACACTTCCACCTCGAATCAACACACTCGTGCTCACCTAATCAATCATTATCTACATTATCTTTTTATCCATCTTCATTGTCATGTACTTCTAATCTAAATGTGGTTTCATCCCATCTCTCATTGAAACCTTCCACATTATCACCACCTCTATCTAGCTCTCAACTATCTATATCATCATGTGATCCCATCTTGCCCACTATGGCCCTTCCTTCTTCCTTCACGTCACTCACACACACTCCACTTATCACACAACTCATTACTACACCTACATCCCACTCTTCATCACATATGGTGTCATGCATCTCTTCACTTACCTTACAAAATTTTTCAACATGCATATCACTTCCTTCATCACCACTCATTCAAGACCCATTTTTGCTTGTGGCACCTCTGTTACACACTACACCATCTATGCAGGTTGTTTACACCCCTCTTACATTTATGTCTCGTCACTTGTATATATTTATTCTTCCATATTTTCCTCACAAGTCACCTATGCATACTCCCATTATTGCACCTCTTTTGGAACTTTCCTTTACATTCACCTTCTTGTCTCCTATGCCACTTATTCAAGCACCATTTTTATCATCCACTCCTCCTTTTGAATCCACATCATTAATCACACTCACACGCCCCTTTGTTCTTATGCATGGGCCTCACAAGCCTTCTCCACCTTCCATTACGCATCCACATCCTTTCAATTTTCTCCCACATTCTCATTTGTTTAACGTTCATTCTTACATGACGCTTCCTATTCTATGTCATCCTTCTATTATTACACCAATTCATCACAATATCACACCATTGTCTCTCACATTTCCTTCAAACATCACTATGTTTTCCACACCCCATCCACTTAATATCATCCCTAGCACCACACTTCATAACACTCTACCATCTACCATTGGTTTATTCTCATATCCTTGACCACTAGATGTTCTTGCACATACACCACATTCATCACCTTTCTTATGCATTTCATACCCATGCTCACGTCCTTGACCTACCACCATTACATGGATTCTCTTCAACATCCTTGCTTCACTTATCATCCACATCATCCCTACCACTCCAATCATCTATCTCATCTATCACTTGCTTTTGTACATCACGTCCCTTCTTCATCTAGTCCCTACGTGGACCGGGGAATTTCATATGGGTTCACTACCACATTTTACATGCTCCATATATTCATCTTCTTTTCATTAGGTCTAGATTTGAAACATGACCTAATTCTATGCATATCTTATTCTATCATCATTGACACATCTCCACACAGCTAAACATCCTTCAAAAATCCAAAAAAATCAATATATTTCAGAAATTGCAATAAACAACACCTACTCACATATGTTCTTCTCCAACTTTTCTCCATTCACTCCTATTTCATTTCCATTCTCCGTTCACATTCCATGTTTTGGTTTATTTCACAACTTTTGGTGAACACTTTGATCATCTTGTTGTCACGTTTTGTGAGTCAATAGTCTCTACTACAATTGCTTGAACTTGGTCTCTCCTTACTTGGTGAATTAAGAATGACTATCCTCTTTGAGATCCACACACGCTTACACACTTAAAAACTTATCTTGAAGACCCTAGGGAATTATTTGTTGACACTTGCCAATTGTCATCTCCGTAATCACTTCCATTCCCTCCATCAAGCCATTTGTGGTTCTAAACCCCTTTAAGTAAGAGAGAGTTGAATATCATGTGAAAAATAAATCAAAACAATCAATATCAAAAGCAAGAGTCAAAATCAAAAGAAAAGCAAAAGAAATATCAATCACTATATTTAAGGGGCCTTTTTAGTATCTCTACTGGGGTTAAGGACACATGGCTAACAAGAGAGAAATGTTGTGACTAGAATCAAAGGTATCTTCGCTGGGCTATGGATGCCTAGCGAACGAAGCAATGCACAACTTATAATTACCCTCCATTTTATAAGCACCAATCACCCGTTTCAATTCATCCCCACACATTGTCTTGTGTTTTCACTCACTGTCTCAAGGGTCTTCACTTCAAGTAATCAATTCACTCTCAAGTGCACACACAAGATCTCGATGAGTCACAGGGCTAATATGTCACCTTTTGTGGTTTAAACCTTGTTCAACCTTTTGTTTTAATGTGTTTATCATCTCATGTCTCATGTATTCATGCTCATCATGTGTTCACCATAGCTCGTGTTTCAAACTATGTTCATCTCACCACTTACGCTCCACTTCATTCGGAATGAACCTTCCGGGCATTCGCTCCTTTTACACACATTGTGATAATTTTTCTTTTTCGTGGCATTTGCATTATCACCATTATCTTTCATTACATCCTCTTTGCATGATCGCCAATGTTTGCACATTTACATGTTCCTAAATTTTTAATCTCCTAGCCTCGCCTCACACCATTGTAATGTCCCCTTTCTTACGCCAAAGGCCTAAGGGTCAAGTCGAGTCCAAGCCGTGGTCATACCCAAGGGGTTGTGGACATTGGGAGCTTTTGGGAAGGGGCCGCATGGTGCTAATATTCAAGTTTTGCATTTGGGGGTCACTTTGGACCTTGACGACTTAAACAAGAAAAAGTAACTTTATTTACTTTTATTTTATTGACCTCTATGTGGAATGAAACACGTCTAGGGTTATTGGGGCTCTTTTGTCATGGGAAGTATATAAGGAGCTAGGTGAGAAAGGAAAAGGAACTTTTTGGCATACATTTTATCGACCCTTCACGTGCAACTATTGTTTGTGCATCTACAACTTGTGGAGTGAAATCCCACAGGGACCCTAGCTTCGGTGGTGAGAGACCTGTCCCTAGCTAGCAGGGAATTCTTCAGTAGTGAGAGATCTACCCTAGTCTTTCATTTTGGAGCCGCCTTCTGGGCTGTGTTACAGAGAAATTATCAGAGGTTTCAGAGGAAGGAATTTGAGGGTTTTGGGGGCATTTGGGGAAGATAATCAAAGGGTTCCAGATCAAATTTATGACAACAACCATTTGGGTAGGGCTTAGTATCACTTTGAAGGCGTCTATAGTAATTTCCAACCCTTTTCCAAGCTAGGTGACTTGCATCCTTTATTTGGAGGGTTTCCAGTTGACCCCTTTCAGATCTAAAGGTTGAAATGTCATTTCCTCTATATTTGTTAATGTTATTTCCAAAGACTCTTAATTTTTGCTCTCGGTATTTGGAGAGTTAGAACCTCTCGAAGTTTCTAGTTGTCTAGGGCACATTTGTGCTTTTTTCGGCAGCATTTTAATTTCGTAAAACTCCAAAACAGATTTTTTTATGTCCTTTATAATAATATTAAGCTCTCTTTAAATTTCCAAGTAATTCAAGTGGATATTTAGGAGATATTAATTTTCTTTAGTTTATTGTCCTTATTGTAAAAATATGCAAAAATCAATATTCTATGTGGCTGCAAATTTTCAATATTTTGTGCATTTTAAAGTGGTATCCCACTAGGGATATTTCAGTGGTATCAGAGTTGTTGTTCCTCCAGCCTGTGTGGGTTAAATATGGTAGTTTGGAAAGATCTCAATGTGGGTTTTATGAAGGAAATGTTCACTAACATGGTGAAACAACAAGAAGCCACTAACCTTTATTTGATTTAGCTCACTCAAAATTTGAATCAAAACAAATTGTGGGACAATAAGGAAAAAGGTGAGAACAATAATAAAGGGCACCCAATAGAGGTGATTGATGAGGATTATTGTTGGAGGAAATACCAATCTTTGAGTAAGGGTTTCAGAGATAATATGTCATTTCCAGATTATTACATGATGAAGATTGGTAGCAAGCCCAAGCGAGATCATCATATGTCGGTACCTGAATTACAAAAGAACTCATTTGAAAAAGAAGAAGCTTCTAGAGAAAAAGGTATGATTTCCATTGAGAAAAATAATTGCATTAGTGAAACTTTTCTTGTTAGAGAAATTATTCCAGCTCAGGAGAAGAAATTTGTATATGCAAGCAAGGAGGATGTAATGGAAACTCTAAAACAATACGAGGAATGGAATAACAGAGCTAGAGTTGCTAGATTGATAGCCGCCCAAGCAAGACAACACCTACAAGAGTTCAAGGAAAAGATGTGGGCAAATGATCCAAGGAATTTCCACACCAACAACTTTTATCGAAGCTTTCGGATACTTTCATGGGCACTCGTGCAACAATGAGGAGGTAGCTCAACATGGACATTTTGAACACATGGACACATTGATGACATTGAAAGGTATGAACAAACATGGTTAATTTCAAAATTGAAAAAGATATTTGATCCAAAAGGTATTATCAATCCTCCAAAGAACAAGTCATTATCATATGGGGTGGATTTACCAAGCAAATGTAATGAGCATAAATTTGTGAAAGGTGTTGATTCTTGTTCCACTTATTCTCCATCTAAAATCATGAATCACAATAGGGATGGTGTTGTTTTGGAGGTTTCTAAATCAGCAATAGAAGGCGAACCTTTTGATGATATTCTTTATAAGGAGGTTAGTAGTAGCATGGATTTATTTCATCATCTTCATCCTATATCATTACAATGATTTATCATGATGGTATTTAGACTGGATGATAAGAATGCTAAGAATTTGGTGCATCAAAGTCAAGTCATCATGAAGACAAAGAGTGATAATCTTCTTTATGAGGAGATACAAGAGAAGCAAAGATGGAAGACCTTACATGATACAAGGGTTCATGGGCATTATAAGGTATGGGATCCTGGTAATATGTGGCAATCATCCAAAACTATCAATTTTAATTTAAAAACTTTGTGACTGATTTCATAAGCAAAAGAAGGAATTCAAATGTGTCTTGTGGGATTACAAGTGTTGGCAAACATGATTTATTCATTGGAGACTCGGTGTAAGAAGGGAGAGTACCTCTCAAGGTACTAGCATTGGTTTTATGATTGCTAAAAAGGGTAAGAGAATATTTTTTAATCATCTTCAACCTGTTGGACTATGTATAACAATAGTCATAATGAGAGGAGAAAATAGCAATATGGGACAACAAGGTCAAAGAGGTGAGAGTGGAATTCAGGGAAGTGGCCTCCCCATTCTTCTGTTAGGCCTTGGGGCTTCATGAACCTTCTTTCTTGAAGGATCCAGAAGTTTCACAGGTACAACAGCCAATAGATATTTTGGATGAGGAGTCTTGTTGGGAGAGGTACCAAACCTTGAGAGAGGGCTTTCGTAACAACATGTCATTCCAGGAATATTGCAAAATGAAGATTGATAATAGACCCAAGAGAGATCATCAGATATAGGTACCAGAGTTACAAAGGAGATTGGGACAAATTTCCATTCCACACTTTGATGGTTCTAAGAAGTGTACTGCACAGTCTTGGGTTCAAAAGTTGAAGACATACTTCGACTTGAATCCTATGCATGAGGAAGATGCAATTAAGTTTGCAATCTTACATCTCGAGGGAGATGCTCATGATTGGTGGCATCATGGGTTGATTACACAGGGACACATACACATTACTACTTATGTAGAGTTCACGCAGAGGCTGGTGAGCAGATTTGATAGGAGGGACCCTGACAGGTATTTCAGGGAGTTGACTCATTTGAGACAAACCGGTCCCTTGGATTAATACATCACAGATTTTTAGAGATTATCAGTCATGGTACCTGATGTCATGGAGATGAGGTTGATTTCACTATTCGCAGCAGGTTTGACAGATGCTTTCGTTGGGTTTGTGAAGGCATTTGAACCTTCTTCTTTACACGAGGCTGTTAGGAAAGCTCGGGACTTGGAGTTATCCACTCCAAAGCCGAGGGCTCCACCTCGCATTCAACAAAGGGAACCTCCATCTAGATTAGATGAACTTCAACAGAGGGAGCCTCCACCGAGGTAGGAGGTGGCTAAAAAGCCAATCATTTCCCGAGAGGACAGAGATGAGTTGAGGTGAAAGAAACTATGTTTCGATTGCCACACACCTTGGGTTCCAGGACATGATTGCAGAGGTAGAGGGAAGGCCCAATTCATTGAGGTCTTTGAGGAGAGTGAGGGTGACAGAGGTGAGGAGTTAGAGACTCACGAGATGGATGATGGAGATGGGGTTGCATTGGATAGTGCTGATACGAGGCAGGAGGAGGAGACTTTTCCTGAGAGATTATAGCCACATTGTCTAGTACTCTGATGTATAAGGCATTTAGGATTAGAGAGTTATGCGCAGGTCAACAAGTTGGGGTACTCATTGATAGTGGGGCAACCACAACTATATTGATGCCTCATTGGCCGAGAGGTGAGGATTACAGACTAGAGGATTTTGAGGGCTTCAACGGGGTTGTAGCCAATGGAGAGTCTATGAGGTGCACACGGTGGGTTCCCCAAGTGAGCATCACGATGGGTAACTATACAGTTACCGATGATTTCCACATTGTTGGTATGGGAGTGACCAACATAGTGCTGGGAGTGCAGTGGCTTCACTCTCTTGGTGAGTTTCAGACTAAATTTCAGATGATAGAGTTGAAGTTTAAGTCCGAGGGTAGGAATGTGATTTTGAGGGATTATCTATAGGAGCACCTAGGGTGGTTACAGCTGAGGGGATGGAGAGGACGTTTCGACATGGTGAGGAGTTTTATTATTGTGGATCGATGTGGAGTATGATGGATGTGGGTGTGACCAGTAATGTTGCACGTGAGACAGTTACAAAGATTGGGATTACAGGTTCAGATCATCCGAGTTTATCATTATGTTGGTCATCTGAAGTTTCGGTAGACTGGAGATCTCATTTACTTGTTGAGTACTCAAGAACCGACACACTTGTGAGATTTTGGATGGCCACATATAGGATGACAAAGCTACAGATTGGAGGATGAGATGATCTTCTATCAGGGAAGATTGAGCCTTGTGTCAGATTCATGGTTGAGGATGGAGATATTGCGACATGTGCATTGTTCTTCCGTGACTGGGCACTTGAGCTTTGATGAGACCTACAGGTTCATGTCAGAGAGGTTCATATGGCATAGGTTGAGGGAGGATATCCTCAACTTTATACAAGCATATATGGTTTGTCACTATGACAAGTTAGAGCTTACGGGTTCATCATTTTTTGAATCGACATGGGATAACACTCCTATGCATTTTACTGCTTCTATGCCCAGTGAGCACTTCACCCATGTGTTAGTTAGTGGAGAGACGAAATTGACTCATGGTTATTCAGTAGGTTCACATTCAACGTAGGAGGTGGACTATGTGGAGCTGATATTGCCGGTTGACTATGTCTACTGGAGTCTTGGGACTTTTCCTCCACATGACACATTGAGATATAGTATGAGGAGCCTTGTTCTCATACGAGTGTAGGTCATGTGGGAGATTTAGCACCATTTGTGTGTATATAGGTTGTTTCACAAGTTGATTCAGGGGATTTTACAGGATTCAGAGTGAACTTTCATACCCAGGAATTGATTGGAGAGGTAGTGAGTGATCACATGATGATAGCCTTGCATTGGCAGGGATTGGATAGACTGGAAATTTTGGTGTGGGTACCAGTGGAGAGTCGGTGTGGGCATCATATTACTTTAGGAGTAACATTGTTCTCTATATGGCATAAAGAGCATGATCACTACATGGGGTGTCTTGGTTACTTCACATCACACCGATCATTAGTTGACTGTAGGGTGAGGTGGAGAAACTTACGGCGTGGTATTTAGCTTCTGCAACATGATAGGATAATGCTTGGGGTCAAGCATTTCTCGGGAAGGGAGGACTGTAATGTCCCCTTTCTTACGCCAAAGGCCTAAGGGTCAAGTCGAGTCCAAGCCGTGGTCATACCCAAGGGGTTGTGGATGCTGGGAGCTTTTGGGAAGGGGCCGCATGGTGCTAATATTCAAGTTTTGCATTTGGGGGTCACTTTGGACCTTGGCGACTTAAACAAGAAAAATTAACTTTAGTTACTTTTATTTTATCGACCCCTCCGTGGAATGAAACACATCTAGGGTTATTGGGGCTCTTTTTCTCGTGGGAAGTATATAAGGAGCTGGGTGAGAAAGGAAAAGGAACTTTTTGGCATACATTTTATTGACCCTTCATGTGCAAATCGATGTTTGCACATCTATCAGCTTAGTGGAGTGAAATCCCATAGGGACCTTAGCTTCGGTGGTGAGAGACTCGTCCCCCTAGCTAGCATGTCATTCTTCGGTAGTGAGAGATCTACCCTAGTCTGTCATTTTGGAGCCGCCTTCTGGGCTGTGTTACAAAGAAATTATCAGAGGTTTTCAGAGGAAGGAATTTGAGGGTTTTGGGGGCATTTGGAGAAGATAATCAAAGGGTTCCAGATCAAATTTACGACAACCATTTGGGTTGGGTTGGGCTTAACATCACTTTAAAGGCGTCTGCAACAATTTCCAACCCTTTTCGAAGTTATGCGAGACTCGCAACCTTTATTTGGAGGGTTTCTAGTTTACCCCTTTCAAATCTAAAGGTTGAAATGTCATTTCCTCTATTTGCTAATGTTATTTCTGAAGACTCTTAATTTTTGCTCTGGTATTTGGAGAGTTACGAACCTTTGAAGTTTCCCAGTTGTTTAGGGCACGCTGTGTTTTTTCTGGTAGCATTTTAATTTTTGTAAAACTCCAAAAATAGTTTTATTATGTCCTTTATAATAATATCAAGCTCTCTTTAAATTTTCAAGTAATTCAAGTGGATATTTAGGGAGATATTAATTTTCTTTAGTTCGTTGTCCTTATTGCAAAAATCTACAAAAATCAGTATTCTACGTGGTTGCAAATTTTCAGTAGTTTGTGCATTTTTTAAGTGGTATCCCACTAGGGATATTTCAACCATTCTCTATTCTTCACCTCACACTTTACCGTAGTGCTCACAAAAATTCAAAAAAATCACAAAAATTCTAAAAATCCAACAAATTCATAAATTTAAACAAAAAATCATTCCACCATACCACCCTACCAAACCCCACCCCTTCTCACTCTGCCCTGACTCTCGTGCAAGCTCCTCGTCCCATACCCTTTAAATCCCATACACACCCCAAATCCTAGATCATCTCAACGAGTCACCTATGAGACTTGCTCTTCACAACACACCCTACACATTCCCCTTCCCCTAACCTAATTACCCATCCAAACTTGTTTCACCCACTCCACCCCAACTCGGTCGCGCCGCGACCGAGCTACTTTTTTCACTCTCCCACGTCGTCTTCCTTCTACCCCACGTTTCATGCTTACGACTTGCTCTCCCACTCTTCCACCTCACAATCTACCCTAGCCCTTCCCCACGCGCCTGTTCCCCTCACCAAGTCACCTGGATCAACTCACCCTTTGTCCCGCAGTCATCCATGTTTGTCGCAGCCCTACGAGCTTCTCTCCCATCTCAATCGCCTTTGGTGATCAAACTCGCTCCTCCCAAACTCCTCATGCCAACCCTCCCCAATTTACCTTGAATTGCTTGTTCCCTCACTCACCAAACCCTTCTCCCTCCCTTTGACCTAACTCCCTACCTCGACGAGTCACCCCGCGAGTTGACACCTAACATAACCCTACCCCTATCTACCCCTTATCCCCAACCCTCATAGCTCCCACGTTACTCGCCTCATTCCCTCACTAACCCATCTAAGCTTCCCATATGACTCCCTTGCCTAACATGGCTCGCCTCTATTGCTCATCTCCGGTCCAACTTGGTCGTAGTCGTGACCGAGTTGCGAACCCCTCCTCCTCACTACTCATCATACTCATATGAGCTCTCACCATTCGCTTTGAACCCCCTCTAAATGCTCAATATCTCCCTAATCGAGTTGACCTTCCTCCCATACAACACCACATCCCGAGTCACCCACCTATTCTCGACGTCCGCACCCAACTTGGTTGTAGTTATGACTAAGCCAAACCCAACTATCCGCACTCACCCCACATATCCTCACACCACATTCTCCCCACGAGCCTAACCCATCTTACCTACTCCAAACTCGGGCTCGGTCATTGTCATGACCAAGTTGCTCTTTAATCCGTAGCTACGACTTCACCCTATCAGTATCGAGTCGCATACGTGACTCGGTTAACTCCCACCATCTACCCGAGTTGCCACACCGCAACTCACTTGATCCCAACCCGCATCTCCCCACCTCGACCCGACTCGCCACCCAACCATCACCCAAATTGGTGCGCCCTCCACCCAACTATTCCCTAAGCTTACCTCTGGTCCATCCAACCCAGATCAACCCCTAACTCACCATCCCTGGCCAGCTTGACCCTAACTCACTCTCCTTAGCCAGATTCACCTAGTTAGTTCCCCAACCAACTCGTCATCCAATCACCACCCAACCAACTTGTCAGCCAACCAACTCACCTACCATCCCACTTGTTAACTCGCCTCGCTTGTTCCCACCTTCCTACAACTCATCCAACTTAGCCATCCCGCCAACTCATTGCCATATCACCTTTAACTCCCCACATAGCTCGTCATCCGGCCCTATAGCTCACCGCCTCACCCACTTCACGCCGCTTATCACCTCACTCATCTAGCTCGTTCCTCATCAACCGTAAGTCAATAAACTCTTCACCTCCCTATTTTTGACATGAATTCTCAATTCTTCCATACTCTCTTACACATACCCATCATTACTTTGTCACACACACACATGACTGGGCAACACTATCCCTTTTTTTTCCTCTCGCACGCTTTTACCAAGAATCATTTTCGCTTCATCTTCAAGCGCCGCTGCACCGCATGACGTTGGGGCTTCCTAAAGTTCTAAAACTATCAATTAAGGGGGAATCATGCACAACCCTTCTTGTTTCATTATATGAAAACCAATCAATAATCATCAAATCATATGACTCTATAGTCTCTGCCTCATGAAATCAATCTATCGATCCCTACATAGACTTTGGTGAAGTGGCCCATCGATCACATTTATAGGTTCTTGTCTATCTAGTCAACCTTAAAAACCCACGACCGTGACAACTACCGTCGAGAAGGTTAGACGACGCTTATCTCTCTTCAATTTTTACGTTGCATCTTTTATGTTACAACACGCAACCCAAAAAGGGGGAAAATGTAGACACTAGAAAATGCACCTTGTGCATAAGGTCCCTTATTCGAAAACATAAAAACATTATAAACCACAAAGAAATACCTAATAAAATTAAAAACCCACAAAATGGGGATAAAAGACACCTCACCACTCATTTACTAACCCTCACCCACTCACATTTAATTTTTGTCCCATCACACCTACCCATATGCATACCCAATGCACTGAGGATCCTAACATTGCATCCATGTGTGTCCCACTCCCCTATGCACTCCAAAACTATATAATCACCCTCACCCCCCTCATTCCAACCCCTGACTCTTAGTGCATAAAGACTATACTTGAGTTTTCTTGCTCTCTTGCTCGCATATCTTGGTTTTTTAGGTTTTGAAGAAGGAAAGGTGAAGCACAAAAGACAATACAACTTATCGCAACATTGTTTTAACGACATTTCAACATGGGTAGGAATCACAACTATGATTGGCTTGCGATATCCGTGTGATTCTCAAAAAATGCAACCGTGATTACCCCGCGATATGAATGTATAATTGTCATTTCATTTATTATTTTGTCATTTTACATCAATAAAATGTCTTTTATATCCTTAAAAGGGTTAGGGATTTGACCGAGGTAGGTGCCTTAACCACAAAAATAACTAACATTTTTCAAGTGTGAAAAGTTTTACCCACTTTATTCAATGAAAGAAACCACAATTGTCCTTCTCTTTACAATGGTAACATAAGCCCATTTTGTTTTAGTATCATTGATATGGGGTTTTCATATTTACTAATCCATCTTGCAGGTGATCCAAATCTAAAGGCGTATATGTATACGCCGACAAAGATCGAAATCCACATCGTAACCCTTTATATGGTATGAGACATGAAAGATGCAAAGTGAAATAAAAAGTTGTGACATGGAGTACAAAGGTTATTTATTGATTTGATTTAGTAATATTCCTCAATCGATGAAAATCGAGTGTAAAGATAAGAAAGTCACAAAGGAGCTAGAGAGATAAAATGTTTGGATTTTGAACGTGAGCATTTGTCTTCACAAGAGAACATAACCGAACTTAGCATTGTAAAAGGACAAGTTACCAAATTTTAATGTCTATATTCCCCCTTTAAGTGTGTAATTGAAAATTATATGAATAAAGGAAAATCATACATGAGTATGCGCACACACTTTATTTCCACTTGAAAATGGTTCTTTAATGTGTTGGCATTGGCATGCTCAATGATGAAACATGCAACACAAAGTATAGTCAATGTCTATGATAAAAGATAAATTGTAACTCAAGACACAATTAGTGTCTTGTAACTTTGAACTCGCAAAAAGTAAACAAAGGAGATACAAAACATGGAAGGAATGCACCTATTCATTTTTTAGAGGAAGGATATTCCATTCTTGTCCTACCTTAAAGAATTGGAATTATTGCTAAGATGCTAGAGGATTGTGGGTGATTAGTCCCCAATTTGTACCAAAGGGGAGACTAGAGTGTTGAGTCTAACCCAACACTAGAGAGAGATGTAAGAGGAACTAAAGTTCCCCTTTTCAAAAATTTATAAAGAGGAAAACTTAGTGGCTTCAAACCTTCCACTTTTGAGAATCTATTGAGAGAAGAAGAAGGACATCCTAGGAAAAACTTAGTTGGTTCGACACATTCCACAAAACCCATAACCACACCATTGCAGATAGATCTAGGTCTAACTTTGTACTATTGTAATTGATGAGTAAGATAAAAACCACAAAAGGAATGGACATTTTTATGCCCCCACAAGGTGTTGTATTGTTGATATTGAATTATAACTTTTGAAAGTTCACAAGGGAGATGGAGGCCCATGTCCCCAAACCATATTCTTGCAATCGAGTTTAAATAATGTAGTGGAGAAGGAATGACATACTCATGCCCCTATATCATGTTTTGAACCAAGTAATTTGTATTTCAAATTGTATTAAAAATCATGCATATAGTTGATAAAATATGAGAAAACTAAAAATCCTAAGAATGTGTTATCTATCCGGGAACGTCCATCATGGCCAAGATCGTACCAAGTCCTCAATGTACTATACAATTTTTACCTTCATTGGATTCTACCACATTTTAACATTTGTGCTTGTTTTTAAGGATCTAATTTGTGTAAAATCATGTTCTTATATCATGTATTCTATCTATAGATGTAGAAAATATCTCGATGAATGCCCCCTCTTTTGAGGCATGTGTGATAAAACATTTGAGTATGCGACTCAAAAGAATAGATGTGTACCCATGTGTAATAAGTTTGATAATCTGTGTAAGATCACATAAAAGGCTAGAATGGTAGCCGCTATTGGGAAGTTGTACATGCAAAGTGGTTGTGCATGGTGAAAACCATGAGACAGAGAAAGCAACCTAGGATATGCAACAAACAAGAGTACACGTGTATAACAAAGAAAATAACATAGAGAAGTGTCGATCATGTCATAACCCAAAGTAATGATATCATAATATAAATCAAGATAATCATAAACCAAGGCAGTAATAGTATAAAAGCATCAAAGTAGTACTTAAGTATGTCATAAACTATAGTAGTAATAGTATAGTAACAAAAACAATAGTGTAGAGATGAGTAAGTAGTAGTATATAGAAACATAGTCATATGTAGGCATGGAGATGTAAACATGGGACACCCAAGACGTCACAAGAAAAAAATGTAAAATAATTGCAATGAAACAAAAACACTTGTATAACGTGGGGATTCCCTAAAGAGTAGTGTAAGGAACCAAATCGGCACCTATTATCATATATATTGTGTATGTCTTGCATCAAGCTTAATATACCTCATGAACACGTGTGTAAAGAGTAAATATGCTATCTATCAAACTAATGTGACAAACAACATGTATAAAGTAATAAGCTAACCAATCAAAGCATAAACATGTCTTGGTTTTGTATTTTTGCACATATTTGTATGTTTTTGTATTATGTGATTATTTGAATGTTTTGAATTGTTTTGAAAAATAGTTATGTACAGAGAAGGGGATATCATAAAAGTCTAGTGTTTGTTAAGGAGATAATTTATGAAAGGGTCAAATTCAATAAGATCTAGGGAAAAATACCCCAAAAGGAGTCACACTCGTGTCAATATCCACTAATTGGATCAAGTGTCTGGTATTGTCCATGAATAGTATGTATGCAATGGAAACATAGGACGTGATCATTTTTAGACAACTATGTCAAGTGAATGTTAATGTTTCAATCGCGAGGAGGATTTCAAATATACGGCGATAACACCATTGAATTTTAACATGGTAATATTAATAAAGTGAGAGCCTTACAATGATTAGTGTCGTGTCTAGATATGCAGTACTAGTCACAAGAGGGTTGACCCATTGTCGAGATAACTTTTTAGTAGATCAATGCTACAAAGATGGTAAAGTAACTCAAGATCCAACAAGATATATATATTAATTCATGGGAGGTGTCAAGATGTGTTGGAATGGTGAGAGATCTAATAGCCGAAATATGATCTAGTATATTATTAACATGTCATAATGGGCCAAAACTAGCTATATTAGATGTATCATGACAAACCAATCTAGCAAGGACATAATAGTTAGATGTGGCAGATTTAAGCTGATAATGTAGTAGAAACTGAAAGAACCATAAATTTTACAAAGAAAATTGCATGACTAACGAAGGAAGGCTAACACCATTGCCACCTCTAGTCAATGCTCTTAGTCTATGAATGTAACGTTAAGATAGAAGCTTAAAGGAATGCTTAACTAACATGAATATAATTCAAAATCTAACTAAACATGCCTACTAATATGTTCAATTACCTAACATGGGCCTAAATAGACCTAAGATGGAAATCAAATGGTTATGGTCATACTCCAAACAAGGTGAAATGGCCTCTCCAAATGACTACATGATCATTTTGGATATCCATCTACTAACCCCATCGAAGGCTTTAAGTAAGGATTGAGCTTGGTTTTAAATCATATTTATTATATGAGATGCAAATCAAAGCACGGTGTCAAGTATTAAGGTATGAGGTGAACTTTTTTAAAGTTTTCCTTTTGGGAAAAACTTGTATTTTGGTGCATGTGGGACTAAAAGCCCCAAATTAGATTATAATTACTAATCATGATTAAGCTTTGCTAATCACAATTAGTGAATTATCAAGTGATTAAGATGTGTGGAGCCTTAATCAACCGCTTAGGGTCAACTAGGAGGCTAGGATAAGATTTTGAAGCTTGTTGAGATGTTGTGGAGGAAAGTGGGGTGATTTTGAGTGGTTGGAAGAGGGTTTGAGCCAATAGTAGGGTATATTGACCAAAACAAGGGCAAAATAGGCTTAATTAGCTAATAAACGCTAATTGTCTATTTTGAAGAGGATTTTGGCTTATGATTCATCGTAAAGTGGCATCTTGAATGCGAAAGGGATTTGGTGATCAACAAAGCACTTGTTAATTGACCAAAGTGGCAAGAAACATTAGTTAATTAGCGAAAATCACTAATTATAACGGAATTGATAAGAATGAGAGTGATTTGTGTGCGTTTTGGCAATAAGATTGCAAAACCGGAATTTAGGGTCTACGAAACAAAAAGAGAATGGAACATGGATTCATATTCATTGATGGGGTTGAAATTTAACTTGTGCAATTTGTCATCGGTAAGTGCAATAAGATCAACATCACTATTAGAGGAGTAATCTTCAACATTGTCATGTAACATTGAGTTAACTAATGAATTAGGAGTAAGAAGTGGAGCATTATTAGCAAAACAAATAGTAGGACTTAAACCTATAGTGTCTATAAACAATGGTGGTGTAGAAGTGGTAGTATCACAATAATGACTAGATTCTCCTACAACATAAATGGGAATTTATCCATAGGAATAGGTTGTTAAGGAAGAATAATAACGGGTACTTGAGAAGTAGAGGTATTAAATTTGCAATATTTAAAGGGATACATGTCAACAACCATGATATACTCACATTTGTCAACATGTATGAACTTGAGACATTGATGAATAGTAGATGGGACAACTTACATAACATGTATCTAAGGATGATCCAACAAAATATTATAAAGTAAATTTGTGTCCATGATGTGAAATGTAGTGGACAACATCTTAGGGCCAACAAAGAGATCAAGAGTAAAGGTTTCTAATGTAGATCGTGTTATATTATCAAAACCCCTTATTGTAGTTATATTTTTGTCAATTATGTGTATATAAAATCCCATCTTTTTAAGCAAAGAACTAGGACAAATATCGATACCAGAGCCATTGTCAATCTAGACACGTTTAATGAGGAAACCTTGAATTTGTGTGGTAATAAGAAGAGGTGTGTAGGGGTCATCACCAAGTGGAGGTGGGATGACCTTATCCATATCTTTGAATGTGTCCATAATAGATGCAAAAGTATCGAGAATTTGAGTAGTGGGAGACAAGGTAACAAATTGTAAATTCTCATACAATATATCCTTATGGATAGGTAAATTTTACAATAATTCAAGAAGAGATATCTTATCGGGTGTATTATTTAATTGATATGATATATTGAACTCTTTAGAAGGAGAACTACGTTTGATAAAAGGGGCCATATGTGGTTGAGGTAAGGGTGGGTTGACCAAGGAATTTCTTATTGTGGTGAGTTGTGACAACATTAGCTTCAATAGCCATGGTGGAAAAATCAAAACAAGGTGGATGTTGTCGAGTAGGAGGAATATATTCAGCTTATAAATCAATGTATATGAGAGCCTCGTCAACCATGAAACAAGTAGAACCATCATAGAGACCCCCTTTGTCAAATGGGACACGGGCAAGGACTTGGTGAGAGGGATAGTAACCCATACAAGAATGAGGGAGTGGTCCCTTTGGTTTAAAATTAAGATCATATAAGACTAAAGGGAGAAACATGATGATGTACAAGAAGATAACTCAAAATATCCCAATATCAGAATAAGAAACCCTATAGCCACTAGGGTTTGAGCAATAGATTCAATTCTTGAGTGGGGCTCACCAAATATTTATACCCTAATTAAATATAATGTAATGGTAAGTAAACAACAATAAAAAATATGTAATGGTTTGTACATAGGATTATTATGATTTAATTCAACCCCGTTCATAATTAGAATAACACACTAACATGTGTAATGATTGATAAAATGATATTTGAAATAGATGTTTGGAATGATATTTGCAACAAGAGCTTGAAATGATATTTTTAATAGGGGCTTATAAGAGTGTCGGTGAATTATAAAGTGATATTAACTTACTTATATAGCCTTCCATAGGTGAAATATTCTGATAAGGCCAACCCTGAGAAGATGAAATGACCCAATAAAGATATTCACATCAAAAACATAGTCAGAGAATGCAAATGGGTAAGACTATATAGATCAACCAAGATTGGACCCCACATCCTGACCCTTTTTACAATTCTAGATAGGAAAGATGCAAGGTGAAATTAAAACTTGCAACATGAAGTATAAAGGTTATTTATTGCTTTGATTTAATAATATTCCTTAAATTGATGACAAAGAAGAGTATGAAGATAAACAAGTCATGGATGAGCTAGAGAGATAAACTAATTAGATTTTGAATGTGAGCATTTGTTTTAGCAAGGGAGCATAGTTAAACTTGGCATTATAAAAGGACAAGTTACTAATTTTTAGTGTGTACATGTATATATCTGAATGCCTCACATTTTCACCTCATGCCGAATATATCGCTCACCATGGAGGCGAAAATTCCAATACATAGAAGGAAAACATAATATTTGCAAACCAATAAGACAAATAATTAATAAGAATAAGAGGAATTAGGAAGGGGGACCAAGTATTATTAAATTCATACAAACCACAAATACATTCGGTGAATAAAGACATTCTCATTATCACCCTATTTAGAGTTGATGAAGATGTTCAAGTTATTTTTAGGTAGATCTTGAGAATGGATTTCTTTGAGTAGTAGATTTACTAACCCCTCAAGTTTAACAATGGAGTTAGGAGGGAGAGAATGGTACTGATCCAAACCATTGACTGTAAGGGGCTTATCTAAGAGCTTAGTAGCTACATATGAGTTAACTTTGATCGAGTCTTTATAGACATTACCAAAGGTTTTAATGTGAATTATAGGGTTCGATGGACCCATTGTAGGTAAGAGAAGGGGTGATACTCATGACACCCATAGTGGCTATATAAGGAGCCAAAGGTTCCCTTTGAATAGATTGGAGCACCTTGTTGGTTACAGGAGGTCGCTGCTATTGAAATTGCATTGTACTCGATGTGATGGGGAAAAGACTATTTACGCACACTCCATTGAATTTTTTGAGGTCTACTATGCATGTGAGCAAGGTTTGCATTCATTTGAAGAAATTTATTATCGAGTACTAGCTTGTTGCCGACTCATTTGGTTAATGAGTTATGTGATAGGTCAGGTGGGGTCATTAGAAGGAGGATTTTGAGAATAATTTTGGTTATGATTTTGAGGTGTATTTGTGTTAGCACCTACTAAATGAGAATGCTCAAGTATGAGAAGAGGTGCCCCAAGTGACATTGTTTGCCTCCATATGCACATGATGACTTTAGAGGTTGGCCAGATAATGTTGGGGTAAGCAAGGATAAATTATGCATAACATTAATATAAACATATTTTATATTGTTTTATTCCTCTTGGTCAATATATTCTTCTTGGATTCTAGTGTTTGTATTGGATTGAGTATTCCTTTTATTGTTTGCATTTTGACTTATTTCTTTGGCGTTGGTGCTAGCCACATTACAATCATAGTAGAAAGGGGTAGGTTTAAGGGAGGAATCCAGGCTTTGGGAATTTTCATTTTGTTGATAATTTTGATAATCAAGGAGATAATCGTGTTGAAGTAATTTATGAATATTTAGGATACACGAAGATGAATCAATAAGAAGAAACAATAATATTCATGCCGGGTCCACCAAAGTGTATGAAAATAAAGAATGGCCTAATGAAATATCCTTTTTCTCCTAATAATGGGTAATATAAACTAAGATAACAAGATGGGCCTTACTAAAGATGCACACCTTTAGGTTATAAGTTGCAAAAGATGTGGAACTAGGAAGACAATAGTCCACACTCTCTAAGAGATATAGGTTTTCAAATCCTATATCTAGGATAGGGTGGTGGCATCTAACTAACTCTCGATAGCGAGTTGATGATAATAAGGATGCGATCATGTTGTAATTAAGCAAGAATAAGATAATGATCAATATGTTATGAAGGGTGTAAGGCTCAAGGGGGATATAAGGAAAGTGCCAATAGATAAATAAATATGTTGCACTACTCTAACTTATGCATGAAAACATCAAACAAACATCCAATTATAAAATAGCATACAAGAGAAGAGAGGTTAAAGAAACTTTCCTAATTGCAAACACCATTGCGCATTAACTCCCCCAAGGTTAACAACAACTTATGAGAGAGTCGATGTGGGGATCACAAATAAATAAGATTAAACATATGAAAACATATTTTGAAGACTCCAAAGGATAGGTAGACCATAGTAAGATGAAATCCTATGCTTGAGTATCTTATGTACCTAATGCTCCAAGTTTAGACTTTAAAGAAGACAAGTAGGACCAACTTGAAGACTTCTAAGGCTTTAAGGGAAGGTTGGTGAGTGTCACTAAACCTGAAAGAATAAGGATGATGTGTTGGAAAAAGCATTTAAATGCTAATTATAAATATAAAACATGTTGGACAATTATAATTTATGCTTAAATGCAAACAAGTATTGACCATGGTTAATCATCAATTGTGCAATTTTTTTCGCCCAATATTATCAACCCTAGTCAATACCATCGACTAGAGAAAATGCAAAATCACAAGGGTCAACAAGAGGCTCATGACTAGCGGAGGGATATATGTGTTGAAAGGATAAAATGAGGAAGGTATGTGTGTATTGAAAGTGGGTGTAGAGGCTTCCGTAAGAGGATGGTAAGGTGATGTCGTAAGAAAGCTGTAAGAGATGATTGTAAATGTATGAAAACATGTGAAATGTGGTATAATTGGACTACACATCAAATACCTCTCATAAGTACCATTCGCTAACCAACCAAATACATCGATGAAGGTCACACATAACCATTTTTGGTTACTCCCTGCTCCTGGCAATGTCTCCGAGGACATTGCTCCAAGGAAGCTAATGCGCTAATGATGTATGCAAACAACAAAACTCAACAAAGTGAAAATATGTGTATACAAAGAGTCACTTGCATATTATATAAATGACCATCAAGGTCATTATGATTGTATTCATCTTAATAACACCTTGAAGATGATTATCAAAAGGCTTACACATTATCCCAAATATTCCAAGAGAAACCCTTGAGAAGTCCTCCATATAAATTTGAAGTACACATGTCTAAGGTGCATGTTTCCAAGTGTCGAAGGCCAAAAGAAAAATGATTTTAAGTTACATATTAGTTTCTTAGTTACATCTCATATAAGATCAAAGAGTGAACCTCTTCACTCATCTCATAAGAAACTACGTTGACTTTGATTCAAGCACGCTTGCTCTTTTGAATATGTAGTGAATCTCTCTCACATCATAGAGGTGTAAGATATTTGTATAGGCCATTTGACCAAGACATTTTATCATGTCTTGTTGCTCAAGTTTTTCTAAGTTTAGAACAACTTTATCCCATTCTATTAAAAATTCCATGACTATAACCCTAAAGTGTAGAGGCAAGTGAACATAGTCCAAAAGTTGCAAACAAAACATACCTAAGCAAGACACCACCCTTAGCCCCAAACATTACTATTAATCGGTACTATCCTTTCCCAATAGTACTATCCTAAACAAAGTTTTGGGAAGTACAAATTACAAGGTCACTAGATGATATCTCTCTAATCTTAGTCTTTGTCTCCAATGTTCAATCATCCTTTGGGTAGAATTAGCTCAGTCTTTACATTGTGCATCGTTTGACATTACTCTTTTTAGATTGCTCAAATTTACCTTAATTTAAGCTCATATTATTGTACTTATTATGTAATATGAATTAGGTCAAGTTTTCAATTCATTTATGCCCTTGTGTGTAAAATAATTAAAATAATAGGATCACATGTTATATATTGAGGTTACAAGATGAAAATTTTCTATGTTTACATGTTTGATTACATATACATGTGGTAATAGATGTGCTTCAATGGTGACAACATATTTCTATATACGCATGTTTGCATACGGGGTTTCATGATGATTACATCTCTTGCTTTATATTATCTATGATAGACTTGAAGTGTGTGTGATGATTTTCTTTTGAGATGAGTGATATGGAGCGACATCCCTTGTCTCAAAGGGGAGGGGGTGGGGAGGTGGCATATAGTTACCTTATTATTTATTTTGAATTAGCAAGGAATCTATGGTATAAATAGATTGAATTTGGGTTGCTTCTTTAGTTGGGAAACACCTTTTTGCCATAGTGTAAAGTGTTAGTTTTGGATTCATGATGAGCCAAGAAACCAAGGATCATGTTGTTTACTTATTTGGCCAATAAGTTGACATTTGAAAACCTACACATTCTCGATGATGGATCATGTGGTTTGATCAAACGTCAATAACCACAAACACACAATTTTTCTAGGAACAAATCTCTCAACCTACACTTCTCCCATTCAAGAGAGGAAATTAAGGTCCCCCTTTTCAAATAATCACGCCGAAGGCGTTTGTCCCTATGAGAATTACCCTATGGTCTTTCATCACGCCCGATCTCCACCGTTGATTCTTTTTATATTTTTATTTACGTGACCAATCTCCTCGACGCGATTGTCTTCCATGGCATGAACCCCGTGAACTAAACTAACAACCCAACCGCCATGATGTCATGTATGTTTCGAGATAACTTCTCCATCACCGTCATCAACGCTTAGTTTCGTAAAAAACAATAATCAAAATTTAACCCTTTTGTAGGCAATTGGTTGTCTACTACAAAATGAGCACAATAGTAACAACATGCAAAGGGAAGAAAAAAACCCTTTTGCAGGCAAAGGAAGGATGATCTGAGATCCATGGCGTCCATGGCCTCTTTGCAAGGCAATCTGCGCCCTTTACTCTCTCTCATTTTACTCTCTTTGGCTTCCACTGCAAATTGTTTTTATCTTCTTGGAGTTGCTCCACGAGACTTTTCAAAGGTATATCCAAGATTATAACTTCTTATGCCTGTAATTTCTTTTTTCTGGTTCTTCAAAATTTAAGAAATGCAACGTCTATATACTGATTTCAATTTGTTTGGGTGTCTCTTCGTACAATTTTGACGTGAGGTTTCTAATGCTTTAGATCTATAATTTTAGGGGTTTAGATCCATCTTTTGTTAAAATTTGTGTAGATGATCTAAGTTAAACTATATATGTTTTATAATACCCCGAAATATATATTAAAATGCCATATTTGTGATATAAAATTAGTGGGGATCTGTTTTCATAATCTCGTAACATAGATCTTTTGTGTTCACGACGCCTAAGGTAAACCACAATGCCCCTTCCTCCGTCAAACCCCTTTTAATCGCCCCTCATCCTCTCCCTCTTTTCGCTTCCTCAATTTTCAACTCTTTGACCGATCCCTTTCAACATTTCCATAACATGCTCCATGTACAATTGCCAGTTTAAGTATTTTCACCACTTATGGCAATCATTACTTCATTATACATAAGAACATAACTCCCCACCACTTCATGGATACCAATGCAAATAGATGCCAAAATTAAGATGGGCTTAAGTAGTGGCAACCTTACAAAACATAGGAAAAAAAAGCACAGGATTGAAAAATCCAAAAGCCGTACATGCGAAACCCTAGCAAAGCTCAAGGTTCACGAGAACTCCCAATTTGTTAATCTTACCGTTCAGTAATTTCTGCTGAAGACAAATCCCCAAAAAAAAACCCAACCTCGAAACAGTCCAGATGGGGTTTTGTCCTGTACTAAGTTGGATAGCTTTCAAAATTTTCGCAATACCAAAAATCAACCCTCCCTGACCATGTTGAAAACCCTCGCGTTGCACTTAAATTCGCTGAATTTCCTCCCAAATGCTCGTCCATCTTGTCCGTTGTTCAGGCATCACGGATTATTTGCTCATCGCAGATTAAGAAATACAACATTTTACACCCCAATTTCCGTCTCCGTTGAAAAGCCGGTGCCGATTTCAGCTGGATTTGTATGCCTTTTGAAGTCCTCGAGTGACGAAGAGAATGCCGACTATGTGAAGGATTTGAGAGTTCCAGACGAATTGATGATACCCTCTACTGCACTCCAGGTAATTTTGCTTCTTTAACTAAAGCAATTTATTTAAAGGTTTTTTTGTTGGAAGTTAAAATACGCAAATTTAGCCGATTATCTCGCTCTGTACTAGTGTTTTCCAATAATTACTGTGTGCGGAAAGGGGCACATACAACCTGTAGGAATTTAAGAAAATAATCAGTCAATTTTGAAAAAGTCAGTTTCATACCAGAACATGGAGTGAATATCGGTGGAAATTTGTGTGTACTCAGATTGAAAGAAGGTCACGGAGGGAGAGAATGAGTGATGCATGATTTTGCTTCTTCTAGCAGGAGCACTTTATGTTTTTAGTTTGCATCTGCTGGTTATTTTGTGTTTTACCTGTTGAAGGTGAAAAGTAGTTCAGTTCGTGTAAATTTGGTTTCAATTTTCTGTCATAAATGTGAGAGAGACGGTGAGTGAGGCAGTCAATGAAAATACCTGTCTTGATTTTATATTCTCGTACCTGTGATGGAAGGAGTGGAAAAGAGGGAGGATAACTAAGAGACGCCGATATGCACTGTTCCGCTGCCGAATCTTGTCCCTGTGAATGAAGAATCGGGCCCATGGAATACCATCATCAATTATGTACCCTTTATCTGTCACGGTTGATGGTCTTTCTAAGGGGCATGAGTTCAGTAAACATCTCTGGGTCTGTTCAGCTGGGTGGGTGCATTTTTTCCTTGCTATCAAAACTTTTTGTGGTCTATGAGGGAGAGAAGGATTATTGCTTTGGGTGTTTTGTATTGAGGTGCTTGGAAATATCAAATAAGTATGACAGTGCAGACTTGTGAAGCTTATTGTGAGTTGTGTTCGTCTTCCAAGAAACATACTGCTGTGAGAGTGAGGTGGAGAATGCTACTAAATGCGCGCAATGAAGCCCAAATTGTTGCTTGGTTTAGTAGGAACTTTTGATCCAGTGGATGTATTGCCATTGTGGGCAGAGCTGGATTAGAGTGTCACAGTCTCTCGTATAATTTGTAATTCATTCATCTTTCATTTCGAGCGAGTGTGGTGGGTTTTTTACTTTTTTTGGGTCTAGGGTTCCATAATCCTAGGTATCTTTAGCCATATTAATTTATTTTTGGTTTGTTCTTCGAAAAAGTAACTTGTGAGCCATGTTTTCAATTGGTGAAATCCTCCCGTCTCTAATGCCACTAGTCACTACGAAGGGGTGTAAAACCCAACTGGTTTTGTCCATTGGAGTGTGCTGCACCCGCTGTTGGATATGGTATTTTATGATTTTATCTATTTAGCTAGAGGCAAGGGTAAACATTTGTTACACACAACCTTACCTCCAAGTGTCTCCATAGCTACACATAGAAATTGGCTCACTTCCATGCATTGCCATAAGTTCTACCCCTACCTCTAGGTGTTCCCATAGTTACTACAAGACGCATGTCTTTACGAATGAAACCTTGTTTTGTTATGTGAAACTTCTTGTTTTTCACGACTTAGCCCCAATTGCTAAGCAAACGACTTCCAAGTTCTAAGCCATCTTTCTTCTAGTTGCTTAGCCAAAATTCTTCCCGAATTGGCTGACTACTTGAAGTGAATGATTTTTTCTCAGAATTAGAAGAAGTGCTTACAAACTTCATAAGAGCCCCTTTACATAGAATGTTATTGAGGAAAATTATGTGTTTTTTTGGAGATAAATTAGGGTTGGGCGACAATACGAGACATAAAATGGTATTATCGTGGACTTTATATAAACCAAGCACCTTTACTAGGAACCACAACCACTTTGATTGATAAATTATGTTTCAATGATTTGTTCTATGGGCTATACATGAGCCAAACATCTTCACCAGGAACCATGGTTACTTTAATTGTCAAGTTATGTTTAAATGGTTTGGTCTATGGGCTTTATATGAGGCAATCACCTTTACTAGGGACCCCACCATTAATGATTGAAAAATTATGTTTTGATGATTTGTTCTAGACTCTCTCGGGCAGTTCAAACATAATGCCAAAAGTGGAAATGCGTAAGTTTGACGGAAATGATTCACTCAATTAGATTAACCAAATGGAGAATTTCTTCGATCTGCATCAAATCCCATCAGGACAAAAAGTGACCATAGCATCCCCGTATTTCAAACCCGACCACCCGTCTGGTATTGATGGTTATGTGCTCAAAGGCAAAAGAGTGGTCTCAATGTCACATGGACAGTTTTTACCAAAGAGTTGCAATTGCACTATAGTTCTAGTGTGTCAGAGAATTATTTTAGCCAATTAGCAAAGTTAAGACAAACAAGATCAGTCAAGGATTATGTTCATCAATTCTAAAACCTATCCTTGCGGGTGGAAAATATTATTGAAGAGAATCTGAATGACCTATTTCTTGGGGTCTTAAGGAACACATTGAGAATGAGGTGCATATGTTTAATCCTCATAAGGTTTCTGATTCTATTATCATGGCACATAGGGCAGAGGAAAAATTTCTTTCCAGCAGGAGGCAAACTTTCACTAATATCAGAGATCGTAGCACCTCAACACCAATTAGACTGACACCTCAACAAATTGAAGAAAAGAGAGCAAAAGGGTTATGTTTTAACTGTGACAACAAATATGGACTAGGACATAAATGTGCTGAAAAGAAGTTGTTCTACATTGAGGGGCCTAATGAAGAAGAAGAGAAGGAAGAAGATGAAGAGGTAGAGGTCATGGTTGAGCTAGAGGAGTTAGGAGATCCCCAAATGAACGATATCATGTCATGCAATTTTAGGTATTAACACTCCCCAAACCCTCAAAGTGGTTGGATTCTTAAAAAATAGAGGGTAACAATGTTGATTGACTCAAGAAGTACTCACAACTTCATCAATCATAAGTTGGCGGTGTGCTTGAACTGTTTTGTTTATCCAACTCCTGAATGTCAAGTAATGATTGCTGATGGGGGTACGTTAGTTGTTCAGAAAATGCCATAACATTAAACTCACCATGGGAGATTACTTGCTAAATAGCCCTATGTATGCCATTGCCATGGGAGGAGTAGACATTGTGTTAGGAGTTCAATGGCTTACCACCTTGGGAACCATTGAGATGAACTTCCAAGAGTTCATGCATTTTCATGAAGGAGGACTTTTGAACCAAAAGGATTAAGAGCAAAGTCCCCACAGTTGGTGAGCTCTCACCAGATGCAAAAATTGCTTAAAAAAGTGCAAAGGGGTTCGTGGCACAACTATTTTCATTGGAAGCACATCAGTCAAATGCATTTATACCATCAGATATGCAAGCAGTTATAGATGAGCACTCAATTGTGTTTGGAGATATGCCAAAAGGTTTACCTCCAAAAAGAGACCATGACCATGCCATCCAACTAGTACTAGGAGCCAACCGCCCAACATTAGACCTTATAGGTACCCCTATGTGCAAAAGAGTGAGATTGAGAAGATAGTACAAGAGATGTTAGAAGCAAGAATTATCCGTCATAGTCAGAGTGCTTACTCTTCTCCCGTAGTGATGGTGCGTAAAAAAGATGACAATTGGTGCATGTTTCCTAATTACAGGGAACTCAATAAGTACATAGTCAAAGATAAGTTTTCTATTCTTGTAATGATGATTTTCTAGATGAGTTGCATGGTGTTGTTTACTTTACAAAACTTGATCTTCGTTCAGATATCATCAAATTAGAATCAAGGATGAGGATGTTCATAAAACAACCTTCGGACACATGAAGGCCATTATGAATTCTTGGTAATGCCTTTTGGACTCACAAATGCACCCTCTACATTTCAAAGTTCGATGTATTCTATCTTTAAGCCTTTTCTACAGAAGGTTGTATTAGTGTTCTTTGATGATATAGTAATCCACAGTAAAACATGGGAGGAACACTCACTGCAACATGTAAACAAGTTGTTGGAAATTCTTGAACAACATCAACTTTATGCAAATCCCTCTAAGTGTTCTTTTGGAGTCAAGAGGTTGAATATTTGGGTCACATCGTCTCTTATGAAGGTGTTAAAAGAAGCCATGCTTGAATGGAAGGTTCCCAAAACCCTAAATAATCTTTGAGGATTTTGGGGCTTCTGAGTTATTATCGTAGATTTGTAAGGAATTATAGCAACACAAAGACAGCACCACTCACAACTTTATTGAAGGACTCTTTCCATTGGAATGAGGAAGCTACCATTGCATTTGTGAGGTGAAGGAGGCCATGTGCACCACTCCAATTCTAGCCACCCCAAATTTTTCCAAAACATTCATTGTTGAATGTGATGCTTCAAGGTATGGTATGGGGGAAGTACTCATGCAAGAGGGTCGTCCCATTGCCTTTGAGAGTCACCAATTCAAAGGTAAGAATATATCAAAACCAATTTATGAGAAGGAAATGCTAGCCATACTTCATGCAAAGTGAAGCAATGGAGACCATATCTAATGGGTAGACATTTCAAAGTAAAGACAAATCATGATAGTTTGAAATACTTCTTAGAGCAACATTTATCATCTGAAGAACAACAAAAATGGGTCTCAAAAATGTTGGGGTATGATTTTGAGATAATCTACAAGAAAGGGAAGGAGAATGTAGTTGTTGATGCTCTATCTCAGAAGGATGAATCAACTGAGGCATTGTTGTGTGCCATATCTATATTACAAGAAGATTGGGTAGAGGCAAGGTCCAAATGGCAAAATGACCCTGAGTACACAAAATCTCATTCAAAATCTCCAACATGATCCAAGCATGTTAGAAAAATTTGTATGGAAAGGAGATGCTTTATGGTACAAAGATAGATTATACCTATGTAAGAACTCAACCCTTAAAAATAGGGTTCTATTTGAGCTCCATGCTTCTCCAATGGGGGCATTCTAGCTTCTTGAAGACTTATCATCGAATCAAGCAAGATTTCTTTTGGGAAGGGCTAAAAGGGGATGTCCAAAATTTGTATGAATGCATGGTTTGTTAGCAAAATAAGGGTGAAACAATTAAGTCCCTAGGTCTTTTACAACCTCTATCTATTCTTAGCCAGAGGTGGGAAGAGGTTTCCATGGACTTCATCACAGGATTGCCTAAATCAGAAGGGAAAAATGTAATCATGGTTGTGGTGGATAGACTCACCAAATATGCCCATTTTTGTTCCTTATCACACCCATTTGTTGTAAGTACATAGTAGCAACAACCTTCATGGATACAATTCAGAAGCTACACGGGACACCAAAGATTATAGTAAGTGATCGAGACCCTATATTTACTTGTAATTTTGGACTGATTTGTTCTCATGTTTAGGCACTTAGCTAGCTTGTAGTTCTTCTTATCATCCCTAGTCTAATGGGCAAACCAAGGTGGTAAACAAGTGCTTAGAGGGATATCTTTGTTGTTTTACCTCAGATAAGCAAGCAAGATGGGTCCAATGTTACCACTTGCAAAATGGTGGTATAACACTTCCTTTCATACTTAATCTAAAATGTCTCCTTTTTGGCATTATATGGGTACCATCCACCATCCATCACCTCATCTTTGAGAGGCCAACCAAGGGTTCGAGCAGTTGAAGAGCATATTCAACACCAACAAGAGGTACTTTCTAGTCTTAGGGAGAACTTGGCCATGGCACAAAACCACATGAAGCAACAAGCAAATCAACATCGCAGTGAAAGACATTTTGAAGTCGGTGATTGGGTTTTTGTGTGTTTACAACCATATAAGCAAATGTCTTTGAAACAACAGAAGAAGGATAACAAGCTTTCACCTAAGTATTATGGCCCTTATCAAGTGTTACAGAAGATTGGTAATGTAGCATACAAATTGGAACTCCTCCGGCCACTAGAATACATCCAATCTTCCATGTTTCTTGCCTTGAAGAAGGTAATTGGATAGAAGGTATCAGCCCAAACAGTGTTACCTGAGCTCGATGAGGAGGGAAGAATCATCTTGGAACCAAAATGCATCCTTCAGACACGCACTAAACGTTGAGGACAAGGGTCATCACCAAGTATTTGATCAAGTGGAAGAAGCTAGACAGTGAAGACGCAACATGGGAGGATGTAATATTCTTGTAGTAGCATCCAAAGCTTCTCAACATTGGGGACAATGTTGTTTCAAGGGAGGGGCATGCTATGCCCTTAATCCTATATCTTACATTGGATGTGTATGGCCAACTTGTGGCTATCATAACTTCTTATCATGATGTATCTCTTTCATATGTGTTATATTATCATTAGTGGGTCGGCCTTGGTGATGGCCATAACATAGGAATAGTATATATAGAAGTTAGTAGGTAGTAGTTGATCATCATATTGAGCACTTGAGTCTTATTGTGTGGTTTGGAGGTTGCCCCTCGAAGTGGCTAAGCTATTATACTTGCATATTGTGATCATTTATCTACAATTGGATGTTCTTTGTGTTCTATTGCTGCTGATATTCAGATCTATCTAAGTAATTTCATTACACTAATCTATTAAGAGATTTTTTTTATCACCGCTTATAAATAAAATTGCTGCTTAATAAATCTTTTTCTAGTTATTTACTTCTTTAAACTGCCATCTGTCTTATTACAAAACCCACCGAAGTAAATTTACTGTATAATCTCAAAAAGTATAGTTAAGCAACCATACATATATTATCCAAAGCACAGTTTTGATTTTGAATAAAGTGCTTTGATAAAGAAAATTTTGTTTTAAAATTCGTTCTTGGACCAGTAGGCAGACCGGATAAAATTTAATCTAGTTCAACAAATAGTGATAAGCCAAGTTGACAATGGGTAAAGTCTCTGTTTTAGGATTTTCTTCCCTTGACCAGGGGAGTATTCTAATTTAACTTAGCTGAAAATTTCTAAGTTAAAGTTGGAGAAATAGATGCAAAATAACCCTTCTAAGAAATCATGAGGCCAGCCATATTTTATTAAATTTCTGTGTTAAGTATGTTTGTGCAGAGGAAACTAACTTTAGAAACTCCTTTACCTTAATTTATTTCAGTCAAGACTCCTCCTTACAACAGATTTCCTAAATTTGCCCTCCCCTAGAAGTCAACGATTTTAACATGTATGAGAGGCTTGCTTTGATTAAAAATGATCAAAATATACTATAATGAGAAGCTGGAGTAATATAATGGTAGGCCATTTAAAAATTTCCCGAGAGATTGGAAATGTTATGTTTCTTATATAATAAAATTGAATTTCATGAAAAATTTGAAATGTTCGCAAATTGAGATATGAATAGAGCCAAATGGCCAAGCTTATTTATCCACTCTTTTTAATTCAGATGGTTGGTCTGAACTTCAATGTAACATCCATGTAGCTGTATAACAGGGTCCTTAGCACAGTCACTAGGAAGTGTGGGCACGTGTAAGGGGAGGGCAAGGGAAGGGAATGGGGATTCAGTGTTTAGCCCACACGCAAGCACAAGGATAGATACATGTTTTAAATAAAATAAAATAAAAATGTACTGTCATATAGATTGTATCGTAATATAAATGGACGACTCTGCTGTGTGCGCTGACTTCCCTTGCAAATATGTGCTGCCCAAACATACAATCTCTTTCCCTACTTTGTTTTCAAAATTGAAAATTTTGCTTTTGCAATGTCTTCAAATTTCTGCTATTTTTCGTTCTTTGGATGGTGAAAATGATATCATGGATGTTTTGACCTTTTAAGGCCTTGGGCATTTCATTTATTGTTTTTTCGCTCTTATTTTTCTTTTGCAATGGGAGACTTCCACTGGGGTGTTAGGAGATGTCTAGGAACATCTTTTGTTTTTTAGAGATCTCTCCTGAAGTAGGGATATGTCTCTTGCAGGTTTCTTGTTTTCCAAACTGTATACCCTAGGAGAAGGTAGGTGTCTCCAAGTTTCAAAGGTTTTTGGTAAAATTTAACATAATTTTTGTCAAATTCTGATGTTAAGAAGAACATACTTGTGAAAAAAATGTTGGTTTTGGGCTTGTTTATATACTAGTATGGAGCAGCCATTGATTGTAATGAAAGGATGGTGCAGAGAGATTAATACCGACTTTTCACCTTATTTGAATTCTGTTCTGCACTAACACATCCTAAGCTTTCTGTTTGAATTACAGTTCATGTAATCGTAGCTTATAGATATTGATCATATATTGCATGTGTGGATATGTATACGGAACACTCAATTTGATACCTGCGTGTGAATGGTTCACAGACTATTTAAAGAAAGAGAAAACATAGTTTGTTGTTAAAAACAAATTTAAACTTTCTCTTAAGAGAGACAGTTTAGCTTGAATTAGAAAATGGAGCAGAATATTGAGGATTTTGTTGTCTTTATTTGCTGGTCACGAGTGCCATCATTTTAACGTACTGAAGCTTCTTTAGGTTAAGTATGGCCAGCTAGTTACAGTGTGACAGTGTTCTAAATGTTACAAAAGGTAAAAGGTAAAGGTACATTTCAGCCTTCAGGTCATCACCAAGCAGGAAACCAATTTGGTGTATGAGCTTCCACTCATGGAAGCCGCAAGGGGATTATTTTTCCATTTACCTTATGTATTGTTCAACATGGTGTACCACTCTACCCCTCCAGATTCGAACATGTTACCTCCTTATAGATGACAAATGCTTTGACCATCAGATTCAATCAAGTTAATTAAATGTAATAAAGCAGTCTTGTTCAATGACCTCCTTGCACTTGATCTTTTAGATTTTACGTACTTAATGTTAGATGATTGTGTGGCCCAGTCAACATCTTGAAGAAAATGAGGTGAGGCTATAATCTTAACAACCTTGATGTTGAGGATTATGTGTTTATGCGAGAACTATCTTATCCTGACATAAATGTGCTGAGTGCAGGCACAAGGTAAGCAGATGCGTTTTACCATAGATTGAGTATGCTCGAGTTAGCTATATTTAAAATATAATACCCACCAGGATATGGTTGGGTTGGTAGTACAAATCTGTATTTCTATCTGTTTTACATTGCAGAAACAAAACTTTCCTCATTCCAAACTTACAAATGGCATAAAATTGACTAGGTTTAATTAATTTTAATTCATCAGCATGGATAAATTTGTCTTAGTACTGGTTTACTTGCATGATACTAGGAATCTGAGTGGTTGAGGATTGCTTTACACAAATGGTTGGATGATGAATACTGCCCAGAGATTGCCAATGAAGAGATCAGCAAGCGTTGTGCAAGAGTCTATTATTATTGTTTGATGGAGAAGCAAGCAGATCTAGGTGATATTTTGATGCAAATGGTAAGGGATTTGGAAACATTTTCTTTTAAAGAAAGCTTTCATGGAGGATTTTCTTCAGCTAATGCTGCAATCCACCTGATAACTATGCGGATACAAGCCATGGAGGATACTCAAAAAAAGAATAGATTAGTTGGCTTATCTTTCGGTTTCAAAACAAGAAATATAATTTTATATATGAGTAAAAATGTATAATTATAATTAATTTTTTTCTTCTTTTTGAAATTTGCTAATTGGTGAGTCTATTATTTGTTAAAAAAGCCAATAAAATGAAATCTCATCTTTTAGAAAGTTCAAAAATTTGCTAGGAACAATTTTATGTTTTAAAATCATATGCTTAGAATACTTGAAAAAAATGTTTTTTTGCTTTTTAAAAAGTGACCCAAATTTTGTAAATACAATAATGTGCTCATAATAATTTATAAAGCTACAAACTCATTGAAAGAATTGGTATGAATGTGATTCATAGTCATCATCATTTGATTCTACAAGGTAAAAGCAAGGGGTACTTCGTCTTTCTTGAACTCCCTTGGTTGGTGATGTCCACAATAAAAGATGTCTAGTTGACTAGGAAAAATGCTATGGAATAATAAGTTCAATCCTTTTGTACTTGAGAAAAGAATTAGTGACCTCTTAAACCTAACGAAAATTTACTCTATTTGACCTAACATCACTACATAAGGGATTTTTATGAATCCAAACATAAAGTTTTGGTTAAATATGTGGGGCTAGATAATGTTAAGTGGTATCTCATGTAGCCACAACTATAAGATTGGATGGAAAATTGGTCAGGTGGATGCAAGGTTAAAGAGATTATATGCCGACCTTGTTTTTGTTAGTCTCTTCAGTGAAATGCTTGGTTGAGGGTGCAATTGTGGTTTTGTATTCATTCATTTGGTTATGACAGTTTATTAAAATTTCAACCGATTTCACATCCAAATTCCATAGTTATTTTTAGTACTTGTTCACATTTCTCTTGGTGTGTTTGATTGCACCTTATAATTCAATTGTTATTGACATATTTTGCAATGTGTTTCATACGATGACTACACTGTGTGGGTTTTGATTTTGTCATGAACATTTAAATGTCATTACAACCCAAGATTCAATTTGTGGTAACCATCATATCAAGCTCTTTAGATTATAGCAATAACATGTCTAACAAGCAACTTGTGGAGGATATTGCAATTTCATGGAGACCATGTGAAGTATTGGGACTACATTCATTTCTTAGAGATTTAAGTTTTGTTGGTTTTTACTCATTTTAAAAGAAATTTTGTTGATTTTTCCCTTGAATATGAGGTTTTTCCAATGAATCATGTTGAAATTCTTTGTAAAATCCTTCTTTTGGTAAGACATTTTTAACAAATTGACAATTTCTTGGCAAAAATAACAACAATATCCTTATGGAGCGAATGTGCTAATTAAGGTATTAATACTCAACAAAGAGCTAAGATACATGCCTTTCAAATACAAAGGTTATTGCAATTTTTGTGTTGTCATTTGATGAGTTTTTTAAAAGCACAACATACCACAACTCTCATGTAGTCATCAACACAATCAATGGAATTTTGGTACCACAAAAATGTATGGTGTTTGATTCAACAAAAGCAAATGATTGAAATCATAATGAGTCTTTGCAGGAAATGTTTGTGAGCTTCACAATTGTTTTGGATCATCAAAGTTTTGGAAAAGGGTTCACATTTCTCCAAGAATTCCAAAGTGCAAGTCCTTTATCTTTGCCAATTGGACTCGATTTTTCTCTTGAATACAAATCATGGTGTGGATACCATTGTGGATTATGATGTATGATTTACCTTTGGAATCTAGGAAAGAAGACTATCTTTTAAGGAGCAACAAATACGATCAAAGAATTCATTGTATTTTTTGAAAAATTCATGACAAGGTGTATGCTTTTCTTGGTTAGGTGTGTTAAAATAGAATGGACTCCAAACTCTCTTGAAAGCAAACTAGAAAAAACGCCAATAGGTGCTTGTGAAAGGCCGATAAACACAACTAATATATGCTTTATGTTCACATGATGATTGTTCTCTTATTAACATTCTCGGAGTGCTTTGTATTTTGGAGATGCTCTTTAGACTTCCTAATAATGGCGATCAATGATTACATGGATGCATTCTTCAAACCTCTTGACGACATTCATCAACTTTGTCCTCAAGACATTTTTCAAGTTGGTAGTGTGATTGATGCTTCTTATTTTAAATATAAATGATCAACATTGAATTGTAATCTTTCGGTCAACTATTTTCACAATGTTCTGTTACATGTGAACAATTTTCCATTTTTTATTTTCTATTGGACATTAAAACCATCACCTATTTGAAATTGCAGCATTGCAGGATACAACAAAGGGGGAGGATGATGTTATAATGAAGATTGGTGGTGTAGATATTGTGAATTAAATAAAACATATACAACTATAAAGAAGAAATGGACATGAAGGGAAAGATAGTCTCACATGAGAGCATTTTTGGCATAGATGAGGCCATTGGGAGTGAGGCAACATCCACAACTTTGGGATCCACCCATTCCTTCAACCGCTCCTCATCCTTTGCCCATGCATCTGGTATCCGCACCCTCCATGCCACCTCTTTTCTATAACTCTACAACATCTCTATTGCACTACTCCTATGCAACATTACGCCCGCATTGGCACCACATTCCTCCTCCACTACTCCTTTCAAATTATCATCATCATCATCATATTCCCCTTAGACGAGGCTTTTGTTGTTGGCCACATTATTCTTGTGGCAAAATGAGGTGGAGGAGCATCTACGCAAACGAACATGTTTATTATTATTTTTCTTATTACGAGTGGTGAAACTATTGTTATTCTTCATGTGAAACATCAAGACCAACTTTTCTCGCTTTGCTCCTTCGCTTCAACGTCATAACAACAGCTCTCGCTCTCTCTTTGATAATTATGATATTATTTTTTGGTTTATGTGGAGACAAGAGATTAAATGTGGAATGTTGCCACCAAGTCTTGTGTGTGGATTTGAGTGGTTTTAATTTTGAAAAAAAAAAAAAGTTTTTGGACGATAATGACAATGAAGATGGGAGTTACAAAGAAAATTGACTTTAGAAAGACCTATCGACAAAAATATGGTAAGTATATCCTTGTGGGTTATAAGGAAAGAGGACTATCTTAGAGGACCAAAAATACAATCAAAGAATTTGTGATGATATAAAAAAAAACTCATCACAAATTACATCCCTGTTTTGGTTAGGTGTGTGTTAAAATAGATCTTAGCTGGCCACTTTTTGAAAAAATAACCTTCTTACGAGTAGGTCTCTGACTGGTTTCACATATGTAAACAACATGGCCATTACAATAGGCTCTAGTTGCTAGATTTAATCTACTTGTTTAATCTTCCACACAAAATGATGGCGGCAATTTTCACACAATTTGGACTTGGACACTATCTCAAAAACATGCATTAGAGATAAGGATTATGTATTTTGAAAATTTCTTTTGAGACTCCGGCAATAGGGGAGAATATCGTTGTGGAAGATTTAGTCTTTCCACACTAGTGATATACGAGACTAGAAAATATTCTAATGATGATTTTTCACGTGATTCGCTAGCTAATAATCCCAAAATGAATCCAAAATTGAAACACCAAACTAAGGGGATGTAAGCAATTCTTTTAATATTGGGATTGTCCCATATGTATTAAAAAAACTGCTTGTAAAACTTTTAGTTCACTCAATCATGGATTGAAAATCACATGGTATTTTAAAGTCAACATGAATTGAACATTCATTCATGGATATCATCTTAACAATATCACTAAAAAGAAAGAGGACTATTCAAAGTTTCTCAACTTTTGGCTTGCAAAGATCATGTTTATTCAAATAAACTAGCAATCACACGTGATGGGTGCGATGGAAACGCCAAAAGGGATGCATCAAATAAATTAAATTTAATGGATTGGAACAATGTAGGAGGAAAAGGGGCCCAATGAAGAAGGCATTTGAGAAAGGAGAAGTCAAGGGACTATATAATTCAGATGAGCGGGTTAATGATTTCAATTTGGTTTTATTTCTCATGGTGATCTCTACTTACTTGAGATTTAATAGTTTGGTCACAGAGATGTTCTGCTAGCATATATGTCACCAAACTAAAATGAAAATGCAAATGCTAGAGCATCCATCTCATGCATGAGTGGGAATGGTAAAAAAATTGCCACACTGATAGGATCGTCATCATCTATCATCATCTGCAAACTATGATTCCCTTCTTAATTTTTCTCTTAATAATTTGTGGTAAGTAGAAGTAAGCATACTTAAACCAAACTCTCTTATTAGGACCTCAAATCATGTACATTTTTTTAAAGGGACTTGGAACTATATGGAGTTGACATTTTGATGTGGGATCTCAAATTATATTGTATGTATTTCACAAAAGTATTTTTTCCCCGTGATTTTGATAACAAGAATTATGTTAGGCGAGACAACAACAAGGTATTCGAGCCATCTTTGTGCCTTCGATTAGAAGGCCTTCCTTTATAATATGTTTGTAGATTTTTGGGATCACTACAATTACACTATTATGTGTTTCAATAACATAAGTGTTGAACTAACAAAACTAACAAAATCTTAAATATTATTATGTGTTTTAATAACATAAGAATTAAAAATAGAAATTACTTCAAAATTAATTAAAACACATTATATTAGGAATACATTATGAGACATATCCTAAGGACTGCAACATATTTGAAAACTTTGAATATTATTAAAAAATAGTTCACATACATTGTAACATAGGGGACAGTAACATGACATTAAATCCCAACACATAACTGATGGAATCAAATCTCCACCGAACTTGAAAAATTAAAAATGTAAAAATGCTAGAGAGAATGAATCTCTAGCGCCTCATAAAGATTAGAAAGGAAAACCATGATGTGTGCATATTATTCATCGTTATACGAATCATGGCATCAATAATCACACGAATGTGAATTTAGTTTTGATAAAAATTTCAAGGCGAGTGAGGTCATAAGGAATTTGTTTCAAATGCCATGTGCCCATATAAATATTTCCTTTATCGAAAGCCAAAATGCCATTCAAAACACATAAGTACTCAATTGAAAGGGACAACATAAAAATCAACAAAGATATTTTCCATTTAGGTATTGTTAGTTTTATTTGTCACATGGTGTTGAGCTTTGAGATGGCAATGAGTAGCGGTGATTTTTTTAATATAAAAATTGGATACAACGTAGAATGTGTGTTCAAGATTTTATGAGCTAATGAATGACAAAATAGAATTTGAAAAATATTAACAAGATCAATAGGTTCAAGAAAGGAACATGCAAAATAACTTGTAATTTATTTAAAATACATCAATATGTGGAGTATTTAGGCTATTGGAAACAAATCCATCGTGGTGTAAATCGCCTCAACACTGTTAGGTATAGGCGATGATGAAGCTAAAGAATAAAATGCCTAAAGAAAGGGTGCCCAAAATAGAACAACACATTAATATAAATACATTTTCCAAAACACCCTCCACACCAATTTTTTCTCTTTGCATACTTGCATTAACAACTCTAATCTCTTCTTCTTTTAATAATAATTAGATAGAAAAAGACTAATGAAGATCAATGGATCCTTGTTCATGATGGTATTGACATGTTCGCTCAATATTACTGTGATGGTGACCAAGGCAATTGATCTTGATATCCTTTTGATTTTTTGTTATCTTTGAGAACACAAAATTTGATGGAAATTTCTTCAAGTTCAAATGATTTCGGAAGGTTGGGAATAACAATGTAATGGAAAAATGATAAAAAAGTGACAAATGAAGTGATTGAAAATTTTTCAGCTCTGACAAGATTGAGCGCATAGATGGTTCTAATGTGGTCCTGAATGGTAGAGTAAACCCTCCTCACACTCATCCACGTGGACAACTTCAATGCAAACATGCATTGTGACCATTTACATTCTAACAAGTGTCATAATTAGGCCCATGTGATTCTAATATGGATTTGCATAATTAAATTAAATTATTTAGTTTCATTTCTATTGGGGATATTCATACAGGATAAATATTGAATAACATCAACATCAAGAAAAAGAAAATCTGAAAAATATTCGGCAAAGGGTTAGATTCTTTTTACATTAATCCAAATTGACCTAGCTTCCCTTCTTCATTGTTTCCATTGTAACAAGGATTTTAATCAAAAGAAATAAAACAAAAATGATTGGGGAAGAGCTTATTAGAAAAAAATGGCCACTTTGTTTATGTTTGGAATGTACATAAGTTAGATGTATTTAAAGGGGCCTTGAAAAATGGTGATTTTAGATGGCTACGATACACTTGGGAAACGACTAAATGTATCACACACATTCATGTTCTTACAAGTGTCATAATTAAACCCTCACCAATACCAATACGAAAAACACCTTAGACATAAAAAGTGTATCTATCATAATTGTCTATATCCAAATGATCAAACTATAAAAAAGGAACTCACATATGCACGACTCTACAAATGTTCCACATAAGAATTTGGGGCTCCTAAATGACATTAAGAAATTAACAAAATAGAAAAAATGAACTTTTTTCCCACCTGGTTAATATGAAGATTAGACCCTTCCATGGAATAATGAATTACTAAAAGCTCAAATGTTTTAGAAATACCCAAACACAATATCCTTTTTTATTTGTGGAAATAGGGAAAAACTAATAGTGTTTACAAATTATAAAAGCCCTGAATTGCTCCCATTTTCCATCACTTCGGAACTGTGCCACATGGGCATCACTATGAGCTTGAACCGTTTTAATATGCCATGTCTGAAACCCATGCATGTAGTTGGGATTGCAATCTCCACGGCTAGTCCATCACCGCCCGAGGAACATAAATAAATCTCCATGGCTGCCCCAACACAACTATTTTCTGTTCCAAATCAAGAGATTGAGAGAAAATGGGCCAAAGCGATACCATCTCTCTCGTGCAGCTACAAGAATACGAAGTATGGAGAGACGAGTGTAGAGTTATATCAGTGTTTTAAACTATAACCCGGGGTTGCCTCTGAACCAGTGGAAGTATGGAGTGGAGATCATGTGGGCTGCACCGCGTGAGCCTTCCTGTGCAACTTGGGAAAATTGTGAAAAAAATCCACGTGCTTGATGGATCCAATGAATTATGCAATGTGCAGGTGCCTCTGTGTTAACGACTATGTTTGGGATCCTGTACAAGGAGTATGTGTAAAAAATTATGTTCCTAAAACAACAATTGTTTTCTCTTTAGTTTCTATTGAATTGTGCTGAATTTGCATCACGTTTGTTGTTCAGATGTACCCATCTGCACCGATCCACAGGGTTGTGGAGACAACAATAATCGAGGGCCTTTAATTGGAGGTTAATATTATGTGTTCAATACAGTAATTGAAAATGCGTATACACTTTACACAATAAAAATATAGAAAACTTATGCGTGTGAAAAAGTTCAGCGCACTGTTGAATTTGGCTATTTAATTCATTATTACACTTTGCTTAAATATGGCAGGGTCGTCATAGAAGCATGCATAGTATTCATAGTAGTAGTACATGAAAAAGTTGCAGATGGAGATTCACTCCAGATTAGTTGAAAGGCTTAATTTTGAAGGCCGACACAAACAACGACGACCTCATCAATTCTTCAGAATTCATGTCATTTGTTGCTCCTGAAAAAGAAACTCAGGGTTGAGGCATAGATTGGCAAGGTGGCGCCGTACACAAAAAAACAGCGAGCAGTGTGATTTTGGAGAGTCCTACGTGCTGTGAAAAGGATATGTAGGAATTTTATAGTCGTTAGATTTCAACACATCCCCCACATTTCAATCTATGCCATCCACATCATGAAATCTATTTGAATCCCCCAAGGCTTTTCCAGTGTAAACAACGCCTTTGGCATGATTAACATAACTTGATGGAGGAGTGAAAAAAGTTAGTGGAGGAAGGGGAAATTTGGCTTGCACTAACACTTAACCAATTGTATTATGGATTACTATTTGGCAAGACGACAAGGGGGGATTAAGCCCTAGGTCGACTAGGCAACTCGCTAGGGCGCCAACATTTAGGGTGTGCTTAAATATAAATATTTTCATTATTTTTGGTTATTATTAGTAATGCTTACGGAGGTAATATACTCTATAGGTATCAACTTTGTTTAACCAATTATTATTATTTGTCCTTTTTGACCAATCAAACATTGTTATTATTTTCATTAACAAAATATATACTTTCCACATTAATAAACATTAGTAAACTTGCACATTTTTCAACAAAATAATTGTTAAAATGCATTTATCTTCAATTTGATTGGCCTAAAAATCAACATGTTATTACAGCCTTCAACAATTTTGAGGAAAACATGATGTCATCCACATTTATGATGTCATGACAATATTTATAACATGTATTATAATTTGTAGAAAATGACTGTAATATATATTTTACTTTAACAAATGTCTTACGACAAATTTAAAGCTTTCTTTGTATCCGCTTGGAGTCCGCATTTCATAGGGTACTGATACCACAAAGGTTAAGAAGATTCAACTCTATTTGTGCATTATGTGATCAAGAATTTGACATTCTTTGTCTAAGGCGATATGTTACATGTTGGAAAAATTTGGTGCCAACTGCAACCAACAAGGGAAAGACACAACCTAAACACAAGAACACACAAAATATATATTATATTTGATTTTAAAATCTTGTTACAAACTCAGAGCTACGACTCGAAAATTTTCTTTTCTTTTGTTTCTCTTCTTGTGTCCTCTTTTTGTTTCTTTTTCTTACAAAAATTGTTCTTTTGCTTTGTGCTACTACACGTATCTTCTCTGCAATATATCCCCTTCAATATTCCTTTGAATATTTCTTGAGCCGCGACTGTATATTCTCCTTTGAGCTATTCTCTGCTTCGTATATCGTTGCATATATTTCTTCCTTCTTGTCTATTCTTTTTGTCCACCCAATTATATAGCTCCCGTGTCTTTCAAACTTCATTGACCATTGTATATGCTATGGATTGGTGATGCCATTTATAAAACGTCGCGTGTCACACATATAGCATGGCACACAACAAACCGGACCCAAAATAATGTTAACTCCGCCTCATTTCGGGCGTAATCGTGCCACGTGTCCTACCTTGATGAAATCGAGATATGTCCATGCCTTGACTAAAGGGCGGACCCGAAACTTTATATACTCCAACTCATTCCGGAGGGTTTAGGTCGGGGCTCATCGCTAAAATGTTAATCGAATGTTCTGCATGTCACATGATCGATGGTTTATATTAGAAGTCCTCTTACAAACCCGACGAAATTATTAGTTGTGGCTAATTCTAGGACCTTCCGTTTGGGTCACCCAAAAAAAAAATGAGGGCCGAAATCACGCCATGTGGCCCTGTGGCTTGGGGGAATTCAAATTGATGGCCAAAAGACTCGGAAGGGGGTTTAAAACTAAATGCCGCAAATGCATTAATGCCAATTTAGAATGATAGAAAAAGGGGAGGGAAAATACAAAATTGAAATATTCGTGGGGCTCAAGATTACCAAACACCATAAATTCGACATTGCACGTCTTTTGCAATGCATATTTGTCTCAGAATGCGAATGCATTGTCTTGCTTGGACAATTACCTTGACATCAATGCCATCCAAAGCATGCCATGCACTGCAAATTGGTAAGGCTTTATTATAAACATGGCCATTCCCTATAACAAAGGAAAAATTGAAGAAAATCAATTCGCTTACAATGGTTGTCGATCATTTTCGATTATGTATTTAGATAATGTGTAAATGAATGCATTTTGATTATTTTGTTATGTATAATTTGAAAATACGTATTTGTTCTATCAAAACAATGAATTACCAGGAGTAAACTAATGAAATACGTAATTTTAGCTATGGATGGTTGTTATTTTAAAATATCTTGTATAATTTAATGCAAAATAAGAACAAATATATGTATCTGATAGTATTATAACGTATAACATGCAATTTAGTGGTGTTTACATACCGCTCGTATCGTTTTCTATTTTTCATGGTCCTATTATCTCTGCTTTTATGCTATGGACCCCTAAAGCTTTCCCTAAGATATGGTTAATCCCTGTGCTTCTAAGTCCGCCCGACACCAAAGCAATATATAATATTGTGAAGCTCTATAGTGTGAAGTTCAAGCCAATAAAAATGCTCCATGTAGCTTCGCTATGTCGAAATTTTGCTAGATCTTTATGACCAGTTGCGAAGCTTTAAGCCAATCATAATGTTCCATGTAGTTTCGCCTTGTCAGAACTTTGTCAAAATTTGTAAACCATTGCGAAGTTCTAACCAATAAGACAGTCCATGTAACTTCACAATGTTAGACTTTATTAGATCCTTGTGAGTGTTTCAAAGCGTGAGCCAATGTGATCGTTCCAAGCTCTTGGCAAATTCATCCCGCTACTTTGCTTTATATGGAGACTTTGTCAGATGTGAACCAATAGAACTCATCCACGATTCTTTCGCATATTGTTTCTCTTTTGTCTTAACCATGTCAATATGCGAAAAGCTAGCCATTAAGATGACTCCACGTATATATGGATTTTAACAACTGTTTTAATATTACATGATATTTTGTCTAATATATAGCCATATATGCCTCCAAGTTTTGCTTATTGACCATGACACACAACAAACCTAAACCCAAAATAATATAGACTCTGGTTCATTCTGGGGGTTGAAGTCCGCCCAAGCCCATTGCTACAGAAAGTGGCGGAATCGTGTAATGTGTCCGTTGTTGGATAGATGAGATTGACCGCTAACTCGCCTGGACTAAAGGGCGAACCCAACACCAATATAGAATGCGGTTCACTCCGGGGTTACACATCCACCGAGAGCCATTGCCCAAAAGTTAGATGGAATGCCACCACATGTATCATCGTTGGATGGTCAAGATCTCGTTGACTTGCCATGACCAAGAGCTAGGACTTGACACACTATGCACCATGGTTAATTTTGCGGGGTTAAGATCCGCGGGAGGAAAAACATTGGGAGGACATTGGAATGTTGCCACATGACCTCTTGCATTGGCATGAGATTCAATTTGGCATCATCAATGAATTAAAGTGCTTTGACATTGATCAAAAATATCATAGTTATGACATTTATTTGGCATGTGAAGTGGGTACTACCTGTTTTAAATGATCTTGTGCACTGTTCTTTGCGCATTAATGCATGTAGATTAAATATTAAGAACAACTTCCATCAATGGCATTCCATTGGTAGCTATTTTGGGAAAAAATGGTGTATTAGCTTGTCTATTTTGAAGGTCAGTAAAGGACGGATCGATGATTGTTTTCTTTGGTAACAATCTGTTTCTTTGTTTTTCTATCCTTGCTTTTTGTTTTTCCGTCCTATTTTTGTCAAAATCCAGACTTTGAAATTAGGACTCGGGAGACATATTTTGGTGGTGTGGAATGTTGGATTTTATTTTCTTAGCAAAATGTTCAGCTACAGTGTTTATCGGGCTCATAAATGTTCCACATTTCGCATTTGCATAAAGGTTGTGGACCTCTGATAAAGAATGTTAGGATACCATTGTTTGGAATTTTGTTTGATTTTATAAAAGTTTTGTTGTTATTGTTTTTTGTTTTTTTGTAATCGGGACCGAGTTATACGAAAAAATAAAAATAAACCATGGCTGACTACATTGTTGTTGAGGACTATGTCCCCACAAAAAAAAACCGTTTGCATTGACAATATATTGAGTAAACATAACCTTTTTAGAGACACTATGTTTAAGTACAATGTAGGTTATTGCTTGTTTGATACATTTGTTGTCTTGTTACATTTTTGTTATACCTCCATTGAACTTTGAAATGGAATCATAGACCACTTCTTGCATTCCTTGCAAAGAGGTCATGCAGATGCATTCAAATCACTCTAGCTAGAACTTGATCATAGTGCGCTCTACACTCTGCATCGTATATATAATGCGGAGACATATATTTGTCGAATGAAACTTTCAATGATGCCCGTTGCAAATGCAAATGAAATCGGGCTATGGGGCGACAACTTATGCATAAATTGGTTGGAAAAATGGCTTGATATTCCGATATGTGTTTGGTATGCTTGGAAAGATTATAATCTCATTCAATGTGAAAAATATACAAAAGAGTTTCCATAAAGTGATTTTAAGGCAAGGTACAATGTCCATCTTGAGTTTCTACTAGTGTTTGACTCAAAACAAAGGGTGTCACTCATTTATGAAGATCTACATTCCTGAAAGGGAAAAGATGAACCACATGCATGAAGTGGCTCTTTCAAGACATAAATATTGTTGCATGAGTGAGTTCAAGGTATTGTAAATTTATGTGAAACTAGGCATATCATTTGCAGAAGAAAGTGTAAGCTATAGGTACTTTATTTGCAAAAGGAAGAGTATCATTACTTCATAGGTCTGAAGATGATGTTTGTTAAACTTTTAATGATGTATATATAGTGTGTTGGGTGCTTTCTAAAATGTACAAGTGATATAGTAGGTGAAAGGTGTGTGATTGATATTCTTAGGTCAAATTCAAATAATTAGATCGATATCTTGAAGAATCTGTTTGTATAGTTATGGGTACATTACTACAGTGCTATAATAGTGCAAGAAGTTGTTCCTACAGGTATGTACATGTTTCTCAGGTATATATGATGCATTTATGTCAGGGGGAGCTCAAAGGTATGCATATAGAAGATGATATGGAGTTTCTCATGCCATTCAAGGTATGAAGTAGTTGTGTAAGTCAAGATTTGAGTATTTTTGATTCATGAATGCATGATTTCAGTCAAATATGACTGTTATAGACTCAAATGGAGCTTTATGACTGGAAAACATTTCTCAAGATGATTCTAAGCCAATATTGCAAGGTTAGTTGATCAAATTTGTGCTCTTGAGATAGATACAAAGGTCTTAAGTTCATGGGGAGCTATGGGTTGCATGGTCAAAGCATATATGCGGTGCTAGGACATCTCAAAGTTGGATCAAATGCCATTGAAATGTTTCCTTAGGGAAGATAGTCCACACATGTTATGAAAAGCAACAATATGCAATATTGAGCTTGTATTAGGCATGGACAAGGTGATAATTGGATGAAATGGAGGTATGATGTTGTGATATGGTGAATTTTGGCATTGTTGGCATGATTTCAGTTTATATGGATCAAATTATGGTCTGCTACAATAGGTTCTTGAAGCCTAAATTAGGGGTAAAGGATAACATGTTTGTTTGTACAAGTCTAGATGATGGAATAGGGTGTTTTGGATCCCAATAAGGTATGCTTATGTTTTTTCATATGTTACTGATGATGTTTAGATTTTGAAAGTGCCTTTTCCAGGGGAGCATGTTGTTTGCATGCCTAAAATGAAGGCAAGAATAAGATTTTTGCAAAAATCAAGAATTTGAGATTGTTTGAGACCTTTGGTTGATGTTTCTAACCAAAGAATGATGGTATGAAGATGAGGTAGGTGAAGAATGTGAGCTATAGGTATGCCTTTGTCATTAATGTAAAAAGGGGGAGAAGTTCAAGGTGTTTTCCATCAATGACAAAGGGGGAGATTGTTGGCATGTGGTCCTAATAGGTGTTGTCATTGATGAAAAACCACATTAATGAAAAAGTGAATGTTGAATTATGATGTCATGATGATGTAATTAATTCTAACATATTGGTTCAAATGTGTTTGAACTGATATAGTGAGATTCAGTGAGGTGTGCTTTCTCTAACAAGCTTATTCAGGTGCCTAGGAGATGCAACTTGACAATATGAGCTTCTTGGATTCTTGGGAAACATGTTGGCATGATGGCTAGCATGATTTGAGGGTTCTTGGGCACTCACAATAATGGCATAGTGCAGGTACATGTGTTTTACTATGTAACAGGTGTTCATTGGGAGCAAGTATGTATGACAACTTGGAGGTGTGACACTATGGTTTGGAGCCATATGAGCTCATGGAAGCATACATTCAGGTATATCATTGTATATCATGTATTTTTGGGTCATTTTCAGAGGTTTCTTGTTTAGCTATTACATTATTTCAATTAACCCTAGCTTTCGTAATGAGGATATAACATGTAAACATAGGTAAGTCTTAGTATTTGGATAGATTGAGCTATGGATTTGACATTATGATGATTTTATATGTTAGAGGGATTATTCATAGTGCTATTAGAAAAATTTCAGGTTCCCATGATGAGTATTTATTATATATGACTGATTTGGTGAGACAGGGTGATAATCATGTCATTTTCTAGCTCGAAGTTGAACTTCAAATGCTCGTGTGAACAATGTGCTTTGAATGAGACCTTTTTACTTTTAGTGAAGATTCTATGTTGATTTTATAATGTTTCAAAAAAATTAATGAGGTCAGTTGATGGTCACATTTTTATGAATGAATGTTAAGAAGGTAAAGACATCTAAAACCCTAGTTAAACCCTAGCTAGGAGCAGTTGGAAGAAAGTGAAGTATAGTGACCCAGTTTTGATTGATTCATAAAAATTGATGATTTTATGATGTAAAGGAATCCTCATTATTTATATAAATGTATGAGTGAGGTCATGCTGATTGGTGGGCCCCACCTAAAAATGACAGTTTTTGAAGAAGAAGGTTTTGGGACAAGGTTGTCCAAATGAGTAACATGAAAAATTGATGGTGCATGATGATTGGTAGTTTTTCTTGATGTCCATGGAGGTTTTAGGAAATTTTCATGTAGGTACATGGTGTTTTGAGGTCCATATAGGTTGATTGGTCAAAGGGTAGTTTTGGGATCTCAAATAACGGAGGTTGAGTAAAATGAGCATAACTTGAGCTATAGGTGAATTTTAAAGGTGATTTGAGTTGCATTAGAAATAGGATTTATATATATTTCCAGGAATATGTGGTTTTACTCATGATGAAATCATTTGATAGGGTTTCTAAGTCATTATTTTGACAAGAATATTTTTGACATTCAAGACAACATGTGTTATGGTGAAAGTTTGATGTTGTTTGAGGAATGAGATGAATTATGTGATGCTTGATATCACCTTGAATATTAATAGGGATTAATTTTTCATCCAATTAATCAATTTTTAGGTCTTGAATATATGTATAAATGATTTTATGAGCTAACCTTTGGAAACACCTTTTTGGTAGGTTGTTTTGGTGAAGGCAAACATAGTTGTGGTTTGAAGTTATGGATGTTTCATGAATTATAAATTTCTTAGAAGTGTTATAAAGGTTCCAAAATTTCTATTTAGTTCTCACATGGCATGTTTTTGATTAGTACAAGTGATTTGGAGGCATTATGAAGTTTCCACGGTGTTGAAGGGTGTAGGAAACCACAGTTTTGAGAACTACAAAGTATTGTGCCCATTAAACGAAATATTTTGATTGGTTGATATTAATTGATGACATGTATGATGTTTAAATGTTAATTTAAACATGTGTGGTGATTTATGGGTCATGAATAAGGATGGTTTTAAGTAAGGGAATTTTTATCTTTGTGCCCATGGGGTTTTGAGCCATTTTTGGCACATGAAATGATGGTTTAGGCTAGGCCGACCTACTTGGGTCACTTGTGACTGTTATGATTTGAATTTAGAATTTTTATATGATGCATGGGTCAAGAAAAAGGAGGGAAAATGTTTGAGTTTGAATTTGATCCTTGGAGAGGCTATAAAAGTGAAGTTATGGGCATATTGTTTCTAGCTTTTTGAAACCCCTTTTATCTTATTTTGAAGAACCATTTTGATGCAAATAAAAACCCTTTGGGACTATCCCAAAACTCCTTGAATTAAATTTTAGGAAAACATCTGTTTGAGTTTTCATGAGAAGAATTTGAGCAAGGAAAAAGTTTGTGTTGTTTCTTTGAGAGCGAGTTAGAGAAGGAGGGCATATTTGGATGCTATCTTCATAGCATGTTGATGTAATTTGTAGGTTTCTAAGGTGTCTTCAGATATGATATTGAGTTGTAATCACTTTTGGAAGAAGTATATCTTCTTGGATATTCATGTGACTATATTGCTCATCTTGATACATCTTTATTGCACCTTGTTGATCTTTGTTAAAGGCATTACTCTTGTGATATGATCGAATATTTACATAAGTGTGTGGATCTTATTTCATTATCAATCTAAGTGGATTTATATGTTTATCATTTTTATTCTTGCATTGTGTATCTTTCATTGAGAAGAATATATGCTTTGATGTGTTGTATATGAGCATGTGTGGTTAGGGTTTGAAGCACAAGTGTAAAAAAAGGTTTTATTGGGGACTGATTCACCTCCCCCTTCTCAGTCCTTGTCATCTCCAACAAGTGAATGGTTATTTCCCACATGAACACTTATTTTCTATCCTCGCCGCTTCTCCTTGGTTTGTGAATATGGATAATTATTTAGCCACATGGAAGTTTCCACATTTTTTTACCAAGAAAAGGAAATAATTAATCAAACAAAGTGTAATGTACAAATGGTTTGATGGAATGCTTTTTAAATGTAGAATCGACTATGTTTTATGAAGGTTTGAGTCGGGGATGAAATATTTGTAATACATAGAGTTTTCCATGATAAACCATCAGGAGGGAATTATTCAGTCAAAAGAATATTTCATAATATTATAGGAGTTTGGTACTAGTTTCCTTCAATGCACAAATATGTCAAGATATATGTATGGCAATGTGATAGGTGTCAACATATGGGGAAACCGACATTGTCAAACAAAATACCTCTTCAATGTCAGATAGTTCTGAAGCCTTTTGAGAAGTGGGAATTGGATTTAATTGGACAAGTCAATCCACCTTCTCAAGGAAAAGAATACATCCTTGTGTGTACAAACTACGTGAAAAATGTGCATAATTAAAGGATATTCAGTATACTAGGGATGAAAAGGTGGAAAATTTCCTGTACGAACATATTTTTAGAGATTTGGAGCTCTAAGGTCAATTGTTGCATATCAAGGGCCCCAATTTATGTCAAATGTGATTATCTATTTTATAGAAATCTATCAAATAAGGAAAAATAATTCATCCCCTTACTGCCCTTATTATAATGGTCAAGTTAAAGTGACCAATAGGGAATTAGAAAACATCTTAACCAAAATAATGGATGTTTCAAGGAAAAAGTGGGTGTAAAGGTTTTCAAATGCGGTATAGGTGTATAACACAACCTGGAAAGAAACTATGGGATTTACTCCATATGAGATTATATATGGGAAGAAACCTATCTTCCCCATAGAATTTGAGATACAAACATTGAAGACAACTGCAGAAGTGGGAATTGAACTATCATAGGCATAAAAATCAATAATTGTCTAACTAAATGAGTTGGATGAAATGAGACTGGAAGCATTGCATCAAATTGAACTAGTCCAACATTAGAGAAAGTTGTGGCATGACCACCACATCAAGTAGAGGACATTTCAAAAAGGAGAGTGGGATCTGCTATTTGATTCAAAGTATACATATTTCAAGGGGAAGCTATAGACTAGATGGATGGGTCCATACCAAATAGAATAAGTCTACAACAATGGTATTGTTCAACTTGTTCCTATTGATGGTGAATGAAGGGTAATGTTGGTTAATGGTCATAGACTATGTCTATACCAAAAATTAGTGTCCTAAGAAGAATTTAAAATGTAGATGCAAGCCAACTCAGCTCTGAATTACTTGGAGGTCACCTCATCCAAGTTATTTCCTAGCTAAATTGTTTTCTAAAATGATAAGAAGAGGAAGTTGGTTGAAAATCAAAGATGGTGGCCATTCCTTCCAAAAAATGATATATATATTAAAAATAATAAGAGGTGATTCAAAACCAGTGATGGTGGTCACATCATTCTAGAAGCTTTTCATGAAGGATTGAAGAATGATAATAACTGGCTAGTTGTCATTGAGTGAGCATGTGACAAGATGGGAAATGACAAGGTATATGTTAAACACTTTCTTTTAAGTTAGAGAATTTTTTTAAGTATGATAACACTAATGATTATTTAATGTAAGGTATAATCCTTCCTTTTCCCACGATCTCACACATTCTTTTTATAACTCATAGAGGGTGTATCATCTCTACTTTTAATCTAACCGACCTCATTTCAATTGAACAACAAACCAAAGAAAAACGCTAATAGCCAAAATCTATTTTTGCACCATCATTGTTTCCATTCTTGTGCCATCATGGGTATCATAGTTTATCATGAGTGAACTATTCCTATGGAATTGCTAGATAACACTAAGTCTGTCCCCATCTTTGAAAAGGCAGTGGTGGCTGAATTTCATGCTTAAATATGAATAATTCAACCCATAAATGATAGAGGAGTTCTCTAGGAACCTCGAGAGATGACTATTCACTAATAATATATACAAAAAATCCATTTAAGGCTTCAATTATTAGTGAATTTTAAGAATTCTGAGGCATGTCAATTGGTAAATTTTAGACCTCCATATTGTGAATTCATAAAAATATTTTCAGTAGGGAAGAAAGAAAAATTAGAATTCATTTTTGACCATGCTGGCAAAGAAAAGGGCATAAAAGGTCCATTTTTCAGAGCCATGGGGCTTTGTTGCAAAATGGGTAATTAATTACTTTACTCGTGAGGGTCAATATGAAATTATTCTCGGACCTGTTGTGAGAATTCTCATACATTTGCGCCATGGAGAGGCCAAGGAACATAATAAAATTGACCTACCCAACTTCTTGCATGTCTCTATTTCTTCTACCATAGAGAAATTTCGTTGGGGCACCAAATATTTAAAATTTTAAGGTTTAATTCATTTAATCTATAAACATCATTTTATCCAAAAACGAAATGGGATAAAAAAATAGATCAAGTTCCAGATGAAATATGATCATAAGTATGAAGCATAGCCCAAGTGAAAAATCCTTGAAATAAAATCTTTGAAAGAGGAAAACCCTAAAAAAGAAACTAAATCCCTTTAGGAAAAACACCAAGAATCATGGCGAGGATATCCCTTCATTTGAAGAGCATGAGGCAACAACAAAAATGAGGGAAATGAGCTCTTCACGCCTCAGGATTCTCCACCATCTCCATTCCCTCAAAACCATGTTTTTGATGAAAAATTGTTGAAACACAAACCCCTACTAAGAGTCCCCAATTTATAGACAAGGTAAAAATTCCCATGTTCGAAGGAGAGCCTAGCTCACTGCAGGATGATGAATCTCTTACCCCACAAGTATTGGCGCTCTCAAGGTTTGAATCCGAGTTAAAGTAGAGAAAAAATATGTTGGAAAAGTAGGAACTTGTACTCCAATAGAAAAATGAGTACATTTCTCATCTTAAAAATGAAAAAGAATTAGAAATTCACCAACTTGAAAAGGATTGCAAAGTAATGTTCAAATTCTTCAAAATCCATCAAACTGCTAAGAACTTGTTTGTAGAGTTTACAACTCAAAAATCTGAAAAGCAAGAAGAGAAGGTCATAAGCATCATTGAATCAATATCCCAAACTGATTTTGTTTTTCCACAAATTGTGGTTTTAAAAGGAATGGTAGTATGATTGAGCCACTGCTATGTGCTTAGAAAGGTAGAAGACGAAAATAAAACCTTAAGGGAAGAGAAACAAGTCTTGGCAAACAATCTAGCATCAATATGTCAACTATATGAGAAAAGTCTTTCTTGTAGGTCACCAACAACCTTCTATGCTCTATTTTTAAAAGAATAGTTTTATAAATGGTAGGTTTCATGGTCCATTGTAATGAGTGCATGGATTTTGAAAATGATAGGAATTTCATGGCTGCATATGCAACCTAAAAACATCTGAAATAAATTGTTTATGTAAATTTTACGTTCATAATTTTTCTTATTCGAAGAGACACGAATTCCAATCAATATATATGTTGGAGGAGTTTAATTAAGGTCTTTCATCTACAAATTCTAACATCAAATAATCTAGAGAGAACATAGAGACAATTTTACAATGGAGGAGACCAACTCAAGTCTTCTCATGAGACATGATTTTCAAGTACTGGTAAGTTTTTACAGTAAATACAAGGCACAAATTTACTCTCTTCAACTGGTGGATAGGTATAAAGAAAGTATTTCTTCATGTGTAGTAGAATTTAGGCATATGTTATACCAAAATTCAATATGACATTCTTTTCCTACCGCCAGAGGTGGGATCTTCTCACTAACATTTAGAAGAAAAAAGAGTTAATTTCTCCTAACAACCTTCGGTGGTCATTAAGGAGGGCCAAGGAGGTAGGAAAAATTATGTCAGACTTAGAAAATGAATGGGTTGGCATGTGGTTCAAACCACCACTCATATTGGCACCAGTTCCTCAATGGACTAATGATCAAGAACAACTAGTTGAGAGTTATAACAAGTGGTAGAAAGTAGTAATAGAATTCAAAGGATACCACGACCTAGAATTAAAGACATGGGATACTTTTTCCAATGAATACAACTGTAATAGAATTGTGGAATCCTTGAACAATAATGGATGAATTTGTAGCATGAGGACCTACTAATACTTAAGTATGGGGAGTGATGATCCTTTATAAATCCATATTCCAAGCCCCATTTTTCTACTATGTCCATCTTACCTTGTATTGAACTAATATTAGTTTTATTATAAATAAAACTTTTGTTTGACTTAAAGATATGTTTTGAGCACGTGTCTTGGTTATTTTCTATCTTTTATATGCCTTCTTGAATCATTGATATAAATTGATTTTTGGTGCTAACATACATAAATGGAAGGAATCACTCAACTAAGTGTAGGACTCACTTAGCCAAGCGCAGACTTGATCACCGATGACAAGACTCACTCACCAAATGCAAGACTCACCCAACCAATACAAGATTCACACAATTTGTGGAATTACCTAGCCAACATCAATTCCATCATAGAACCTTTAGTGCTAAGGTGGAAACCACTTATTTTTACATGAAGATCATTTAAGTTGAAGTGGTTCATTCAATGCATTAAATATCCAACTGGCAGTAACTAGTCCATATTTCATGGAATCCTCCACGAAAAGGAATATGATTCACGAGTTCATCTAAAATTCCAAATATCTCCAGATCTAGTCAAGTACTATTTACAGAACTCCTCCATCAAGAAGACAAGTTTGACTGAAATCTACATGCATGTTTATACTTTGACTTAACAAATCATAGTTATATGATTGTTCTATTATAAACCTACTTAGTTAATTCCTGCATGTAATTCAAAATAATAAATTCTATTAAAAAGGGAACTGAACTTCACCTAATATATAAGGCGTGATCATTATAGAATAAGGGTTCAATTTTGAAGAAATATAGTAAGTGCATTGTAAGACAAACTATTGATAAATAAAGAGCATGCTTCTAGAATCAACTGTGTTTTCTTGAGTAGACATAACAACCAGATCGAGGGAAGGAGCAAGGGCCACTCCTCCCCAATGTGAAGGAGTTTTTTTTTCATTTCTTGTTCATCTATTTTAATTTTTTTTACTTCTATCATTACTGTGTTTCAATTATTCAAACTATAATTTCATTTCTATATGTTTCAGTTCTTCATGGTCATAGAATTAGAAGTATTTTCCTCTATTTTTTTAGTTACAATAAGTTCATGATAGATCCTTTAATTATAACAGTTGTGTTATTTCTATCTTGATTAAATTATAGGTTCAATACCTTCCATACCCTTTATTTGTTACAAATATCCTTGGACACCACCCTAGTATTGAGAAAATATTAAATTATTAAAAGCAAGTATCAACGATGATCGTCAATTATGCTAATAAATTTGTGAAGAGTCACCCACATATAAATTTCCCCTTAAGTCATTATCCATCCATGAAATTGTTAGAAAACTTGGAGATAAGTTTACAAAAGGCTTGTATGGATCTCAAATCTTCCAAGAACAAACTTGGTACAATCTATTGAGTCAAAATATGAAATAAAAATGGTTGAAGTTGCATGGCACCAAATGTATAGGGTCAAAATGATGATCAATTTAAATCACACATTTTTTTATAGTTTCATATTCATTTAAGAAGTGGGATAACTATGTGTGACTTGATCCATCTTAGGAGTATTGGTACATAGTGCAACACTTACATGCATTGAAACATGTTGATGTCTATAAATACCAAGAGATCTTAATATTTTTAATGTACATTTTTTTATCGTTTATACAAAATATAGATCACATAGGATTTGTTATCATATCATCTTGCACAATTACCCTTACTATAAAGTGAATACATAGGTGAAAAATCGAGAGAGTTGCACACATATTATATGCGGCCAAACACTACCATTTGATGATACTATCTACCCTTGACAATATTGTATAGGTCATATTTCACACTATCTCCTTCATCAAATATATTGATGACAATTTTTTTATTTAGATACATATTCATGTGTTCAATTTACATTCCTCATTTAGAAAGAATCGGGATGGGAATTCTCATTTTGCATTATCCAACTTTATCTCTCTATAGTAATCACATTTTACGTAATCCAAGCTTAGATTAATTTATTTTTTCATTTAATCTAAATTAGGTCTTTTTTTAGTTTTTTATATTGTTGCACGTAAAATAGTTAAATTATGCATAAGAATGAGTAAAATAAATGATGGAACTTCATTTATGAACTCAAGGACATGTCTTTAAAGATCCCTCTAATAGAACTCATGTACACTTATCCTCAACCTCATATATTCCTCATTAAACAACTTCAAGCCTTATAAGATTCTTCAAAAACCACCAAAGAATATCTTTCCCTCTAACCTTCCTTATTTCTACATTAAAAACTATAGACACCCTAACTCCTTGGCCTAATAAGATACTCTTCATGGACCTCCATAGGATGACAGATTCAATGATGGAATCCTATTCTATTTTGATGACCCTCCATTCTTATTTATATCCTCATCCAAGACATAAGCATAAGGAAGGTCCTAGTGGATGATAGTTATTGTTCCATTGTCAATGAATTAACTTTCATTACCCATAATTTGAGCCATTTGGGAATTAATGTTGCATCTTTTCACTTAATCAAAATGATAATATTTAATAAACATGATCTCAAAAATAGATGACTCATCTATCATGGATTTGAAAAAATTCATCAAAATCCCTTTGGTTGCATTTAGATTCCCATCACTATGGGACTAAAATTGTGCGCACTAAGGTTAGGACCCTTAATTGACCTTTAAAAATATTATTATTTTAGGCCTCCCATAGACATGTCACACAAGATTGGTCTCTTCATCCACAATTCAATTCCTTAAATACATCCATAATAATAAAAAATACAAATATGAGACCAATATAAACCCATAGGACATCCTCATCCCTAATAATAACAAACCTTTAAAGATTCATACCAAACCAAATTTGCATTGTGTCCTCCATCCCAAATTATACGACTATTACCCTAAACTAAATGACACTCTTTTTACTTAGATAATGATGAGCCAAATGAACTCCAAATTGATGTCACTATAATGTATTATGGATTGGATCACATCATCTCTCTTACCTCGTGATCGATTTCTACCCATTCTTTAACTTGAGATTTAGGAAAAATATCCTTGTAATGATGAGAGCACCTATTAAACACTTTAAGAGGATATTTATGAATGGGACAAGTTTGGAATAGTCAAAATGTTTTAAGATAATTTTCCTCTCTCTCTTTTAGATCCTTTAATAGCCTTGGCATAATTGCTAAGGAAGCATATAATACCTTTATGAAAATGTTGATAATCAAACTTGCACTATCTTTCCCTCTTATAATGAGGATTACATCGTGTACCATGTTGAAGTAATACATCTCAATGTATTCCATTATTAAAAATATATTGGATCAGATGTATGATTTCAACAGTGGAGCTAATATGATAAAAAAATTTATAAATGTAATCATCCCCATTATGAAACTAGTGATGAAGAGGTAGAGGAAACCTTACCTTACTATCCTCCGAGAAAATTCACTACTAGAAAACACTTGTTGGATCATTGAAAAAATATCATGGTTCATTTATAATAAAAACCTACATATCCTAACAATTTTGATTGCATCAACATTGATCCTAAAAATATTGATGTTGTTTGATAAGATGTTTACTTGGTAGAATACATTAGTCATCCTTATGAACAAATTGATGTCACTATTGCAAATTATATCACCACTTCTGTATTGGTTGGCCTCTCCGAAAATGACTAATATCGTTAAAAATCTCCCTACCTCTTCTTCCAAGCCACTAGAAATCACTCGATGGTTTCTTCATAGATGCTAGGTAAATTAGATTCGAAAAATAATTTAATAGTATAAGGTATGTGGACCTTGAAAACAATGTCGAATATAATGGTCCTTATCTACAATCAACAATGATGAGGTCATCATTGAGCTTTACCATTTAAACATCATAAATTTGGAAACTTTACCGAGAAACCTCCCTCTTCAATGAATTTTTACCCATGTTGATCCTATAAGTAATTGAATATCCAAACTCCCTAAATATGCATATTATTTCCAATATGGAAATTATATGCTTTTTGAAGATGTGATTAATGTACAAGTCAATGATAATGATGAATGGTTTGTAGTTACATGACAAGTGATTTCTTCCCTCATCTTCATGCACAACACCATGAGGTTCTTCTCAATAATAAGGAGATATTCAATTATGGTTATTCGACATTCTTAGAATTTATCTCATGGTTGTGCATAACATTGTCACTTACCTCGATGCCACTCATGTATACAAAGTATTATGAAATTTCACCATAAAATGTCTAAACTTTGTCACAAAGAGTTATTCAAAATTCTAGATGTTAAATTTATTCAACTAGTTGACTATTATGAGTGCATCTCAAAACATTATACCGATTCGTAAGAAGGTCACTCTAGTCATCTATTTTTGTATCATATTTCACAACATTACCATAAATTTTCCTAAGAATAACTTCCCTCTATCATCCATTGATGTCATAGCCAATGTGACGACCAAATATGAGATGATATCCCTCATGGACTTGTTCTCAAGCTATAACCAATTTCACATATCTCCCGAAGATAAACATAAAAATAAATTTTCAACTAAGTGGGGAACATGTTGATATGTGAAGATGTACTTCAGTGATAAAAATTATGAGGCAACCTATCAACATGCAAGGTACCACACATTTCATTATCTCATGCATAATATTATTGAATTCTATATAGTTGATATTATAGTCAAATTTCATCACACAAAATATCACGCTCGTGACTTAGATGAAGCCTTTTAAGTCCTTACAAAAGAAAACAATCTTCCTTAATTTAGGAAACTATATATTTAGTGTCACCCAAGGAAATATCCTATGGTTCCTTATATCCAAACAAGAAATTGACCTAGAACACATGTAAATATACAAGCCATACTTAACACATCTTGGATTACTTTCATTCCTAACATCTACAACTTCTTTAGAAAACTTGGGTAAATTTGATGATTTATTCATGAACTCTCATATCATACTCACACCATTAAAAATATCCTTAAGAAAAGTGCCCAATTAGAATGTAATATAGAGTGCCAACTAGCCTTCGATTCCATGAATAAATCATTATTCAACATTCCTACACTATGACCTTCCAATTTTAACTACCCATTCATATGTTATAACACATCTACCTCATGTTCATTAGAGAAGTGTTGTGAGAATAGGATGAAATGGTAAAATATCACTACATCTACAATATTAATCAAACAGTCATCAATTATGATACATGTGCTAAAATAACTTCAAATGTGTGTATTCTTTGCAATGTATTTTTCCACTACTAAGCTTATAAATTGCATGTTATATCAAACAACTTATGTAATTTTTCACAACAATTCCATTTTTCATTTATTTTATACATATTTCCTCCTTATGGCTATTATTGGAAAATGGATGACCCTTCTCATAGAATTTGACTTATGTACCATCACATAAAAATAAGTCAAGGGAAATTCATAGCTAATCAACTTGCACCATGGGCCTCTATTCTAGCCAAGTATCACATGCTATAAATCAAAATTGATGAATATGTTCTCTCCAACAAGGGTATGGACCACTAAATAATATTTAAGGACTACTTCCATCAATTCGCTACTAATATTGATTCCCATACCCTTGAAGGAAGTGCACCACAACCTAAAACCAAAAAAAAGGAGTGAAAATTGAAAATATCGAAGAAAACATCATTGAACTCCATGAGCATGCTTTGACCTTCTAATTTGATGGGAAATTTTTTCAAGGGGATAAAGAAGAATATATTCTCACGAGACCCATCGAGATAAAATATTTCCTTTCTCTTTTCACCTTAACCACGATGTAACTAACAACATGGCCAAGTACGAATCACTCATTCTTGGTATGTGAGTTGTTATAACCTCCAATGTCATCTATCTACACACTTTGGGTGACTCATAGCTTGTCTACTGGAAAAATAGTAGAGAATACCAATACAAATGTAAACACGTCATATCCTACCATGATACAATTATTGAGTTAACAATATAGTTTACCTCCTTCATTATTTAATCCATCACTTACAAGGATAACTCCATGGTTAAATCCTTAGCTACCCCGATATCAATTTTATACCGATAAAATCATTCCCGAGGATTAATATCAAATCCAATTCTATACATATATGTCCACATTACCTTATCCTTCCACCATTATCATTTTTCACATTGAAAATTTCTCTACACCATAACAACCCCGATTCAAGGAAGTTATTTAATTCATTTAGATCTAAACTTTTCCATAGGATGTTGACTACTAAGAATGACTTAAAATCTACGAAAAATCCTTAAAGTATCTATTTAAAAGTGGTATTTTCTATTACCACATCTTTAATGGTAACCTACTCCATTGTGTTATCAAATATGGGTTATTTAATCTCTCGAGAAAACATGTAGAGGTATTGGAGGAGAACACTCTAGAAGACACACTACAACTCGTAACACCTATACATGGGTCATTATTGACATACCCTTAAGGAAATTTCACATGTATTTTCTCAATGGTGCAAAGCTTTTCAGATCCATGATGATATTATCCATCCTTCCTCATTCGGGCTCTAAGCACTTGAAGCTCCTTGGCCCTTTATTGTGTGGGTACTAGATTGTATTGAAAAAATACCATGTTCATAAGATGGACATACTATCAGAACCAATATTTAACTATGTGATTCAAGGCCATCCCCTTCACTAATATGATTGGTCTAATAAGATTTTTTTATCCTCAACCAAATCATTTATCACTATGGAATTACACAAACCATCATTTTTTAAAATGATGGGAATTTCAAATGTGAATAAATGAAGAAACTTTGTGTCAAATTCAAGTTCAAGCATAAGTTTTGATCCCCTTTCTTCTTTAATGCAATTACCAAGTAGAATCTACAAATAAGATTCTCGATAAAATATTATAGTAGACCATTAAGGGATTGGCACCTTAAGTTATATCCCACACTTTCGGAATATTGCACTCATATATGTAATGTTATTGGGTAAACTCCTTTCCCTATATTCTACAAATTTGAGGTTTTTACCCCTAGATGTTGATTTTCCCTCCCTTCACATTTCTCTTTACGAAATCATCCCGATGAGGAAATTTACAAATCCCATCATCACTCTCTTAATTTTTGGATGAACAATAAACTAACATTCTCCAATATAAACAAAAGAATCCCATATTGTAAAACAACATTAAAATCTAATAAAACATTAGAAATTACAAATCATATAACTAGTCTTGAAGTTGGATTACACCAACAATAATGAGGGAAAATACACCCAAAAATATTGGGGTCCATATTTAGTTAAATATATCCTAGGACTAAGCACTTATCAATTACAAACTAGTGAAGGACATATCTTCAAAAAATTGATGAAAGTTTTGTCAGTGAAGAAGAATTATTATGATTAACCTATTGTTTCACATGTCATGCTTGCACATATCTTTCTTTTATCCTTTTATTATACTTAGATATGTTTATCGTAATTTAAATTAATTTAGCATGTTTTTAAAGTATGATTATATGTACTAATGAGGTACTAACATCTTATGTTTCCTATTACAATATCTCATATATATTCTACGCTCCTATGATTTTCATCTTCATCTTATGTTTACAATTGTAGTAATTTGGTTGAGCCCTAGTATCCCTTATAACACCTTACATCATTTACTATCCCTAAATTCTAGTTAGTATGACATTATTAGCTACCGCTTTACATCCTACATATATATTCCTACTACTTTTGTTGAGCCCTAGTATCCTAACAAGAACCTTACATCCTATTTGATCATATATCTTAATTAAATTCCAATTAGTCTAATTTTCTCGTCTCCCCTTTAATTCCCATATTTATAGACCCTTTGATGTGTTTGATTCCTTTTCTCGTTAACACCTTACATCCTTATCTTTCCCATAGGATTGTTAGTTCCCTAGATATATTTTCCCGAGTAACACTATTTACCTTGGGTTCATAGTTTGTATCCTAATTTTCCCTTCCTTCCACTTTTTGATGTTACCTTCCAGTTTTATTATTATACCTTGAAGTTTTACCTATTGGATATTACTACCTACCTTATGATCCAAATTGTTATACCTTCCAATTTTAGTTTTTGAGTTTTCATGGTAAGACCTTCAAACCATCCTCACTGAGACTCCCATACATTATGATCACCTATTTATCACCTTCGACTCACTACCTTAGTTAGGTTTCCTCTTAGAAAGTAATAGCGATGGTTAAGAGAATAATTTTTATACTCAAGTTAGTTGTGTTTTTGTATCTCAAATTTTACAATCTATCTATATATTTCTCTCTCATCAACACTTTACCCTTTTATGAAAAATGGATCAAATCTTCATGTCACCATATCATCCCCTTTTAAATCATGCTTGGTGAAACCAAACATTATTCACTATCTACCTTTTATATCAAACTTCCTATCAAGCCCAAACATGGTCATTACTAAGATAACATTTTTTCTATGGTGCATTTATGGGAGTATCAAAGTGGCATGATTTGTAGGTCCTCTTTTATAGAGGCTAGGTGTAACCTCTTTAGTTTTAATCATATTTCACATCCATTTGACCATCCTTTCAAATTTGTAGAAAGGAGGAATAGAAAAACCAAAAATAAAATTTATAATACATACTACCAAAAAATCAAGAACAAGATCATTATTACAATAAAAATGTCAATCACAAACAAATAAATATGTCTTATCATTTGACACACCCCCTAGCCAATTTAAAATCTCAAAATCCATAGTTGGCCTTGTTACAGATATTGAGGTCCTTTAATGTGTGTTAGGTTTTTATTAGGATACGAGGTCTCATATTTATCGTTCATTGCCCCTTATTTTCACGTGAGTACCTAATCCTCTCAATATTCCTATAGCTTCTTAAGTGAGGTCTTAATGAATGTGGAAAACTTTGTGGGAAGGTAGGATATACCTATTTCTAGTAGAGTGTGTTATAATTGACTTGGGATATCTTTATACTTCACTAGTTTTCCTTCACCGATGCCTACATATTTGGGTTCCTTCACTCCTTGATGTTGAAAAAATATTAATCATTCCAATCTGATTAGCATGTCTTGATTGCAAAAAATAACTTGTTTCATGACCCACAAATTCTGATTTCTTTTATTGTTGAGAAAACATTAATCATGGATGATAATTGTGTTTAGTTATTAGATTCCTAGATGATTAAATAATATCATTATTATGAATGCAATTTAGTTAAATATGATTATATAGTTTAAAGGGAAATGAAGGGCTAATTAGTTATTGTATTTATATTTTCATACTACAACATTTAATGATTTATTTCAATTATTATTTTGGAAAAATAATTTAGTTTTTGAATTATATGATTTTTGTGATGATGAGGCCTAATCAATTTTTGTGTGTGTGAGTTATGATACAAGGAAACATGTACCCTCACGATAACTTGGATACCCCGGATGGAGGATGGCATTAAGGATGGGTTGTAGATGCAAAGTGTGGACCTCTCAACACACGAAGGTAAATTTGAAGACCACCACACACATGCGTATCACTTGTATTCAAGTTGCACGAGTATGTGTGTATTGATTGATTGATTTATCAAATAGTCTATGGTGTCAATTACTATAAGTGTATTGCTCTCATGTGTTTGGTTGTTCTTGTGATGTCTTTGTAGAATGAGAATTGTTGCAAACTATTAGGATGCCGTCAGTGATGATGAATTGCTTGAGTCAACCTAAGGAGTAACCTACTTGTTGCTTCTACATATGTGATTAGGAAATTTTATGATTAAAAATAAAGATAATATTTATTAATAACTTTGTAATTTAGACACCAATTTATTTAGTGAGATTGTTTAACTCATTTATTCAAATATTTGTCTGCCGGATCTGCATGAGCACTTGAAAAAGCAAAGTGGATTGTTTATTCCGCACAATGATATTAAACGTCAATTTATGAAATGTACTGCATTTCATGATATTACAAATTGTGTAATATTCTTGAATTTTTTAACAAAAGGATGAACCACATAAATTGGTAGAGAAAGTCTGTTTTAATTAATGTAATTTGATTAAACCATAATAATGTGGAGTTGATTAAACATGTTTTAACAACACGTAGTGGTGATGGCTTGGTTAGCAAATCCCATATAATTGGATATTGTTAATAATTTTGGTTACGCCACAATGTGGCAACCACCTGGATATCATGGCATAAACAAATAGATAGTTGGATTTACATCCAAATTAGTGGTCATATCATTTTTAAAATAATGTGGGCGTAAAATTTTAGGAACATTAAAAACTTAAGTTGAATACATGGTTAATCCAGTTGAATACATGGTTAATCCAAAGTTGAATACAAATTGGTGGAAAACACACTAATAATGGTGTTTAATGTGCTATGAAAATCAATTCATAATGAAATATCTGTAAACACAATTTTTTTATTCCAATTCTAAACGAGTACAAATTGGAAAACTCCATAAGAGAGATGTATGCTTGGAGATCTATCTCTTTATTCAAAAATAGTTGTTTTATAGCTATATAATGGAGAATATGAAAAATTGCTAAAAATAGAATATGAAAGGTTCCAAAGGGGAACCAAAAGGTCATCCTACATGGAGACCATTTGTATCCACCTTAGGGATGGATTCAAAAAGACAAAATTCAAAAAATTCAAAATCTATCCTATTATTACTATTATTTTATTTACTACTACTTGTTGAGGTCATATCTCTTAGCTTGTTGACTGTTTGACGAACCACATGATCCTTTGGAAAGATGATGGAATGAACTTTAAAAATAATTAAAGCCCATAAATGCTCCAAAGACCCCCAAAAATGTAAAATACTAAAAGCTATTGAAAATTGCTAAAAATAGATTTTGAGGACTTTCCAAAAATAAATTTCTAGAAATCTTGTTTGGATCAATGGTCCTTATTGGTAGAGGGACAATTTTCACTCTCCAATGCATTTGTTAATATTCATTTGGATTATTTTTATGGTTATTGATTTCCTTTACTAGCACCATTTGTGCGTGAGGAGGGGCGATTTGGTTGTTTGGTATTAAAAATTGTGATTTTTAGAGAAAGAACAATTGTTTTGGAGGAATCATTGGGTCCATTTCTTAGGGATTTTACATTTCAAAATACACATATAAGTGTGCATGATTATTTTGGAGTTAATTTGAAAGGAAAACATGGAAATATCAATGGATTGTGTTATTTTGTGGAGTCCTCGAAGCATATTTTTGTACATTATTTTATGGGAATTGCAAATTACTCGAGCAAGCAAAGGTTGTGGATAGTTGAGCCTTAAATGGATCTTGTGTGCATTTTCTCAATCTCGGGTAAGTAGTAAGATTGAACTATGCTTAGTTTTTAGATGAATGAATAAACGTATTTGGCTATATAACTATGAAAATGGAAAAAATGGTCATTAAAACTAAAATTAGGTCCTACCGTTTTCCGAATATAAGTGAAGATTGTTTTCGTTAGAAAAATAAATATGGGTCTTCTAATCATATCATTTTATGAGGGGATAGTAAAATTAATTAGGGTAGGGGTCCCCTTGTTGTTATTTGTTGATAGAATTATAACTTGTTTGGGAAAATTAATAAACTTTTTTAGAAAGAGTACAAATTTTTTAAACTAACTTTGAGATTACATTATAAACCTAGTTCATTCAACTAGTTTAAACAAATGACTTTTGTTTGATCATGTCAACAGATGGGTGGATTATTAAAATTGGAAATCGTAAGTTATATGGACTTGTTACCTTGATTGTGGCAATATCTCGGTTCACACAATTGTTTTTGAAACCATTGTAAAAACCATGTGTTTTCTTACATAACTAAGGTTATTCTTTAAATAACATAAGAGGGATAAATAGGTCAACATTTAATTGAATGTGAAAAGAGAGTATAGAGAACTCCCTCTCACGATCTTGTTGATCTTAAACTTAGAAAATATATTAGTTTTAAATATTAATCTAGAGACAATTTTTTTTTTTTTTGAATACTTGTTATTACGCATATAAACCATAGTCTTGCATATATCAAGTAGGCTTGGTATAAGTAATATTGTTGTTGCATAATATCCAACTTTAGGCTGAAACTTCCTATACTTAGTTTATTTTCTCGCATAAAATTGGTTTATCTTATAAAGATAAGTTTATGAGCCAAAGAGAATGAGGTCATCATTTCTCTATTCTATATTTTGAAATGTATGATCATAAATATTATTGTATGACATCGATTTTAATGTAAAATGAAAGCTAAATCATCTTTCATAAAAGTTTTAATCCATCCGTAATAATAACTAAGGCATAGTTAATCACTCTCTTACGGACCTGTGTTGTGGAATAACCTTGTTTTGTATCATAGTTATCTTTACACGTTACAAGAGAAGGTGTTCTCTTAAGTGAAAATATTGATTTTATCGGGTAATAAATATTAAATCTAAACTAAGGTTTATTTGCGGTAGACTTAGGAGAAATATTTGAAAAGAAACAAATTTGTTTTAGTTTTGAATAAGATATTATTGGGAAACATTATTACATGGATTAAAATTATAGAGTTTCAAGAGCAAGAACTCTTTTAAGGGGATAAAAACCCTATTTATCAAATAGACATTGTTATTATGTACTTATGACTAAGCGGATGGGCTATATAATATTGAGGTAAATAAACTAAGGTTGTTTGTTGTCTTATGTGGTCATATAAATATAGATTTGTTTCATGATTCATAATATATTGGAGTATGATTTACTTGATTGATGTAATTTTTATGGTCTTATAATCTAGTAAGGCATCATTATGAGGAATGCGGCCTTATTTATTTAATTTAAAATTTCTATGTATCCCGGTTGTATTAAGTGGTTTATTGTTTTAACACCGAGTACACGACTTGTATGCATGCATGCGTATCTGCATACACCTCCTTGTGTGGTAGTAATTTATTTTATTTTGATGACCCTAGAGACAAAGATGGGGTAAAGAATATATTCAACACTCTTCTAGAGTCCATCCTCCTCTCTTGGGCCACTATAGTAATATGTTTGGGATATTCATGTATGAATGGAGACCTATCTTATTTATTTGTGAAAACATTGAGATCTTTTACTACCTATTGTAGACACTCAAATTTGGAAATCTATCCTTTGACATTGTTGATCTTAACATTGCACACTTGCATGTACAAATGCACTCTCCTTACTCTTGCTTAACACACCTTGATAACTCTTCGAATACTTTTTTTTTTAAAAATCTTTACACACCTCTTTTCATCATTTTTTTGAGTTTAACTACATAAAACACATTTAGAAACATCCATTCTTTAACCCATAAAGTCAAAACATGTATTTTCCTTCCCATTAAAAATCACCATTTTCGTTCGGTTTGTACAATTCTACAAGTGACTCTACTATATCTGATTTTTTGATGAAAAGATCTTATATTATATTAAATACAACATGATACAAGATTTTTCCAACAAAAAAGTGGGCGGTATGAGAGCATGCCCCAAAACCACAAACAAAATAGGCCAATCCTAGGAAAGCAACAAACACACTAGGCAAAGCCTAGGAATACATCAAAACAAGAGAGTCAAGCCGCTACAGTAAAAATACCAACAGAGGGGGGGTCGTGATCATCAGGCCATCCAGAATAGGAAGGTATTTTCTAGTGTCGTATGTCACATTCCCCTTTTACCCCACATGTATATTAATTTAAATACCTACAATTAAATTAATGCCCATTCTCACAATATTCATCAATTTAAATACCTTAATTAAATTAATTTCCACCTCACCTAGATACCTCACCCCGCCACATCACCTAGACACCTCATCATAGATCTATTCTTAACACGTTTCCTTTTAACTAGGACTCAATCTCTACTTACCATAACTAATTGAGACTTAGTCTAACCCTAACACTAGATGCCTATTCTTTCTCTAACAATATGCCCATTTACTTACGCGAAAAATACCATTTTAGACCCAAACCAATAGGAAGAACTTGGTAAAAAGATAGCCAAGATTTTCTATTTTGGCAAGCTAGGATTTCCCTTCGCAACCGAGGCACGGTTAACATAAACCGTCATCTATTACCATATATTCACTTTGGTAACCTTGTTCTAGAGGTTGGAATAATTATTCAAGTTTGGGGAGAGAGATATTTGCATGTAAGCATGAACCAAAGCTCTCTTGCACATCCAGACATCCTGAATTAACACCAAGAATGATATGAAGGTTAAGCATTCACAATAATGTTCGGGAAGCACTACCGCGACACTAACCACCAGTTGCACAGATCAACCATCACCTCTATCCAACCAATAGGTCTATAAATACAAGTAAGTGCATTTGGATCTGCATCTTTCCATACTTATTTAGATTAATTTCTTTATCTCTGTTTGAGATTCCTAGTCTCCTTTGCATCCCATCATTTCCCACCTTCCTGTCAATCCATCCACCTCACTACCTACAATCTCCTAGCTCCTTATACTTGACTCCAGATGTCTCTGAGCATTCTTAGATTCTTTGGTAACCTAACCCTCATTCTCCCATTCTCTGTGTAATCATAGAGAATCTCTAAAACCAAGTTTTACTGAGTTTCTATCAGTTTGCCCCTACTGACACCGATTAACCTAAACCATCGTTGGTTTCCTCTCAACCGACATTGGTCATATCGGAGCGATGTCGGTCTCTATATTTGATGTAATTCATGTCTCGTAACAAAAACCTCATAACATTCACCCAAATAAACCAAACCACCCAAAACCTGATCTGACTTGTCCTAGTGTTGATAATAGAATACTTGTTGGAGATCAAGAGGTCCACGCAAGAGAGAACCGGGATCAAGGGCGCGAGAGGACAGAAGAATCCACACACGGAGGGAAAGTTCAACATTCAGGACTTAGTCGATTTTGAGCATGAAGACCTATTTTTAGAAGATGGCGTGTGGAACACACCAATGATATAGAGACATGCGCACCACACATTGTCTATCTTTAGAGGATCGGATCGAAGCGTTTTGCATGGAGACAAGATAAGAATAGGATTGACACTTGATTAAGCTCGCAAGAGGTCTATAAATAGCACACTTGCATGTGTGGTTATGCCTGTAAATGACATGTGGCTATTAATAGCATGCGGCCTATTTCTAGAATAGATAAGCAGTGAAGGGAAAGTCCCCACCCTATATATATGATGTGAAACACATAGTAGAAGATATAAAGAGTGTAAAAGAGAGATGGATGTATGAAGATATAGAGATATGCACATATTATTAGATTACTATATCAGATCCATGCGTGCATTGGTATAAATTGACATTATTATAAGGAGCATATGTGTTTATTAATAAATGGAAGATATTGGATGAATCTAAGTTTCATTCCTGTGTGTAATTGAGTGGTGCATGTTATTGATTCAATCATGATTACTATTTAAAGCTTGTTGTTTCATAAGACTGAATATGGTATGCATTGTAGAATGTTGGATTAGTTATGGATCTTTATGTTTATTCCTTCATCACGCTAACATCCTACTACAACAACCCTAAAGAGGGACTTGATACCTTTGCGTGCTTCGAGTGAGCACTCAGTCTAGGCTGAGTGATGTGCTAGTACGACTTGGGTGTTATATGGAAAATTCTAGGCTGCATCATTGGTTCTATTTCCGGGACCTCTTTTTCAGTTGTTTTCAGGATGGTTCGCGATGAAGACATACTTATTAACTCTACCAAGTGTTGAGGAGTGGATATGTGATTTGGAGGAAGAATATGCATGGTGGTTCAACAGTGGATCTGAGTTTAACACACACACTTGGGTAGAACAGAATCTATATGACAACTTATATGAGAGATTTTTCACCATACTTCCAAAGTATAATTATACGAGTGGCTGATTGTATATGCATCTAAGTAGAATTGGAGGTATCACACACTTGTCTGGACACAGAAGAATTTCAAGCCCTTTATAATGCTGACCTGATTTGGACTTGCACTGTGGATATGTGGTTTCGTGGTGTTCTAAACAGTTATATTCTGGAATATTCAATTTTGACGTATTCTTGCCCGAGAGGTAGTTGAATTCTAGTTTTTGCGGTATCCTAGAGGAACATATCTGCAAGGCATTCCCCTGGTGATCAAAATCTTGATGGTAACTTTGAACCTGGAGAGTAAACCGATGGCTAACTAAACTTCACCACACACGAGGGCAGGAACAGGTTTGGTGAAAGATGGCAGACCTAGCAGTAGAGAGGTAGAGAGAGGAGAGGCGGCTTAAGTATAATGAGGCGTGCGAGAGGGAGATAGAGAAGCAACATACCATTGCAGAAAGTATGGCGTTGAGGAGAGAGATGGCTCGTGAAGGATTTGAAGCTCACGTAGAATACGTGGAGCCAGAGCATCAAGAACTCCCCCATCTTGGAAAGCATGACAAAGATCCCCCCTTAGCCTCACACAGAAGTGCACCAACAGAGACTACCTGGGCCGTGGGCGTGCATATTAATCCACCTGGTGACCTAGCCCTTGCGCTTGGTTTTCCAATATCTAGTACGACAAGTAATCAACAAACAAGTTTGGGAAGTAAGAGAGAAAGTACATCAATGACAGGACAAACGACTTCAATGTTATTCAAAGGTGTGTTTTCAGGCGCATCGTCCACACAGAACGTAAGCACATCAAATTTTGGGTTCACCTCTGGAAGTGGAACTACCTCACATATAGGGGTTCAATATAGTACCAATATTGAAACATAGGGGAGTACAACTACAAGTCCTATTCCAGCTAAGGTGGAGGATCAAGAGGTATAGGTGGTTCTAGTTAGGTGGATCGGTGGTTACGGGGAGGTAGGGGAAACATAGGAGGTTCTAGATCGGGTGGTCAAGGCCCAACAACAACCACAAAATATTTATATTGAGATGTCTATTCGTATATGTGTGAAATATTGTGGCGCGCTAAAGGGATCATGGCTGCTGAGCGTAAGGTAAGTCAATTCACTACTACCTTGCAGGGATGAGCACACATTTGGTATAGGAAATTTGACCCTAATCAAACTTTCATGGATTATGCAACATTGAAGGATGCTTTCTTAAAAGAGTTCTATATCCCATAATTTGAGCAGAAAAGTATCAGCGTGCTCAAATATATCAAGCAGGGCACCACTGAGAGTGTACGTGAGTATGATGCCCACTTTAAGACCCTTCTCTCTAAGCTATCTTATGATATTCATGCCAGCCAGCATGCACAATGGTTCTTTGGAGGATTGATTACACCATTTAGAAGAGCACTATCACATAAGACATACACGATTCGCGAGAGCTTTGGAAGCAACTTTGTGTGCTTGAGCGATTGGGAGCATTGACACTGGCGTTAGTCCATTCTTAGAGGCACAAATTACAGCTATGGCCAAATAGTTAGAGAAGCTATCAGCGAATTCAGCCCATGAAACGTGCTCAAGAATTTGGTGTACAAATTGTGAAGTAGAAGGTCACACCAAGGATAGTTGTCCTCACAGAACAATATGCTCATTACTGTTGGACTGTGAGATCTATCATTTGAATCATGATGCTAGTCACTGTCCTTTATTACAACGCATGATAAGGAAGAATGTATCCAACTTTTACAAAATTTGTAGGTCCACGACCCATGATACTAAGAATTTTCAATTGATTGGTCAGATCCAGGATGCCATAGACATTGGGGTACAACAGACAAGTGTAACAGATAATTCTAAGGGTAAGAATGAGCACTAGGATTGGGATCATAATCAAATGTGCTATGACAGGAATGAGGGCCATTTTGAAGGAGGTCATGGAAGGGGACGTGGATATCGTGGTGGATATGGAGGACGAGGCTGTGGTGGAGGAAGAGGTGAGTTACCTCATGGAACATTTTATATGCATGTGAGATCTCCGACCACTATAGGCGTGAATGTCCTCAAAATATTGCATGTTCTTTCTGTGGAAAGAACCATAGCTATGAAGAGTGCCTGAGACTTATATGAGCATCTGAGTAAGCAACATAAGAAAGAAAACAAAGGCGCTAAGATGGTTAGAATCTAGCGCATAGTAGAAGATCAGTGGATGCCCAAGATAGCAGAAGGACCTGAGGCATTGATAGTGAAGATTACTACATGAGCTGAAGCGGTGCACGCAAGAGAGGCATTACACCAAAAGCCTATGATCACCAAGGAGGAGGTTTTGCATGTAAGTTACCCAGATCCTGCTCATTAGAAGGAAGTTTACTAGGATACCATGGAAGTGCTAAGGAATCTTCAGGGTGAGATACAATACTTAAAGGAGTAGAAGAAAGCATTGAGAGATAGTCCAAACTGATATCGATGATATGAGAGAAGTGTGCAAAATGTTACACCAGGAGAACATCATTCCACTATTAGGAAGCTAGTTAAAAGGGAACACTCCGTGCGTAAGTATTGAGACCAGATGACAAATTCTACATGCAAATCTTCCCCTTGATAGCATTGACTATGACAAGGAAATAACTCGAATGGTGTTGTGGATGGGTGGTGCTTAAGAAACATATTGATTGATACAGGTGTAGAAGTAAATGTGATTACATTAGATGCATAGGTATAAATGGGGAGGCCTCCATTGCAACCATCATCTAATGTGTTGTTTATGGTAAACTGGACTAAGGCCACTCCCATAGGAGTTTTGAAGGATGCATCTATAACCATACAAGGGGCCAAGTTCAATAGGGATTTTAAGGTATTAGCACTTGAAGTAGAGAAAGTTTTCTAGCTTTGCTTGGATTCCCTTGGTGTTATGCCAATAATTCCGACTTGAGATTCAATAAGGAATATATCAGCTTTGAGAATAAGAAGGAAAGATTTGTGATACCTCTAATAGATGGGAAGTCTACACCATATGTTGAGCCTCTAAGTGAGGAGGAATTAAACATAATTTATGTATGCACTATTCAAGACCCAAAGGTAAATGAGCCATCAAAAGAAAGCATCCTACAGTGGGAGGATTCTCATTCTATTAGTGATACTATGAGTATTGATTGTGACAATTGGGCTTATGGAACATATGAACTAGTAGGGTGTGAGGTGAAAAGCATGGTTACACACAAGAATGGACTTCGTTCGGTTTGATGAATAGGTAGCATAGTACCTTAGTATATAGGGGAAAAAGATCTTCCTATATTTTTGAAATCCATGAAAACACGGTGGACAAGATAAAATTAAGAGAAGAGATATGTTAGTATATACCTTTGCACGGGATAACAACATGCTCGTGGGTAGTCCATAGAGATAATATTTTAACATGGGAAGAGATTGGAGTCACCTTATTTATTAGGTTTGTAAGGAATAATGCACCTATGCAGATCTGCACTTATCATGGTGATCAACCTGTTCAACATCACATTCAGCAGTGTGAGAGACTTTGGATAACAGGACAAGAAGCATTACCACCTTCACTCTAGGTGCATAGATTGTACTCTACACTACAAGGATGCGCACACACCTGGTATGTATATGTAGAAATACATTCGAGAGACTAGGAACTGGCAAAATTTGACTGCAAGAATGATCCAGACCTTTGACTACTTTTCTTCCCAACCTCCAATAGAAGAGGCATTAAAAATTTTCAAGTGCTTAACTATGGGAGATAGTGCAAAATCTGAAGAGCATATTCAAGAATTATTTGGTGAGGTAGAGTCTGGAGTGCATTTTGAAAAGGAAGAAGAAATGGAATCCATACTACTTGAATGCGCTTGCCTTGAGAAAGAGAAAGGAAAGATGGTTTACATCGTGGATGATGAGGAAGTTGAGAATTGGATATTAGAACATTCACAAGGGGTGTGAGAGGTCTTAAATAGTGCAGAAAAGGATACACGTGCCTATCATGAATCCATGAAGACAATGAAGGTGAATATAGGTTCGGATCCCGAGCCTAAGGAGGTCATCATTCGAGACTACTGGTCAAAATTGGAGGTAACAAAGATCATTTAGTTACTCAGGGATTATCAAAACTTATTCCCTCGAGGGTATCGTGAACTTAAAGGCATGCATAAATCACTTAGGGAAATGAAGATAAAGTTTAAAGAAGGTGCACACCCCATGAGAAAGAGACCTTATAGAATGAATCCTAATTTGTGTGAAAAGGTAAAAGAAGAAATTGATAAAATGTTGAAATCTGGAATTATCAAGCCCCTTGATGAGTCAAAATGGGTTAGTCCAATGGTGATCAATATCAAGAAGGATGGACGAATTAGAATATGTGTGGACTACAGGGAGCTGAATGTTGCATGTGTCACAAATCCATTCCCTACGCCATTCACTAAGGAAATACTGGAAGGAGTGGTAGGGCGTGAAATATATTCTTTCACATATGGGTTTTTTGGGTATCATCAGGTTAGGATTTCTCAGGAGGATCAAGAAAAGACAACATTTACTACTGAATGGGTAGCTTTTGCCTATACTGTGATGCCTTTTGGATTGAAAAACACACCTTGCTATATTCTCGTGCATAGTTGTTCAGGCATTCAAAGACTTTATTCACAACTTCTTATAGGTCTACCTAGATGATTGGACAATATATGGGCTTGTGAAAGATCATTATGACAATCTGTGCTTAATGTTTGAACAGTGCAGAAAATTGAGTATCTCTTTGAACATCAAGAAGTGCATATTTGCTACACCATTTGGAATATTGTTAGGACATATAATTTGCAAGGAAGGTTTTCTGGTTGATCCAGCTAAGGTTGCAAGTCATTCTAGGCCGAAAGTGCCTACCAGTCAAAGTGAGTTGCATGGATATTAGGCCATACAGATATTATAGAAAATTCATCAAAGGGTATGCCAAATTTGCTGCACCCTTGGAAGAGTTCTTGAAGGGAAAGGTACATTTTATTAGGGAGAACCGTAGTAGCGTGCATTTGAGATATTAAAAGAGAAACTTACTACCGCGCCCATTCTATGTTTTCCTCATGGGATAAACCATTTCATGTACATGTGGACGCTTGTGGCATGGCCATTGGCACTATGTTAGCTCAACCTGGTGAAGGTATTATAGATCATCCAATTTTTTTTTCTAGTAGGAAGCTGACTCCTACTGAAAGGAATTATACAACTACAGAGTGTGAAGCTTTATCAATGATCTATGCATTGCACAAGTTTTGATCAGTATTTGTTAGCAACACCATTTTTTTTTATACAAATCACATGGCATTGAAGTATTTGGTAAACAAACCATCTTACAAGGGCACATATGTAGATGGGTACTCCTATTTCAAGAGTTTGACTTCACAGTTGTGGTGAAGCTAGGGAAAAGTAACTTTGGACCAAACCACTTGTCTAGAAATCACTCAGAGAAGAAGCATAAACAATTGAAGAAACAATGCCAACTGCAAAATTATATAGGTTCCAACACATGCCCTCAGAATTAGAGGACATTGTTGTCTTTCTACGAATTGGTATGGCACTAGAAGGAATGAAGGCATTAGAAAAGAAACAACTTGCTATACGTGTGACACCATTTATGTTAATTAGTGGTGACCTCTACAAGTTAGGCAGAGATGAAGTATTATGCCGTTGTGTATTAGAGCATGAGTGCAAGGATATTATGGAAGAAGCCCATGGTGGTATTGCAGGAGGCCACTATATAGGTGATGCGACTTCCCGAAAGATCCTACTCACTGGATTATGGTGGGAGACACTGTATAAATATTGTAAGGCATATTGCAAAGCGTGTGACCATTGTCAATGCCTAGGAAAACCAAGGAAAAGAGATGAGATGCCTTTGAGACCAATTAATAGTGTTGAACCATTTGAGAAATGGGCCATTGACTTTGTAGGACCTATTTCACCAACCGCATGTAGGACTGGGTCACACTATATCATTACTTGCATAGATTATCTCACACGGTGGGAAGAAGAAGCACCTACGAAGGATTGTACAACAACTATAATAGCTAGGTTTCTATGGGAGAATGTTCTTACAAGATATGGATGTCCTTTAAGCTTGAAAAGTGATAGGGGTACATAATTTTTGAATGAGACAATCAAGATCCTATTAGATGAGTTTATGGTTGCACACCATAAAACTACACCCTATCATCCTTAGGCAAATGGAACTGCTGAGGCTTTCAACAAGATTTTGAGCCAAAATTTGACAAAAAATTGTGATGTTGGGAGAAAGGATTGGGATGATAAAGTGTCCAGTTGTTATTTAGGCATATAGAACAACTTATAAGAGATTGAACAAAACCACACCATTTTAGTTGGTGTTTGGCGTAGACAGAAGCCATTCTCCTATAGAATTTATGTTACCTTCTTTGTGCATTGCACATGATGGAGGTCTAGCTAATGAGAAGGATTTAGAAGAGCATATTGAGAAGATGATTCAACTAGATGAGCAATGAGCCATAGCACGATGGAGTCAGAAGTAGGAAAAAGCTAGGCATAAAGCATGGCATGACAAAAACATAAGGGATAAGAAGTTTGAGATTGGAAAAATGGTAATTATTTATGAATCAAAGTTCTTGTGCCATCCAGGTAAGCTAAAAGTACATTGGTTGGGGCCGTATGTCATCACTTACATACTTGAATTAGGTGCTTGCAGTTAGAAGCACTTGATGGAACATGGCTACCCAGTTACTTTAACGGGAGTAGGTTGAAGCCCTACTATAAATAAGTCTTCTTGGTGTTTATAATAAGGTAGTATTTCCATTTAGATTAGGTTTTCAATTATGTATTTCCTTAATGTATTTCCTTCATTGTCGCTATGCTTTGTCAATTTAGTTATTGTTCTTGTGTAATAAGCACGCACGTGCATGAAGCTAATTACTATGTGAAGAATGTTTATGCACAGAGGACTACACATACTTTTAGTGTGGGGTGGTTGTAGTTATCCAAGTAAAATACTGTGGGAATTGAAAGGTGAAAGGAATAAGCTACTACGGGTGTGCTTTAAGTCAAAAGAAGATTGCTTCTCAAAAGTGACCAAGGATGGAGATGAATGAAAGGACAATATAATGCGAGGTAAGTAGAGGCCATGATAACTACCAAGAGAAGGTATAGTGACAAGGTACTTGGGTGCAAGGGTGCACGTTGAAGAGAAGTCTGTGACCAGAGGGTAGGAAGGCATGCTAGAAGGTTATAACTAGGGCGCAAAGATGTACCCGCATAGAATGAATGAATTTGGTCAATAAATGAGAGGATATTTGGTAGGTGAAGGAGTAATAAATGCATCAAAATTTGAAAAATCTATATAAGGATGGGATGTGAATACATTTTTACCATTGTGATTAAGAGAAATTGAGAAAAGAGCTAAGTGTGAAGAGCCGAGTGATCGGGTTAAGGTGTGAAGGGTGTGAAACCAAGCGTGACAAACAAATATGTGTGAAAAGAAGCTTGTGTCCCCTGGTGGTGAAGGGTTTGAGCAAAGCAGGGAGACAAAGAGGAGTTAGGGCATGAATTTTCCACCTAGGGCATGATTGAATCGAGCTAGGGTTTGATTCACAAATTACAGCGTTAAAAAGAGGAGATGTTTGCAAGGTAAAATGGCACCTAAGAAGGCGTACTGCAATAGAAGAAAAAAGGAAAGAAGAAGATGGATCTTCTAGAAGGAAGAATGACCTCGATGTCCAGAGACATTGTGTTGGATTTTAGAATGAAAGAGAAAAAAGATATTGTGAGGGATGAGTTGGAATCCATTGTTGTGGACATTCCAGAGAAAGCAGCACAAGCACTCACTGAATGACAAGCCTTGGAGGCCGGAATAAAGGAGGAGTATCCAGAGTTGATACTTCAAATTGATGCAAAGGAGGTTGCCTCATAGCCTCATAAAACTTCTTTATTTATCTACATTATTTCATTCTTATTCTTTCCATTATTCTATTCTTTACTTCAATTTTGGAGATAACCATTGTCGGGATGACAATGAGATTAGTGTGGGGTAATGTTGATTAGAGAATACTTGTTAGAGATCAAGAGGTCCGTGCGGAGAGAAATCTAGGATCAAGGGCGTGGAGGGATAGGAAGAATCTGCACATGAAGGGAAAGTTCAACATTTAGGAATTAGCTGATTTTGAGCATGAAGACCTATTTTTAGAAGATGGAGTGTGAAACACACCAACGATGTCAGAGACGTACACAACCACACATTGTCTATCTTTAGAGGATCAGATCGAAGCATTTTGGAGACAAGCTAAGAATAGGATTGTCACTTTAGTTAACTGTAAGAGGTCTATAGATAACACACTTGCATGTGTGGATATGCCTATAAACGGTGCATGGCTATTAATAGCATGTGACCTATTTCTGGAATAGATAAGTGGTGAAGGGAAAGTCCCCACCCTATATATATGATGTGAAGCACATAGTAGAAGATATATAGAGAGTGTAGAAGAGAGATGGATGTATGGAGATATAGAGACATGCACATATTATTGGATTATTGTATCAAATCCATGCGCGCATTAGTATAGATTGACATTATTGTAAGGAGCTTCTATGTTTATTAATAAATGGAAGATATTGGCTGAATCTAAGTGTCATTCTGTGTGTAATTGAGTGGTGCATGTTATTGATTCAATCATGATTATTGTTTAAAGCTTGTTCTTTCATAAGATGAATATGGTATGCATTATAGAATGATGGATTAGTTATGGATCTTTATGTTTATTCCTTCATCATGCTAACATCCTGCTACAACAACCCTAAAGAGGGACTTGGTACCTTTGCACACTTCGGGTGAGTGCTTAGTCTAAGGTGAGTGATGTGCCAACGTGACTAGGGTGTTATATGGTAAATTCTAGGTTGCATCACCTAGTCACCTTGGCTACCTACCCAACCTCCAGATCTGATCATAACCTTACCCGCTAGATTAAATTTTCTTATTGTATTTAAATGAGATACCTAAATCATAGCAACTACAGTAGGATGTTGTTTATTTACGTTATTTCTTGAATTGAATTGTATTAAACAATGGATTGAAAACCATCTAAGAAGTATCACACTTCCCATATCTAGCACACACTAGGCAGTCCACTGACATATATTGTTTAATATTCTTCTTGTGGTCTTGTTTTGCATTCATAGGTAATTCCTCCTAAAAAAAAGGAAGTTCTCACAATCAACACTGGATTGGGAAATCAGAATGCATGTACTCTACCTTCCACCTTCATTCACAGGTATTCCTCCTCACCCTTACCTTATATGTTTTTCTCATACGTACAAAACTTATTGGTGAAACATTTTGGCAAGCTCGATGGGACCCTCATTTGTGGGTTTCTTTCTATTCATATAGGTTACATTTTGTGTGTTTCCTTTCTTAATTATTATTCACTAAATATTCTTCTCTGGTAATCTGTTCCTTCTTTCTAATTGATGTAAATGAAACATTTCTTTTGGTGCATTTAAAAAGAATTGTTCTTCTTTCTTTCTAAATTAGTGAAAATCATCCTCTCTCCTATTCATCATTTGCTACATTGAATATAACTGTCAATTTGGGTTATAAAATTTGTTGCATTTCATCCTTGTATAGAATTTGCATTACTAGCTCACATGGGAAAAAGCGAGGGCAACCTATACGCTGGAAGTCATGCCCAACTAATGGTTGACAATTGAATCATAGAAAGCACTTTCTCTCTTCTCTCTCTTTTCCAAACTGCACAAATATGAATTTACACATTTTCTTAAACAACACCTTACCTGGAAGAAGTTGTCAACAATCACACGATTAGAGGATTGACGAGAAGTGGGTGCCTAGTTGGTTTCTCTGAATCTAGTCATTATCGAGAGAAAGGACCACCCCTGCCAAAACATAACTGTTTGTTAGGAATAAGTGAACAAATATGTGGAAACAATTCCTCAAATCACAACAGTAGGAAACTATATAGTAGAAGTATACATGCAAAAATATAACAACATAAATAAATAATGCAAAAAAGAAGACAAGACAAGATTTCACGTGGTTTTCCCAATGTGGGCTACATCCACCAAGAACTTGCTCAGATTTTATTATCAACAAGAGTAAAACAACTCTCACAGTCTTCTCTCAGTTATGAACTCACAACAGAATTCCAAAGATGCTAAAACACATCTAAACCACACTTGAAACCCAATTGCTTAACCTTGATCACTCTTGATCACCTCTTGATCACAAAGACTCAAGACCTCTTGAGCACACAAGATATATTCAAGATACCCTAACACCTCTATTTATAGGATTACAATCCTGTAAGAAGTCCAAAAGCTGACCCTAGACATTTGAAATTCACAACTTTCATTTTCCCACGGCTGGAAAGAAACTGTCATGACCTTTCATCTTCCCATGGCTAGAAAAGAAATGGTCATGACTTTTCATCTTCCCAATTTGAACTCCACACTTCAATACTAATTTGAGAAGACCAAAAATAGGCTCCACACCCTTACAGTCTCTGACTTGGAGATTGTTCCTACTCAGCAAAGTTCTCAACCCTTCATTATCAACCATGAAGGCCAATCAAAGTTGAACAAAACTTCAAATTATCCCTTGTGACCACCTTGGTCATCATATCGGTAGGATTCTGACTGGTATGAATCATTTCCAGCTTCAACTTATCTTCTTCCAAAGATGCCCTGATGAAATGATATCTTAGAATGTGCTTCGTCCTAGAGTGAAAAGCGAAGTTCTTCGCTAAATGAATAGTGCTCTAACTATCACTGTGTAGTCTCCCAACTTCCTTCTTATGACCCAACTCATCAAGAAACTATTGTAGCCAAATCATCTCCTTGCTTGCCTCTGTGGAAGCAACATACTCAACCTCTATGGTTGAAAAAGCCACAACCTTTTGTAACCATGAAATCCAACTCACCATTGTATCACCAACCAGTAAATACATAGCATGTCATGCTCCTCATGCTATCCAAATCTCCTGCCATGTCCGAATGTACATAACCACATAATGTAGTGTCCAATCCACCAAAACAAAATGCTACTCCCATGTTCCCTCTCAAATACCAAAGGATCCACTTCAATTCCTACCAATGCTCTCTACCTGGATCACTCATAAACCTGCTCATTGCTCCCACTGTATGGGCAATGTCAGGCCTAGTGCATACCATAGCATACATACAAAGCTACCAAGCTCGCTGATGAGTACGGTACCTAGACATCTGGATTTTATCCTCCTCAGTCTTGGGACTTTGCTCCTTTGATAATTTAAAGTGACTTGCCAAAGGGGTACTAACCAGTTTAGCATCCTACACACTAAACCTCTCAAAGACCTTCTTTATGTACTCTTATTGAGATAACACCAACTTCCTCTCTTTCCTATTCCGAGTTATTCTCATACCAAAGATTTGTTTTTCTACCCCCAAATCCTTCATAGCGAAGGAGTCACCTAGTTTCCTTTTGAGTACCTTTATTTCCTGCATGTTCTTCCCTGTAACAAGCATATCATCCACATATAGGCACAAAATAATATAACTACCATCAAGAAACTTCTTGATGTACACGCAATGGTATGAGTGACACTGGAGCAACCTTGCTCCTGCAAAACTTGTCAAACTTCTTGTACCACGCCATGGAGCTTGTTTAGGCCATACAAGCTCTTCTTCAATTTGCACACTAATCTCTCCTTCCTTTGACCTCATAACCCCGTAGCTGCTACATATACAATTCCTCTTCCAACTCACCATGAAGGAATGCAGTCTTCACATCTAATCGCTCTAAAGTAGTATTATACTCGCTACTAAACAAAGAACGATTCGATAGAAGTCATTTTAAAAATAGAAGAAAAATTTCATCAAAGTCTATACCTTTCTTTGTGCAAATCCCTTGACCACCAACCAGGCCTTGTATCTTTTCCTACCTCCATATTCCTCTTTGATTCTATACACCCACTTGTTTTGTAATGCTTTCTTTCCCTTGGGTAGCTCCACTAGATCCCAAGTCTGGTTTTCCATAAGAGATCTATGCTCTTCATCCATGGCCTACTCCCACTTCTTCCTAACATCACCTGCACTACTTCCTCAAAGCACTTTGGCTCTCCATTGTCAGTGAGAAATAAATAATTCAAAGATGGAGTAAATCATTCAGGTTCCCTTCTTACCCTAGAAGACCTTCTCACCTCAAGAGTTTGGGGTTCCTGATGAGTAGGTTCCTAAACTGGCTGTGCTAGAACATGTTGCACTTGAACCAACCCCTTGGACACCTTGCTATCTGCAATGTCCTCTAACAATGTGTATTATTTCTTTGATTCCTCTTTTTGTTCCTGCAACTGATCTTTATACATGAATTTTTCATTAAAGACAATATCTCTAGACCGAAATATTTTCTTGTCCTTAAGACTCCAAACACGGAAACTAAAGTCATCCTCACCATATCCAACAAAGGTGCATTTCTTAGACTTAGCCTCTAACTTGGTCCTATCATCTTTATCAATGTGAACAAATACCTCACATCCAAATACCCTAAGAAATGAGTAATCAATTTTCTTACCAGACCAAGCCTCCTCAGGTATACCTCCATCCAAAGCCATAGATGGTCCTCTGTTAATCATATAAACAATTGTGCTTACCACTTCTGCCCAAAACATGAGTGGAAGCCCCACATGTAACCTCATGCACCTAACACGCTCCATGATTATCCTGTTCATTCTCTCTGGCACTCCATTTTCCTATGGAGTATTTGGAACCGTTCTTTTCTGTAGATCCCATTTACCGAACAGTAATTAAGAAATTCATTACTACAATATTCCCTCCATTATCTGACCGAGACATTTCAACTTGAGACATGTTTCATTCTCAACCAAAGCTTTCCATCTTTTGAAAGTTTCAAACACATCATATTTCTTTATAATGCAATATACCCAAAATTTTCTAGTTGCATCATCAATGAAAGTGACGTAATAACATGAACCACTAATAGAGTTTACCTTATCTAGCCCCCATACATCTGTATGCACTAACTCCAACTTACCCTCCTTCCTGGTAGGTCCAACCTTGAGGAATATCACCCACTTCTATTTCCCATAAACACAATCCTCACAGAAATCCAAATCTAACTCCTTTAATTCGGGTAACTTGTCCTTTATAATCTGCATGCCCTTTTGACTCATATGATTGAGTCTTTGGTGCCAAAAATTTGCATCTCCATCTATAACAACTAAATTACAATAATCAACACCACTGGTTAAATACAAAGTACCATTTTCTTACCTCTTATAACCACAAGAGCTCCCTTGGTAACCTTCCAAGAATCCACTGTAAAACTGACTATACAACCACCACTACTTAGCTGACCCGCTGATATCAAGTTTCACCTCAACTTAGGCACATGCCTGACGTCCTTAAGTAGCCATGTGTTCCCATTCTACATTTTTACCCGAAAATAACCTTTACCTACTATGCCGCATGGTTCATCATCACCAAGATATACATGTCAAAAATCACCTTAAACAAAATCAGTAAAGTAATGTCTATGTGGGGTGGCATGGAAAGAATCCCCTGAATCTAACACCCAAGATTTAACAATATTATCGAAGAAAGAATTAAGGCATCCTAACAAACATCTCTTTGTTGCCAAATTTACCTCTTTAGTTTCCTCCTTGTTCTTCTTATCCCGAAGAGCCCAACAATATTTTTTAGCATGACTAACCTTCCCACAGTGCTAACATTCTAACTTACTCTTGGACTTTGACCTTCCATGATCATTCGACTTCCCACGGTTACCTTTCCCTCTATTCTTTTGTCTCCCTCTACTCTCCACCGTCAAAGTGTTTCCAGAAGTAGAAGAATCTCCGGTGCTCTTCCTTCGCATTTCCTCGCTTAGGATCACACCTATTACATCCTCAAACTTCAGCTTTGAATTATTAGAGACTGAATTACTTACAACCATAACCAAGTTGTCCCAACTATCTGGTAAGGAGCACAAAATCAACAAATCCCTGACCTCATCATCAAAGTCAATTTTTACCGAGTTTAACATACTCACAACCGTATTAAATTCATTCAAATGAACAACAATAGAACCATTCTTAGACATCTTCATATTAAATAACTTTTTCATCAAAAATATTTTATTAGAGGCAAAGGGTTTTTCATATAACTTCCCAACGCACTCATGAGACCTTTCGTGGTCTTCTCTGTGATATGTTGAAAGCAATCGAAGATGCAAGGCATAACCGAATTGCCCCGAGCGCCTTTCTATCTAGAAAATTCCAATCCTCATCGACAGGCTATGGTTGTAGGTTTCTTTGCTTTTCTAGCCAAAGGAACATGGAGGTCCTTTTGATATAAGTAATCCTCCATTTGCATCTTCCACAAACCAAAGTTTTTCCCATTGAACTTCTCAACACTTGATCTACCCTCATCCACATAGCTCCCACTCAAGCTAAAATTTCCTGTGATTTACCACTTCAGCAAAAAACCAACCAAAGCTCGATACCAATTGCTAGGAATTAGTGAACAAATATGCTGAAACTATTCCTCAAATCACAACAATAGGAAACTATATAACAAAAGTATACATGCATAAATATAACAACATAAATAAATAATGCACAAAAGAAGACAAGACAAGATTTAACATGGTTCACCCAATGTGGGCTACGCCACCAAGAACTTTGCTCAGATTTTATTATCAACAAGAGTAAAACAACTCTCATAGTCTTCTCTTAGTTATGAACTCACAATAGAATTCCAAAGATGTTAAACCACATCTAAACCACAATTGACACCCAATTGCTTAACCTTGATCACTCTTGATCACTAAGACTCAAGACCTCTTGAACACACAAGATATCTTCAAGATACCCTAACACCTCTATTTATAGGATTACAATCCTTTAAGAAGTCCAAAAGCTGACCCTAGAAGTTTGAAAGTCACGACCTTTCATCTTCCCACAGCTGGAAAAGAAATTGTCATGACCTTTCATCTTCCCATGGCTAGAAAAGAAACAATCATGACCTTTCATCTTCCCAATTTGAACTCCACACTTCAATACTGATTTGAGAAGACCAAAAACAGGCTCCACACCCTAACAACCCGAAACCTCCCCTTTAGATTTCCTCTTCATAGGATACCTTCCTAACCAAAAAAATATGTTCTAAATTCACAAGTCAGTCTCAAATAGCATAAGCTAAAGTAACATAAAATCCACTCATAGGATTACATGTTTTTCTTAGCTTTCTTCCTGAATTACATTTTGAGTTGCGAGGATTACGTTTCTTCATTTTCTTCTTCCTTTCACACTCCCCATCATAGTTGGAGTATTCCAATTATTTCTAAGTGTGTCAGGGCCTCATATTATCATCCTCAAGTCTTATGGGTTGTTTCTTCATCTGATTTAATTCAAAAAATCCATTTTTCTTCACTTCTTTAGATTTCATAGTAATTGGTGTTGGTTCATCGGCAGTCATCGGTTTACTTGACGATGTCGATTACGAGTTCTTTTGGTTATTTTACCCAAAACAACTTTCATCACCTTCTCTTTTCTATTTTAAGTCATTTGGAAATCATCATATCCACAACATTCTGATATCACTATTAGATACAGTTTCCCCATTTCATATTTCATCAGTTCTGCTTCATTTGCTCAAACCGGTGTTTTCAACATTTTGCCCCTTAAACCGCATCATCGGTCAAGTCAACTGGCGTTGGTTTCCCTATTTTGATTTTTAATTAAAACATTGACCAATTCCACCTCTTGGTATATTTTCTTTTTCATTTCTAATATTTCTTTGTGTCATCGTAGAATACTGATTAACCCGATACACTCTAATTCACATGGTGTTGACTCGCAACCAAACTAACACCATTATATTTCATGATAACCTTTAGCCACTCCCACCTGGCCCTATCACCGCCTTCCATCCTATTGCCTATGGATCCAATTGATCTGTCACCATTCCTATCGGCAACGAGGAGTTTGCAAGACTCCTTGATGTAAATCCTGTAACCTTACAATACTATCTTGCCCATTCATCTACGAGACTCCTCAGACAACTAGTATACAACATGGTTGTATGTAATCCTCTGCCCTTGCCCCACTTCGCGTTAGCTACCACTAGCTCGGCAATACCCTCATCCACATTACCCCCTTGTGGTCTCTCAGTTAGGTACCACCTCTACTATTGCTGCCCTAATGATGTCTCTTGCACCCTGTGTGTCAACCGTTCCTTCACCAAATTCCTTAAACATGGCCCCATCTTCCCCCTTTTCCTCGTATATACCAGTTGCATCACAACCACCTCTAGTGTCGACAACCCACACCCCGTTCCAAAACCTAGTTCTTTCCATCCCTCAGTCTCTACCACCCATTACCACGAGAGTCGTTGCGACCACCCCACCTATTTACATGCATCACCAACAACCCCCAATCTTGTCTATCACTTATTTGGGGTGTATTCCACCTATATCTCTCCCCCTTTACAATTTTCATATTTGGCACCCCATGTATCTTGAGATGCCATCCAAATTATACACCCATCATCAACCTCCCTTTACTGCAAGAGATGCCCATTCCTCACAACTCACCAATGCCCTAATTAGGATGATGATGGAAAATATGCAGACATTAGAAGCATCGGTTTTAGGCTCTCGTAACTCCTTAACCTATGAAAAATATGTAATGAGCCTATTCATCCATCTATTCCCATTTGACCATATCCCTTGCATTGGGAAATGCCCAAGCTCAATCGTTTCAACAAAGAAAGAGGGCCGCAACAACACTTGTAGTCATTCAAACATGGGTGCTACTGATTTCCCATGATGATGCTTTACTCCTGAGACATTTCCCTTGTCCCTAACGGGACCCACCTTAGACCGGGTACAACAATTTACCTAGAAATTCCATCTACTCCTTTAAACAAGTGGCTCAAGCATTCCTATACCACTTCTCAATCAATGTAGTCAAAAATTCACCATGAATAACCTATATTCGACATGACAATATGAAGACGAATCTATCACAAATTTCATTGCTCATTTGGTGAAGTCTTATCAACCAATTAATGTTCCAGTTACCTCAAGCTGAACTTATTATGTATTTCCTTAATGTATTTCACTCATTGTCGTTATGCTTTGTAATTTAGTTATTGTTCTTGTGTAATAAGAACTCTTGCTTTATGAAGCTAATTACTATAAGTAAAGAATGCTATGCATAGAGGACTCGCACACACTTTTAGTGTGGGGTGGTTGTAGTTTTCAAGTAAAATACTTTGTGGGAATTGAAAGGTGAAAGGAATAAGCTGCTATGGGTGTGCTTTAAGTCAAAAGAAGATTGCTTCTCAAAAGTGACCAAGGATGGAGATGAATGAAAGGAAAATATAATGTGAGGTAAGCAGAGGCCATGATAACTACCAGGAGAAGGTACAATGACAAGGTACTCGGGTGCAAGGGTGCATGCCAAAGAGAATTTCGTGACGGAGGGTAGGAAGGCACACTAGAAGGTTATAGCTGGGGCGCGAAGATGTACCGTGTGGAATGAACAAATTTGGTCAATGAATGAGAGGATATTTGGTAGGTGAAGGAGTAATAAATGTATCAAAATTTGAAAAATCTATATAAGGATGGGATGCGAATACATTTTTACCGTTACGATTAAGAGAAATTGAGAAAAGAGCTAAGTGCAAAGAGCCGAGTGATCGGGTTAAGGTGTGAATGGTGTGAAACCAAGTGTGGACAAACATATATGTGCAAAAGAAGCTTGCGTCCCTAGTGGTGAAGGGTTTGAGCGAAGTAGGGAGACAAAGAGGAGTTAGGGCATGAATTTTCCACCTAGGGCATGATTGAATTGAGCTAGGGTTTGATTCACAAATTGTAGCATTAAAAAGAGGAGATGTTTGCAAGGTAAAATGGCACCTAAGAAGGCAACTACAGCAGAAGAAAAAGGAAAGAAGAAGATGGATCTTCTAGAAGGAAGAACGACCTCTATGTCCAACGTTCATATAATTTTTGATATCGTACTAGCCGTTCCTCAAATTCCACCTAGTTCGTTTATCGAGGAAATTTTGGCATGAGCTCCTCTACCCACAGAGGAGCATACCTCTTCCACTCCTTCACCCTCAGAGGAGTCCCCTTCATCTCCTCCTTCACCCATGAATCCACTATTTCTTCGATGCCATTTACCCATCTACCTTGTAACCTATTGAACAATCAACAATATTAACTCTCCCATCCACAGGAGAATCGTCATCACCTTCTCCTCCACCAAAGGATAAGTCTACCTTACCCACCTACCATCTCTCCTACCCATGGGAGATTATTCGAGACACACCACTACGTGATGAGGACAATTATCCCTCGGTATCCCAAGATCCCATTGACTTGATCTCGACTCTTTTACCCATAGAGTTTGAGGCTAATTGATTACTGTTTGAAAGACATATATTTTACGGGGATTACAACCAAACCAACTCGCATCTCCTTTACAACACAGTCCGTTTTCATGGTGGCTGATCTCTTGGATTACATTGATAATTACATGCTCTAGGGATGTCTTCGGTTCCGTTTTTGACTCAAATACAAATGTTGCTTGAAGATATTTCCATGATCTATCCAAAGATATTTTGAGCAACGAGATCGACCTTGACCATGCTTATCAAAATGACTTCTTCTTCATCACTTCTACCTACATCCAAACCTTTACCCATGACTAAAACCATTCCAATGCCTAAGAACTTGCCCACACCTATATCTTTCCCGTATCTAGACTCATCACTACCTTGGGTGTCATATCGACATCAAGCCTTACCCATCCACTTGTCAAATTGGATTTAACCACGTCTTCCCAAACCCACACAATTTTTTTCCTCTTGTTAGAAGGAATACCTAACCCTCTAGGCCTCGTACACCCGGTTTCACCTACCACAACTTTGTCACCTTTGCCCTTTCGTCCATCCTAGGACCTCACCCATCAACCCTAGCCAAGTAGCCTCCTACTATTATGTTTGTGGAGCCTATTTTCATGTTAGAGTGTGGTACACCTTCTATGTGTTACACTCGGGTATTTTTACAGTGGTCCCGCTCACCGGTGAGCGGGTCGGGGGTTTGGGGCGAAGCCCTCAAGCAAATTTTCATGGGTGGTTTATTAACCCATGGGTAATGGGTAACCGTTATGGGCTGTTTTTGGGCCCATGGTTTTTTGGTACCCATTGTTTTGTAAAACCGCCTCTTTGGCTACCCATAGGTTTATGGGATAGTTTTGTTTTTTCCCATTGTTTGATACCCATGGTTTTGTAAAACTGCTTAAGCAGTTGTCTATTTATATGGTCTTATGCATATGATAGAAAGACAAGCAAATGTATTGCAGATGTGTTTTGAATTTGGGTGTGAATTTTGTAGAGTTTGTTGAGCATAGCTCCAAATGGATCTGGGTATCAGATTGAGAGAGTTGAGGCTTGTAATAAAATATGAGCAAGTAATTCTTGGTGGACGTAGCCCAAATTGGGTGAACCATGTTAAATCTTATCTCTCTGTGTTGTGTTATTTATTTTGCACTTTTATTTGAGATCTATAATATTTTCTGCATATTAGTTTATACTGTTGCGATTCTGTAAGGGATTATTCCGCATATTTTATCTCTTATTTCCTAACAATTGGTATCAGAGCCTAGTTTGGTTTGCTGAAGTGTTGAATCACAGGGAAAGTTTTATTTTGAGTGCGAGCTATGGCAGATGATGGAAGATCTAGGGTTGATAAATTCAACGGGCATAATTTCAGTCTTTGGAAGATGCAAATAGAAGATTACCTTTATCAAAAGGATCTTTATACTCTGCTATCTGAGAAGGTGAAAAAACCCTCGAGTATGACAGATGTGGAATGGGATTTGTTGGATTGGAAGGCACTTGGAACGATCCAGTTGTGTCTTGCATATTCGGTATTATTTAATGTTTCAAGGAAAGGATACAAAAGATTTAATGGATGCATTAGGGAAATTATATGAAAAACCCTCTGCCTCTAACAAGATATTTTTAATGAAAAAGTTGTTTAATATGAAGATGTTTGAGAATAGTTCAGTAGCAGATCATTTAAATGATTTCAATATGGTTGTGAATATGCTAGCTTCGGTTATAATAGAATTTGATGAAGAAGTTAGGGCTTTATTAATTTTGTGCTCTTTACTTGAAAGTTGGAATAGCTTGGTAATGGCGGTAAGCAACTCGGTTCCAGCTAACTCGAAGTTGAAGTTTGAGGATGTTGTAGGGGTGATTCTAAGCGAGGAAATGTGAAGAAAAAGCTCCAAGGAATCTTCTACTTCAGGGAATGCTTTGACAGTGGAAACTAGAGGGAGACAGAAGAATAGAGGAAACCGTGGAAAATCAAAAGATTAGGCAAGGTCAAAATCCAAGAGCAAGATTGTATGTTGGAACTGTGGAAAGTCTGGGCATGAAAAGAATGATTGTTGGGAGCTTTGAGATAAGAAGAAACAACAGGAAGAAAATAAGGAGGAAAATGTGGCATTGGGTAATGTATGTCAGGATGCTTTGATTCTTTCTTTGCATAATATTAATGAATCTTGGGTTTTAGATTCAGGGGCTTCTTTTCATACTACTCCACATAGGCATTATTTTGTTTATTCTGTTTAAGGAGATTTTGGGCATGTTTTTCTTGGTGATGATGAGCCTTGCAACATAGTTGGAAAAGGTTCTATTCAAGTTAAGATGCAGAATGGGAATACATGGCTATTGAAGGATGTCAGACATGTGCCTACATTAAGGAGAAATTTGATATCGGTAGGGCAATTGGGAAGCGATGGTTCTTTGTGATATTTACAACTGACTTGGAAGGTCACCAAGGGTGCTCTTGTGGTGGCAAGAGGTAAGAAGGTTGGAACCTTGTATTTAACCACCGATAGTACTAATGATTGTAATCTTGTGGCCTCGGATGTAGATACAACATTATGGCACTATAGGCTCGGTCATATGAGCCATAAGGGCATGAACATCATAAAGAAGAATTTGCTTGGATATACGAGAAATAGGTTTGGATTTTGTGAGAACCGCATATATGAGAAACGAGAAGTGAGTAAGGTTTCTCAAGGTTGGACCTACGATGAAAGAGAGTAAGTTAGAGAGCTGGTACATTCTCGATGTGTGGGGCCGACTGTATCATCTCTTGGGGTTCAAGTTATTATGTTACTTTTATTGATGATGTAACAAGGAAAGTTTGAGTTTATTGTATTAGAAACAAATCTGATGTATTTGACACTTTTGTTAAATGGAAAGCCTTGGTAAAGAATGAAATGGGTCTTAAGCTAAAATGTCTCAAAGTCAGATAATGGAGGGGAGTATTGCAGCAATGAATTTAATGATTACTGTTCTAAGAATGGAATCCGCAGGTAAAAGATAGTTCTAGGAACTCCACAGCAGAATGGGGTATCAGAAAGGATGAACAAAACAATAATGGAACATGCTAGGAGCATGAGGTTACATGCAGATTGCCTCTTTCTTTTTGGGCAGAAGCGGTAAGCACAACTGTGTACTTGATAAACAGAGGACCCTCAAGTGCCTTGGATGGAGGCATACATGAGGAGGCATGGTATGGTAAGAAAGTTGATTATTCATTTCTTAGAGTCTTTAGATGTGAGGTGTTTGTTCATATAGACAAGGATGATAGGACCAAGCTAGAGGCTAAATCAGAAAAATATACTTTCATTGGTTATGGTGGTGATGAATTTGGATTTAAATGTTGGAGTATTAAGGACAAGAAAATCATTCGATCTAGGGATGTGGTCTTTAATGAGAAAGTCATGTATAAGCAATAGTTTCAGGAAAACAGGAAGAATCCAAGAAAGAATATGTATTGATAGAGGATCTTCCAGATGGGAAAGTGACCCATGAATGGTTCAGAACCGACTCAACAAGAACCCCAAACTCCTATAGTGAGGAGGTCTTCTAGGGTAAGAAAAGAACCTGAACGTTTTTCTCCTTCTCTTTATTATTTATTACTTCACCGATAGTGGAGAGCCAAAGAACTTTGATGAAGCAATGCAGATAGATGCCAGTAAGAAGTGGGAGCAAGCCATGGATGAGGAGCATAAGTCTCTCATGGAGAACTGAACTTGGGATTTAGTGAAGCTACCAAAAGGCAAAAGAGTATTGCAGTAACAAGTGGGTGTACAGAGTTAAAAGAAGAAGGAGGAAAGAAAATATATAAGGCCCGGTTGGTGGTCAAGGGGTTTGCACATAAACAAGGTATAGATTTTGATGAGATTTTTTCTCCTGTAGTAATAATGACTTCTATTAGAACTGTTCTTGGAATAGTGGCAGCAAAAGACTTGCACTTAGAACAGTTAGATGTAAAGACTGCATTTCTCCATGGTGATTTAGAGGAGGAGCTATATATGCAACATCTAGAAGGATATGAAGTCAAAGGTAAAGAGGAGATGGTGTGCAAATTGAAGAAGAGCTTGTATGGCCTGAAACAAGCTCCATGTCAATGGTATAAGAAGTTTGATAGCTTCATGATGGAGCAAGGTTATATTAGATGTCATTCTGACCATTGCGTGTATACAAAGAAATTTGAGGATGGAAGTTATATTATCCTGTGTTTGTATGTTGATGACATGTTGGTTGCAGGTAAAAACATGCAGGAAATAAAAGTACTCAAGAAACAACTAAGTGAATCCTTTGATATGAAGGATTTGGGGAAGACAGACAAATCCTTGGTACAAGGATAACTCGGGATAGGAAGGAATGGAAGTTGAATTTATCTCGTGAAGAGTACATTAAGAAGGTATTGGAAAGGTTTAACATGCAGGATGCTAAACCTGGTTGGGACTTCTTTGGTGTGCCATTTAAAGTTATCAAAGGAGCAGTGTCCCAAGACAGAGTAGGAAAGAAACCAGATGTCTAAGGTACCTTACTCATTAGTAGTTGGCAGTTTGATGTATGCTATGGTGTGCACTAGGCCTGATATTGCCCATGCAGTGGGAGCTGTGAGTAGATTTATGAGTGATCCAGGTAAAGAGCATTGACAAGTAGTAAAGTGGATCTTTTGGTATTTGAGAGGAACCATGGGGATAGTTTTGTGCTATAGTGGATCAGACACCACTTTACGTGGTTATGTAGATTCAGATATGGCTGGAGAAGTAGACAATAGGAGGAGCATGATAAGTTATATTTATACTGTAGGTGGGACAATAATGAGCTAGATTTCATGACTACAGAAGTTGGTGGCTTTGTCAACCACGGAGGCTAAGTATGTTGCTGCCACAGAGGCAAGCAAAGAGATGATTTGGTTACAACAATTTCTTGAGGAGTTGGGGCATAAGCAAAAGGAATGTAAGCTACATAGTGATAGTCAGAGTGCTATACACCTAGCTAAGAACTCTGCTTTCCACTCCAAGATGAAGCATATATAGTTGAGATATCACTTCATCAGGACATCTTTGGAGGAAGATAAGTTGAAGTTGGAGAAGATTCATACTAGTCAGAATCCTGCAGACATGATGACCAAGGTGGTAACAAAGGATAAACTAAAGCTATGTTCAGCTTTGGTTGGCCTTTCGGATGACAATGAAGGGTTGAGAAGCTTTCTCAGTGGAAATCAGTCTCCAAGTGGGAGATTGTTATGTTTGTGGAGCCTATTTTCATGTTAGAGTGTGGTACACCTTCTATGTGTTACACTCGGGTATTTTTATGGTAGTCCTGCTCGCGGTGAGCGGGTCAGGGGGGTTTGGGGGTGAAGCCCCGAAGCAAATTTTCATGGGTGGTTTATTAACCCATGGGTAATGGGTAACCGTTATGGGCTGTTTTTGGGCCCATGGTTTTTTGGTACCCATTGTTTTGTAAAACCACCTCTTCGGCTACCCATAGGTTTATGGGACGGTTTTGTTTTTGCCCATTGTTTGATACCCATGGTTTTGTAAAACTACTTAAGCAGTTGTCTATTTATATGGTCTTATGCATATGATAGAAAGACAAGCAAATGTATTGTAGATGTGTTTTGAATTTGGGTGTGAATTCTGTAGAGTTTGTTGAGCATAGCTCCAAACGGATCTGGGTATTGTATTGAGAGAGTGGAGGCTTGTAATAAAATCTGAGCAAGTGATTCTTGGTGGATGTAGCCCAAATTGGGTGAACCACGTTAAATCTTGTCTCTCTGTGTTGTGTTATTTATTCTGCACTTTTATTTGAGATCTATAATATTTTTTGCATATTAGTTTCTACTATTGCGATTTTGTAAGGGATTATTCCGCATATTTTATCTCTTATTTCCTAACACCTACCCAAAGCAAATCAAAAGCTAAGCAACCTACGCTTCATCATGATCCTTCATTACACCTCATTTACCTACACAAAAAACACCCTCACCCCACCTGTACATTTCTTACCACCTATACCTCCGCCAATTACTATAACCCCAAATTTGCCTATACGAATTCAACCCATACCGTCCACCCAACCTCTACCAACCACTTCTACTACAACTCTATTGTCCCCATGGGTAACCTATCCTCTTCCATCGTCTACTTTCCCTTCTACACCACTTACTCCCATCTCACCTTTACCCAAGAAGGTGCAATCCAAAGATAAGAATCCACTCCCCTCTAAAAGGGTAGTTAAACCAACAACACTGCCATTACTAGTTCTTCCACCACACCTTTACCCAAGTAGATACCATCAAAACCTAAGACAATACCACCTACCAAACCAATGGTCCAACCCATTCCCCCTCCTATAATGCCTCGTCCACCACAATCATCTCTGCGCCTTTACCAAAACCCACATTCACTTCCCATTGTGATCCGTTGGCGTGGTCCTATGCCAACATTCTAACCAATCTCTTAGATACCTTTTTCATCACATTACCACCACTTAGGCCTCATGGCCCCCTCAAACCCAAACCAAGAGGGTTTGATGAAACTAAATTTTTGCCTATCATTAGGTGTTAGGACATGATGTAGAAGGTTGTAAGGCTCTCAAAACCGTTATCCTATAATTATGTCCTCCTGAAGCAAATTTTGATGATGATGATATTCTTGATGAGGACCCTGTTCCACCTTCACCTATCACCACACACCATCATCCCTTGCTTCTTCAACAACCTCTATCTCTACCCCAACAACCCTTTTATCCACCTCCAAAATTTGAGATCAACATGGTCCGTATCAGAGAGTTGGCCAAACCACCACCTAAATACCAAGTGTTCCCTACTCATTTCGCAAGGATCTTACCCCACATTAGGTTTTTTCCCATCATGTTGTTATACTACTCATGACATACCTTCACCATCTACCTCTTTCCCTCAGATTAAAATGATCCAAGTTGCCACATGCGCCCAAAAAGACAAAGGAAAAGAAAAATTAGCTAGCCCATCAACCAATCCCGTGCCCAATATACCATCTACACCCACACCCAAAATCACCATTCTAGGACCCTTATACCCTATTTCGATGGGGTCACCCACCATACAATGATAAAACAATTACATCAATCCCCTCTAAAAATGCCTTTGTACGATCTCCTCCAAACCTCAATCTCATCGATAAGCCCATATGGAAGTTTTACAATCCATCAAAGTTTTACCTTATGACCCCACACTAGTGGCCTCCATTATCACCCCTCACCACGTGGCCTTGCTTACCAAGTCATCTAATTCTTCTACCCCGACACCCACTCATCAAGTAGCCGCACTTAGTTTCTTCGATGAGTAGATTGTACCTCTTCAATCGGATGACCCCGACCCCACCCTTTTTAGCTCTGTTTATAGCGATAACATACATGTATAATGCGTTATGATCGATGGTGGTGCTAACATCAACATAATATCCTCGCACATGTAAAATCAAATTTGCATCCCTTCAAATTGTATGCATAATAACACTTTGTTATGCCGCACTCCTTTAATGACGATGATATTCTTGATGAGGACCCCTGTTCGACCTTCACCTATCACCACACACCATCATCCCTTGCTTCTTCAACGACGACCGCATCTCCACCCCCACAACCGTTTTATCCACCTCCAAAATTTCGAGATCAACATGGTCTCGTATCAAAGAGTTGACCAAACCACCGCCTATATGCCAATTTTCCCTACTCATTTTGCAAGGCTCTTACCCCGCATTAGGTTTTTTCCCATCATGTCATTACACTACTCATGACATACCTTCGCCATCTACCTCTTTCCCTTAGATTAACACGTCCACGTTTCCACTCGCGCCCAAAAAGACAAAGGAAAAGAAAAAATAACTAGCCCATGAACCAATCTCATGCCCAATATTCCATCTACATCCACACCCAAAATCACCATTCGAGGACCCACATACCCTATTTCTGACGGGGTCACCCACCGTACAATGATAGAACAATTACATTAATCCCCTCTAAAAATGTCTTTATACGATCTTTTCCAAACCTCGAATATCATCGACAAGCCCTTATAGAAGTTTTACAATCCATCGAAGTTTTACCTATTGACCCCACACTAGTGGCCTCCATTATCACCCCTCACCACATGGCCTCGCTTACCAAGTCATCTCCTTATTTTACCCCCATGCCCACTCATCAAGTAGTATCCCTCAATTTCTCGGATGAAGAGATTGTACCTCTCCAATCACATGACCCCGACCCCACCCTTTTTATCTCTTTCTATATTGATAACATACGTGTATGATGCATTATGATCGATGGTGGTGCTAGCATCAACATCATCTCCTCCCACACGTATAATCAAATGTGCATCCCTTCAAATTTTATGTATAATAACCCACTTATGCTGCGCTCCTTCAATGATGTCATCACCTCCACCCTTGGCACCATTATTCTTCATGTTCGCTTAGGCCCTCACACCATCTCGAATTGTTCTACGACTTAGAGGGGGAGTTCTAGTATAACCTGTTTCTTGGCCGAACTTGGATTTGCATCATGGGATGTGTTCCTTCAATTTTACACTGTTATGTAAAATTCAAACATGAAGGGCATAACTATACCATCCCAGTTGACCCATCACCGTTCAATACCTGTAACATGTTATACCAACCTAATGATGTCCTTGTACCAGTTAAGGCATCTACCACTATCCCCACTTCTCCTTCACCCACAACCCCATCAACCAATCTGCGCCACCTCTCCCACACCTAACTCATCTATTCCTACTACTACCGTAGCCTCTCGTAGGTGGCTCATCTACTTCTTAACCAACCAACCCCTCTTGCCCAATTGCTTAGTAGTTTATCTATCCTTGCTACCCAAATATCTACTACCGATCCCTTAGAAGGTGTTTTTCAACGCCTCACTCGGTGGGAGTACCGCCCTACAATATCAACACATTACTCACTCCACAAGAGTATGAAAACCTATGCTAACATCCTCGTTATGACTATCGCATAGGAGAGGTTTTCCTTATGGTCCTCCCCACCTTTGTACTAACTTAACATATGAGGGACATGATCGCCACCCATTCACCCAAACCTCCATCCCAAACATGACCCTTTTCATCTGACCTACATTCTCTCACTAACCACCGCTTCACCCATACTTTCCTTCACCAATGTGCATGGAAAGGATTTGGCTTTGGTTTTTATGAACAAGGCCATCATCTTTGTTATCCCATGTACCACACGTAAACACAAAGATCACGGTAGCATTGGGTTTGCCACAAAATATTTCAAGAAGGCTCGCATCGACCTCATTAAGGATGAAAAACCTTCTCCACCCCACTCACCAACATCACCACCTTTACCCATGGAGTCTATAGATCCCTGAATCTATTCCTCCTTACTTTTTTTTCGTGAACACCATTTCACAGGGCCTCGACTTATCAACATAATGGCAAGGCTCCCTCTTATCTCCCCTTCCTATATCCTAACATGATCAATGACGATACACCTTCTATTAACATCATTCAATGTCGGACGATGAGTCTATCCTCACCTACCTTGGTGCGGAAGATTCTTATGTTCATCGATCATTTACCTTAGAGATGCAAACCATGTTAAATGAATCTACTATCGAAATCATCATTAATACTCTCGGGATGACCCGCACATTCTAAAGATAGGCCTATATTTAGATGTTTCTTGAACAAGAAGCTTTTACTTCTTTCCTCTGGGACCATAACAACACTTTTGCTTGGTCCTATGCTGATATGCCCAGTATTGACCCAAACATTGTGGTCCACACTATCATAACCATTCCGACCCTAAACTCGTAAAATAGAAGCTGCGAGAAAATGCATCCTTGCATTGCCCTTCTTGTCATAGAAGAACTTTAGGCCCTTCTCTCAGTTTCCTTCATCCTACCCATTGACTATCCCTAATGGATTTCTAATATAATTCTTGTCATAAAAGTGATAGGGGACTTTACATTTACTGATTTCCATGACCTCAACTTAGCTTTCCCTAAAGACAAGTTTCCTCTACGTGCATTAACCAAACCGGTTGATCTCACTGCCGGCCATGAGATGCTATCACTCATGGATGGTTTCTATAGTTATAATCAAATATTACTTGCTCCGGAAGACCAACACAAAACCGCCTTCATCACTCCTTGGGGGACCTTTTGCTATCGAGTCATGCCTTTTGGCCTTAAAAATTATGGTGCTATATATCAGTGAGCCATGACTTATATCTTCCATGACATAAGTCATCGCATCTTTGGAAGATTACGTAGATGACCTTCTTGCCAAATCCAAACATTAGATCGAACACCTTATAGTCCTTAAGGTCATCTTTGACCGCTTCATCAAGTATTGTGTTCACCTTGAACTTAAGAAGTGTCTCTTCGTGGTGCTCTTAGGAAAGCTCCTTGGTTTTATCATTTCATTGCGTGGCATAGAAGTCGATCCTGCTAAAGTAAAGGCTATTTTCGAAATGCCTCTGCCTACTAATCTCTGTCAAATTCAAAGTTTGCAAGGTAAGTTGCAATCTATTTGTCAGTTTATTTCACAACTTTCCGACCGCTACCAACCATTTCATCATCTCCTCAAAAATGAATTCTCCTTCAAATGGGATGATAAATGCCACAAAGCCTTTGAAAGCTTAAAACAATACCTTCTTCAACCACTGGTGCTCATTCCCCCTAAAGATGACCAACTGTTTTACCTATACATTTTTTCTACTGATAATTCCTTAGGTGCTATGCTCACTCATCGCAGACAAGCATCACTAGGAGCAAGTGGTTTATTACATAAGCTGTACCCTTTTGGACTACAAAACTAGGTACACCCATGCTGAAAAACTTTGCTTAGCCTTAGTTTTTGTCGCCACTAAACTTTGTCATTACCTACTCAACCACAAAACCTTTTTCGTCACTAACACGAACCCTTACATTACATGTACGCCAAACCTTACCAACATCAGCGTACGTATTTACACATTGGCTCATGTTTCTTGTAGACCTTAACCTCGAATTCATCCACCAAAAATATATCAAGGGCCAAACCATCGCTGACCAATTAGCCAGAAAAACCTCTTTCGGAGATTAACCCTCTAAATTTGATTTTCGGATGAATCCATTGCTGCCCTCTTTTTGGATGATACTAGTTACCAGATGACCTTATTCTTTGATGGTTCCAAATGTCAATATGGAGGCAGCACATGTGTTATCCTCATTCCTCTTGATAATGAACCTATGTCTTTATCTTAAAACTATATTTTTATTGTACTAAAAACATCGCTAAATATGAAGCACTCGTATTAGGCCTTCAAACCATTATCATCCTAGATGTTAAATATGTTAATATCTTTTGTGATTCCCAGGATGGTTCTAAACCAAGTCAATGGTATATACCATTGTCATAACGAAATACTCCAAAAGTAAAAACACCATGTTGACATACTTTTGACTACCTTTGACCATTACGAAGAACATCAAACCAACCCACGTTCGCTAATAAATTTACGAGATACCATGGCTCGCTTAGCTTCTCGGATACGCTTCATCTTCGACTCTAAAATATTTTTCGTAATACAAAGGTTACAATCATATTCTTATTTATCTTGATATGTCAAATTTGTCGGAGATGTCGCGCGACCCACCCGTGACCTTTGGTATAAGTAGTTTGTAGATTACCTTTCCCTTTCTGTTCTACCTCTCGATATCACTCGTAATGGACAACACACCTTTATTAAAGGTGTTTCTCATTATGTCATCATGGGTGGTATTCTTTATAGACACGACTTTGAAGATATTCTCTTATGATGCCTTATAAGTTCTTAAATTCCTTACACCATCAAAGGAGTTCATGAAAAAATTTGTGGAGGTCACTTTAGTGTCTTAGCTTTCACTAAAATGATTCTTCACCTAGGATATTATTGGTCAACCCTAAATTGTGACTTTTGTGACTATGTCAAATGTTGTGTGAAATTCCAGCAACATGCTAATCTTCATCACACACCTAGTCACGCCTTACAGGTCACACAAGATCTTTGGCCTTTCTCTCAATGGGGTTTGGACCTTGTCGGAGAGATCAATACTCATTCTTCACAATGCCATCAATGGATTATAACCACTAATAAATACTACACTAAATGGGTAGAAGCCATCCCCTAATTTCTACAAAATCTGAGCAAATTTGTGAATTCATCAACCATCACATTATTTTTGCTTTGGTGTCCCTCATCGCCTCATCACTAATAATGACAAGAAATTCAAAAACAAAACCCTATGAAATCTTTGTGACGATTTTGGCATTCAACTCAGTTTCTCTTCACCTTACTACCCACAAAAAAATGACAGGCAAGATCAACTAATAAAACCTTGAACAAAATTCTTATGAAAGTAGTTGACGATACTGGGAAGGATTGGCATACGCACATTTCGTTTGCCTTATGGGATTATCACACTAGTATTCACACTTTGATTGCTGCCACACCTTTCTCTCTGGTCTATGGTACTAAGGATGTCTTGCCTCTCGAAGTCCAGATTCCATATCTTCGCATCTCACTACAAGACATGCTCAACGACGATGACTTTCACTAGAAACGCGTTTAGCACAACTTGAGTTGTTAGATGAACATTCTCTCAATACTCTTGATCATCTCCAAATATACCAAAAATGTATCAAACATGCCTACGATAAATGTGTCATGAATGAACCTTCCGAGTGTCGGTGACCTCATCCGAAGGAAAATCAACATGTAACCAAAAAAAAAAAAGTAAACGAGGTAAATTTGTTCCTAATTGGCTTGGACCCTTTATCATTACTCATACCTATGGATCGGTGCTTATCATTTGTCTTCACTCGAAGGTAGACCCAAACACGAGCCCTCAATGCCTTCCATCTTCAACCATTTTATTATTGAAATCCAGTCCTATATCACCTTTGTCTATTGACCACTCATCCCTTGAGCACGATTCACCTTCTATGTTACCTGTTTTGAGGATAAACGACTAAACAAGAATATTTGATTACGCGTCACCTTTTAGCCTTATCTTAAATATGGGTACCACAGCTCTAGTCATGGCATGATTCTCATGGATACTTTTCATCTTTTTCAAAGATGGAATCCCATGGTCGCTCATCACTTGAAGCCGTCTCTTTCATAGTTAACCTCTGTGTGCTATGTTTTTGTCTTCTAAACAAGAAACTTATCTTCCTCTATAGTATTGTCCATGACTTAAACATCAAAAAGTAAAATGGGATTCAAATCCTTGAGTCAAACTTCCTACAAAAATATGACTTCCTTAAAAGGGACATCTCTTCTCTCTATCTCACTGTTATAAATAGACTTCTCCCTCGAAGGAAAACTATACAAAGCTTACCATATTGCACATAGTCTATCATAATAAGAGACTATCCTTGCACACAAAAATAACATACTCAGAAGCTTCCCACATTGATCAGCTTCACGAAGACATCAAGGAGATAATATACTCATCTCACATAGACTTCCCGCATCGATCAGTCTATCAAAAATAAAAACAAAAGAAGAAAATGATAAATTTTCTATCATGGACTTGCCTATTTTTGATCATGGGTTTCTTGCGAGGTAAACATGCCATTGTACGCTAAGTTACACTAAAACCACCCATTTTCACCTCATTTCCTTTCCACCATAATTTTCTATCTTCTCAAGGGACTTCTGTGCAAACATGACATTTCGTGATCATGTGACTTTCTTCACCCTTAGCATAGTCAAACATGCAACACCTTTAGGGTCTTATGTTCATCAACCAATCTCTGGTATGGAAGAATCGTTATGGTTCTTATCAATTAGGTGGATTTTTTTGTCACATCTTACCATTCACCTTCTCCATTACTTATTGATTACCCTATACATGACCAGACCATCGATATCTACATTTTAAATATTTCCAATTTTACTTAAGACTCAACCATGCCTATGACCTAGAATCAACCATGCCTATGACCTAGACTCAATCATGATCTGAAACCTACCAACCCATTGCTACCTCCTCATCATATTATCCCCTAGATTATGGGAAAAATACATCGACCCGAGGCCCCTTTTCACCAGGATATGTAGGCAACACTTCGAGGGCATGGGGCCCTTAGAGGCTAGCTTGGCCATTCTTTACCCTAACCCATTTTCTCCCACATATGTTTTTCTATTAACATTCTATGGTAATTAATTTCCAATTTTTATAACACTTGGAAAATTACCACACATACATATCTACCATGTTATCACGTCATAAAAACATCCAATCAATCATTTCACATTTCGATGATATCAAAGATTTTGGAAATTTACACCATAACATAAATATAACTCATCATTTATTTCCCATATTACCAATAACTTGGAAATTAAATCAAAACTAAAAATAAGACTCAACCATGCCTATCTAACCTAACTCCATCATGCCTAAATGACCTAACTCAATCATGCCTAAAACCGACTGAATTTATATTTCCTAAACCGACATGATTCCACCATGCTTGAACTAACTCGAATCCATTATGCCGAAATGACCGATTCCACCATGCCTAATCCACCTAGTTTCCATCCATCCACAAATACTAATAGAAATTTCAAAACACAAGTACATCATCCATACCATAAATATCATCATCTATATCACTAGGAAAAAGTATGTGTATCACTACACATATACACAGATACAAATACAAACAAGTATCTCAAAAATATCATATACATCCTCACCATCTTCAACATGCAGCCGGTATATGATCAAAATATCTCAAAACTCTCATGTATAGCGTCACTATCATATATATAGGCCGATATATATATCAAAATCTAAAAAAATAAATAACCATACCGGTTGACTAATCCTCACCCCACCCGAGACCCTTGGGGGCCGGCCTTATCTATCTCCTCTCTCTCCCGCACTAATCAAACAAAACATTGTTCAGCCTTGACCATACCCAACATATTTTTACCTAACACCATACCCAAACCACAACCCTACCAACTACCCCTTGTTTCCTAGTATACTCTTACACCTATTTTTCCTTATCATCCCTTCCCATCCTAGTTCATTTTTTCTACTTACCACCCACTACCATCACCCAAATACCCTTTTACTATAATTTTATCTAGATCCACCTTCCCTTAGCCATTCCTTTCCTATTTTCCCTCCCCTACCCATTCCTTACCCCTATCTCTCATTATCCCTAACAGACGCTAGTTGCCTTAACCATCACCGCTTTTCCTTGACCGACGCTGGTTCAATTTCACCGGTGTTTGTCACCTCGGTCTTGATCAATACTGGCCATGGTGAATCGATGTCGCCTAACCCCGATCGACATCGATCTTGGTTGCGATATTAAAAACCAAAACTGAAACCATCCCTCTTGAAAAATTGACCAAAACACCCTAAAACATACTCTACCCTACCCAAACCTACCCTACCTTCATTCCCACCCCTATTTACACTATCTAGGACCCCCCTCCCTCATTTCATTCATTTTTACCTACAAATGCAAAATCAATTTCCACCCAAACCCCCTTTTTACCCAAACCAATTTAAAACATCATTTTCAACCAAATGACGAAGCGGATTGAATCCACCTCATATCAAGTGCCATCGGCGTGGTGGTACATCTGGGTGCTACGCCGGTGGTCCACTCAAACCCTCTCCCACCTCCACCATCACCAAATCCACTCCTCACCTTGCAACCAATCAAATGGCTCTAATTGATTTCGTGGAACCACCTACCAAATGCTAATCACGCACTAGTCACTCACCAACTCACTCAAACACCTCGTACCATCACTTTCTACTCTTACCCCACCGCTCTGTCATTTTTCCACAAAGCAACAATTTAAAATGAATATGTATAATATGGATTTTTATTTTTATTAACCCTACCCAACATGACTGATGTCGGTCATAATAAACCAACGTTGGTTACTTTATAACCGGCATCGGTTGCCTACTACTATCATTTTTACCCCATTTTCCCCATTTTGACCTCAATTCCTCATTGACGAATACCATTTGCCCTCACCCACACTTATGAAACCTACCTACAAACCCAAACTACCCTATAGTTCCTTAGTTGCGTCTCGGGATTTTTTATTTACCTATACCTTGTCCTTACTCATGCCATGACCTATTTACCTGGACCTGAAACACTTTTTGGGACCCTTGAACTTCTGTACTTGCTATACCTTACGATGTTGTTACCCATGTTGTTTGGCCCGATGACCATACCTTGCCTATTACCGTCATGTCTATTTATCTTGACCAAACCTTTGGTGTACCGAGAACATACCTAAATGTTCCTGCACCGACCTACGTTGTGTTTTCGGATGATATCTATGCCTTGGATGCCTAAATCACTTTACCCTTGTTTGAATAAACCTATCGACCTTGGACGATGTAGAGTTTGCAAGATTTTCAACTTTGTGCAGTACCGTGTGTCGCAGTCTATACGTGTATGTGCATTTGATTGCCATTACCCATTACCCAATTTGACCTTGGCCTATTACTTATTACCCAAGTCAACCATTACCCTTCCCCACCTACCTTCACTTCCACCAACTACACATTTATCAAACCACTCACCGATTCCATATAACACCTCATTAGTTCCTAGTTTGAGGGGGATCACCTTCACCACACCTAGGGAAACCCCACTCTCACCCACACATGGGGCAATCACTTTATGTTTTTGTTAGCGTCACTTACCAATACAAGCTACACGACAAAAATGGGTAAAATGTAGACACCAAATTTGGGTCACATTCCTCTTTTACCCCACATGTATATTAATTTAATTACCTATAATTAAATTAATGCCCATTCTCACAATATTCATTCATTTAAATACCTTAATTAAATTAATTTCCACCTCACCCCACCACATCACCTAGACACCTCATCATAGACCTATTCTTAGCATGTTTCCTTTTAACTAGGACTCAATCTCTACTTACCATAACTAACTGAGACTTAGTCTATCCCTAACACTAGATATTTATTCTTTCTTTAGCAATATGCCCATTTACTTATGCGGAAAATAAAATTTTAGACCCGAACCAATGGACAAAACTGGTAAAACGATAGAAAAGATCTGTTGTTTTGGCAACCTAGGATTTCCCGCCATAACCGACATCGGTTAACCCTAAACCGACACTAGTTAACCTAAAATGTCGTCGGTTACCATATATTCACTTTGGTAACCTTGTTCTAGAGGTTGGAAGAATTATTCAAGTTTTGGGAGAGAGATATCTATATGCAAGCATGAACCATAGCTCTCTCCCACATCCAGACATCCTAAATTAACACTAAGACTGATCTAAAGGTTAAGCATTTACAATGACGTTTCTAGGAAGCACTACCGCGACACTCACCCGGTTGTAAAGATCAACCATCACCTCTATCTAGCCACCAGATCTGAAAATACAAGTAAGTGCATTTGGATCTGCATATTTCCATACTTATTTAGATTAGTTTCTTTATCTCTGTTTGAGATTCCTAGTCTCTTTTATATCCCATCATTTCCCACCTTCTTGTCAATCCATCCACCTAACCACCTACAACCTCCCATCTCCATATACTTGACTCCAGACATCTCTGAGCATTCTTAGCTTCTTTGGAAACCTAACCCTCATTCTCCCATTCTTTGTGCAATCACAGAGAATATCCAAAACCAAGTTTTATTGAGTTTTTATTAGTTCGCTCTACCGATGCCGGTTAACCTAAATTTTCATCGGTTTCCTCTCAACCGGCATCGGTCATATTAGACCGACATTGGTCTCTATATCTGGTAATTCTTCTTGTAACAACAACCTCATAACATTCACCCAAATAAACCAAACCACCCAAAACTTGATCTTGACTGTCCTAGTCACCTTGGCTACCTGCCCAACCTCCATATCTTGATCATAACCTTACCCGCTAGATTAAATTTGATTATTGTATTTGAATGAGATACCTAAATCATATCAACTATAGTAGGATGTTGTTTATTTACGTTATTTCTTGCATTGAATTGTATTAAATAGTGGATTGACAACCATCTAGGAAGTATCACACTTCCCAGATCTAGCACACGCTAGTCCACTAACATATATTGTTTAATATTCCTCTTGTGGTCTTGTTTTGCATTCACAGGTAGTTCCTCCTAGCAAAAAGGAAGTTCTCGTAATCAACACCTGGATCAGGAAATTAGAACGTGCACAATCTACCTTCCAACTTCATTCACAAGTATTCCTCTTCACCCTTCATCAGATCTCTGTTTTGCTCATACATATGTAACTTATTAGTGAAATACCACCACAAGGATTTTTGATTGATGGAAAGACCATTACGGAAGCCATTGCCTTTCTATAGAATCCATGGCTTGATGCATTCCCATGCTTTCCAGATACTTTTAAGCATGAAAGTGGTAACAAATTTGATAGGTACTTGAGAAATGAGAAAATGGAAACCCCAAACCCTTCCATGTGGGGTGGCTATAAGGGAGCCTTCCTCGATGCCATGGCACATAAGAACTTTCCATGCTTCTTGACCTTCAATGCATCAAATTATCCATTTTACACAGAGTGATGGCCCTTGTCACAATATATGAATAAGACCCATTCCTCCAGAGTCATGGGGAAGGCAACAGGTCTCCCAATTGACTCTTTGAAAACATTTTCCAGATGAGGCATCATCCAAAAAAATTTATTTGAGAAGCTTCTCCAGTTTTTGAATTGAAGATTTGGAAGGCACCCAACATGAGGAGTAGTAAACATGGGTGGCTTATAGGACCTTGGAGCAAATTTGGAATTTCACCGCCGACAAAAATGGCCTCGGTTATCCAATATTATGATTTTTGGCCACCTATTAAACTACATATTGCCAAAGTTCCACCTGATAACACCTAGATGGAAAAGGGAATAAAAATGAATTTAAACATCTCTCCATTACGAAGCATTTTCCAATGAAATGAAACTAGCCAAGCAGTGCAAGGAGAAAATATTGCTTGTAGCACTTTCGCATTTTTGCCATTGAATGGAAGAACCAAAAGCTAAACAAAAGATATCTAGATAATGCATGACATTGTGGATATTGTTCTCTTCCTCAATGAGAGTAAGGAAAGAGTCATCTACAAAGTGGCCATTAAGAAACCGAGATCTATTCACGAGAAGGCAATGTAATTCCCCGACGAGCTCTTGAGATTTGGATTGGGCTATAAGATAACCAAAACCTTTAGTAACTAGCACATAAAGTGAAATGCTAAAGGGAACCCTTTAGGAATAGAGATGATTAGTCTCAAGGGCTTAAAGATATGGCCATTAATGGTGATATGGGTAGAGGCATTGGTGAAAAGCATTTGGATAAATTGAATGAAGATGGGGCCAAAACCAAGGGCTTGAAGCATGGAAAAAATAAACCGCCATTCAATCCTATCATTGGATTTTTAAAAGTCGATTTTAATGAACATAGAAAATTGATTAGATTTGCTAGCCCATTGCATTCCTTCCCAAACAAAAATGATGTTGTCAAGGATATACTTCCCCTAAATGAAACCAGTTATCTCTGGTTAGATGAAAATAAGAAGGATATGATGTAACCAAATAGCTAGAGCCTTGACAATTATCTTATATGAGACATTAAGCAAGGTAATAGGCTGCTAGCTAGTAATTTACTTATAATCTCCTAGTTTTTGGATGAATTTGATATTCCCTTTGTTGATGTGCATGCCTAGTGATTGGTTCTAAAATCCTTCAAGATAAACCTGATGGAGGTCCGGGCCAATAGTGTCCCAAAGTGACTTATAAAACTCACATGGGAAATCATCACAACTAAGATCCTTGTCATTATCCATTTACATGGTTGCTTCATGAAGGTCATCAATGGTGAGCATGCGATTATAAGCCACCTTATGAGTAGGAGAGATTTGACATGGTATTGTAACCATACATTTTTCAAGGGCTACTTTTTCATTCTTTTAAAGGAGCTTGAGCTTGAAACACCAACTTATAATGTTTGAAAAAATCCTGAAGCATGAGTTGGTGATTGGTAACCCAATTTTCACCATCAAGGATGGCCCAAATTTTTGAGAGAGATTTTTGGATTTGAGGGAAAGAAAGTTTTTTTTTGAAACTCAATCCCCAACTTTAAGCCAGTACATGTTGGCATGAATTTGAGCTCCAAGCACTTTAATTATCCGTAATTTGAATTTTCGGGTGAAGTTCGCCACTTGAAGTTATAGAGCTTTTGAGAAAGGATTTCCTTGGAGCACCACCACCACTTGGCTAAGAGCGGAGGTGGTAGCAGAGTATGAGTAGCGATAAATTTTAGCCAACTTCTAGCCATATATTGTGAGAAATTTGGTCATCCGAATCATATAATCCTCCCACCATTATGTTCATCTAAAGCATGGATAGGTTGATGAAAGTGCTAAAAATGAGTTAGGCGAGGGGGACAGTTCCACACCCTCACGGATGTGGTTAAGAGTGGGCCCATGTTCCATCAAGGTGGTATTGAGAAAAATTGGCCTTTATGAAAAAAAGGGTGCCTATCATGCCAAGTGATACGAGAATCGAATGAGGAATGGTCCAAAAGGTAAAAGTGAGGCGTGACCTCCACATGTAAGGAATAAATTTTTTCAAACTCAAAGAAATATTGAGTTGATAGCATATCTCTATCGAGCCATTTGAGAACCTGATATGATCCTCCTCGAGAGATTGGACCAAGTGAACCATGCTTCAGAGGTGGGAGTGCGAGAGGCATTAGGGTCATAAAACCCGAACTTATTGTGCATGAAAAACCATGCCTCTCTTTTGCCATTTGTCCATCACATTGGCAAGTTCCCGCATTTATCGGTGGGAAGATCAACCATATTAAAATCACCACTTATAACCCAATACACATTATGAATTGTGCAAGCTATCCACCACCAAAGATCAACCCTTTGGCCACATCATTAGAGGCATAAATATTAATGAGGCCAAAAGGGTGGCTGTCAATATTAAATAGGACCCATATGGCATGATTGGTGGGGTCAACACCATGATCCATAAAAATGGTCACCATTTGGGATTAAAAATGGAATTTCAACCCCCACGCTCCCCATCATGATTATTGATTAACTAAAATATGAAATTCTAGTGTAATATGATGCTATGCAAGGTAGTAAATAAATGGGATAATGCAATACATAAATTACCCAAGCAAACTAAGCAATGTAATGTATAAACCCTAAATACAAAGAAAGGATAGAGATACTTAGCTTGCAATGATGTCGAGGGTATGCTGAGTTGGAAACCTACTAAAATGGAAGTATAGAATCTCATAACCATGCCCATAAAATTGTGTGATTGTCGATAACCCTGGACTAGGGCACCTATGAGGATAGGAGCACCCAAGATCTCCCATCCTTTTGGGCACTAGTGTTACGCCGGCTTTCGTGCTCGAATTTTTCTGGGTCACTAGGGTTTCACACTTTTTATCCTTTGGTCACATGTATGTCACTATATAGTTGTCGAATGTCGTTGTGAATCAAAAATGACTATGAGACTGTAAGAAACCACAAAAAGTATGAAAAACCTAAAAAAATAATGCAAATGAATGGGTCGAATTGACTCTCGCTACCACAATAGTGAGCTTACTAAGTGAGTGTTGCACTACATTTTAGACCCAAATGTAGTTCTGGTGTATGTGTGCATCATGTGCCCTAGGTGATCTTGTGCCACTTGGACTTTGTGAAGTAGCAAGAAATAACTAGATGTAGAAAATGTAATAAAATGTGTGCATGGAATAGAATAGAATACCTCCCCCTATGCTTGTGTGATGCAAATGAACTAACCTTGTCCTTATGATGGTGCTAATGGATGTAAATGATATCCAAATGGATGAAACTCTAGGTAGATGATAGTAGTGACTAGTGTTTGGTCCCTCATTATGGTCTCATAACTTTATATTTATAGGGTGCTCTTGATCTAATTTTGTAAGTAACTCGAAATGGCCAACCATCAAAAAGATAAGAAGATGAAATGGTTAGAAAGTGCCCAAAAGGTGGTGAGATAGTTATAAAAGGATCGGGGCACCCCTGGTGGGATCAGGCACCCATGGGAACCCTAGTATTGGCGTGGGTGCCCCAATCAATGATAATGTAATGCTAAATGACAAAATTTGATTGGGCATGTGGGTGCAAGAGGTCGGGAATGATGAAAAAATAAAGTAAGATGGCCAAAAGTCGGGGGTTAATTAGTAATTTCTTCACTCAAAACTCTCTAAATAGTGTTTAATTTCTTCACTACGAGACTAGGACTAAATAATGTCTAAAGTACATTAGTTTATGTATAAAACTATTGAAAAATTCTAGGCTATCATGCCAGATGGATTTACAAACCATATCTAACTGAAAACCTGTAATTTTCACTTCTTGCAAAAACAACACATCTAAATTGGAAATTTTTTGTCATGAACAATATAGTTGCGGTTGGATTCTCGTGAGACCCCGCATATTCTATGATAGGTAATTTATGGAAAATGGTGATCAAGGGCCATCTGTCAGTATCCGGACCATTTAAAGCATTGAACTAGTTCTACGCAACTAAGCATTTTTATGTTTGTAGGAAATTTTGTAGTTCATTTTTTTTTCACTCGGCATATTCAATGTTATATTTTTCCTCGATAAATTCCACATCGCGTACTAGGCTATGATCCCGAGATTAAAAATGAGGACTTTGGGCCATTTTGGATGGGCCTTGTGAACTATTGGTTAAGAGCAATGAAAACTTTGGAAGAATGGAGCCATTGCAAATGGGATTTATCTCGATCCATGGGAATCATGGCCACCTTGGGCGTGATGGAGAATTTAGGTAACTAGTTTAGAGATTTTTAGTGGCTTTTGGTTCCTTAGATTTTGGGCTACGAGGTTGTTCCTTAACTATCTCACGTGAGACATTTGAAACAAAGGCCTTGGGATGCGTTGATTTATTCTTTTTTCCATTCATCATCTTTTTGTCACCCCTCCTCCTAAGGGGTTTGGACACTTCTAGAGAAACATTGGCTATTGGGTGATTATGAGAGAGATAAAGAGGACATTCCTTGATCTTTTGATTAGAGGCCCGACACCAAAAGTAAGTGTTAAGTGATTGATATATAAGATACGCTGGGAATAATGAATGTATCCCATATGTATCTCCACAAACTCTCTTTGGATAGAACCACTTCGATACAAACACGCTTCTCTGAGATGGGCATTGTAAAAATGTTGAGGTTCTATATAGACCACCCACCTAATAGAAGAGGCAATTTTATGTAGAGAATGAATGCATGGTAAGGGGAGGGCAAGAAATTCCACCCAAACTGGCACTTTAAGTGCAGCATAATCAAAGACCACAAAGTCTTTGGTCTATGGAGAAAGAACCAACAAGGAATTGTGAACATACCAAGTGGCCAAATGGTTCAAAATGGTTGGGACATTAGACGGGTCAGAGAAGCAAAAAAGGAATAATCATTTGGTCATGTTCTATACACTTTGAGTTAGATGCCATGGGTGGCCCAACTGAAAGTTAACCCAAGATTTGAGCATGCATTTAGAGGGGATGCGACCCACAAAATACCCAAAGATACATAACTATTCTAACCATTGACATGCATCATCAAACATAGGAATAGGTAAAATTACATCCTGGGGGATGTATTACCTCATGGAAGACCTTTGGGATGAACTTATGAGGGTGTTTCGGTGGCAGTGCCATTGTTCAAAGCTCTACAATATCACTTGCGGTTTCAAGAACTAGGCTTGAAGTGGAAGAGATCATTATATAGAGGCACCAGAGGGTGAGAAAAGATAAAAAAACAAATAAAAATATTATCCCAAAGTGCCAAAAGAGGCCACGAATGATAAGAACGTGTGGAAGTAACCCTAGTAAAGCGAGTGACTCCAACTTTTTTCACTATGTGGTTTTAGATAGACATGCTTCAGATAATTATTTTGATTCTATCAAATTTTTATGAGAAAATACATCGCTTTGGTCAGCCTTTCACGACATAACCACCTTTAAAATAATATATAATCAAGTCAATCATACCTCATTTAGGGGCCCGACACTTTAAGAACTCATGAAAAAGTAAGCAAGAAAGGTACTTTGTAGTCTTTTATTCACCCACTCAATAGATATGTGCGTTGGTACTTCATCTAGACAAATTTGAATAATCACTAAGCATGTGATTTCACCAATTCCCTTTTTTTTATTCCTATCAGAAGGTTAGCATTCTTGTTTACCATATTCATAATCAAGATATCCAACTATGCATAGAGAAGTAACATTCCCATAACAATTAGGAAAACATATATAATAAGGAAACAAATCATTCAATAAGAACAATGAGTATTTTGAACACTGTCATGAACATATTTTTATTACATAACAAGCATTTGATTACAACAACATCATTTGTTTTGTGCACATGACATGCATGCTTTCATACAAACTCCAAAACTCATGACTACATAACATAAAAATCCTCAAGAAGCTCTAACTCGTGCTCGATATAGACTTACTCTTAACATAGTTACACTACCTATATACCTTCCTAATAATAGGTGTGCGTACAAAAAAACATGCATTCTTTTTGCATTATATGTTAATAATAGATTAACCTAAATATAGGACTTGTTTTAATCCTTTTATTAGCTCGACATGTGCATGATCTTCTTCTGTCCCTACATGTGATTTTTCCAAATATAGCTCCCTTTATGTGTGTCACAAGCTACCATAATTTTATCTATTTATAAACCTTTCTTGGATGCCACTCCACCTTTTCTCTTCTATTTTTAGCCATGTCTTTGGAAAATCAGATAAGTCCTGGACTCTGTCTACTCATGCACAAAACTTCATGCGTTGATCCCTCCTTTGTGCACATGCCCCTTGCATATGATTCCAATCCTTCATGCATGGCAAGTATTTTAGCAACTTCTCCCACTCAATATTACCCCACACTAAATTCATTTCCGTCCTCGGCAATGTGTCACCCAACTTATCTCTCCAATGAATGAATGAATCAAATAATTTTCAAAGAATAAAGGATAAGGCCAAAAATACCATGAACCAAAGAATAAGGAATTCCAATCAAATGTACAAGTTGCCTCGAGCTTTAGGTTGTTGGAACAGTATAGGAATTTTGCACTTAATGCATCTTTGAAATTTTTCCACTTTACAAGCTCCTTTGTGGCCTTTCTTGTCGCCGCCTCTACAATACCTAAAATTTGGTTAGGCACCACTTCATCCACTCTTCCCTTTAGTTCCTTGATGACTACACTCAACTCTGTAGTCACCCCCTCCAACATATCCATGTGTTCTAAGACCAAGAGTTAGATTTGCTTGATTCGAACTCCAGTGTATCCCTCAAAGCCTTTATTAGTTCCTTCTTTGCTGATACTTATGTCATGACCTTCGTACACTCAAGATATTTGATTCGAATCTTTCTTGAATTCCCTTGAGCTCTAATTCTTCTTTTGGCAATAGGTGCACTAAGGATAAGGTCACTCTTTTGACACCTATCAAAATCCAAATCAGCCTTGTTACTGACCTCCTTGACTTGTGTGAATAAATTCTCAAGCTTGGCATTTTTTCCCCTACAACTACTTTATTTTTTTCCTTTTCCTAGGAGAATTTTTGAGCAGACAAAATATTGTTCTAAGGAGAAGGCACACAAAATATGTGTGCACGGAACAAGGCACAAGAAGATAGGAAAGAAAACACGTGCCAAAATAGTTTGGCTTAGGACTTAGTCATATTTTTGGATAAGGGCTATTTTTGGAAGATAGCATGTGGAACACACATGGAGATGGAGACTTATGCTACACACAATGGTATTTTGGAACGAGCGGCTGATAAGTGTCATGTATGGTTTGAGATAATAATAGGATTGCTTCTTCCAATTAACTATATGACATCTATTATTAGAACACTTGCATGTATGCATGCTATTGTAAAGGCGCATGACTATTATCAACATGCGACCTATTTTGGGAAGTGCGTGGGCGGTGAAGGGTAAGTCCGACCTCTATAAATATGTATTGAACTATGTAGTTTATGATGTATGAGTGTGAATTATTGTAGAGTTATGCTGCTAGATCTGATGCGTGCATGACTTATGGATATACTTCATAATGTAAGAAGCTTCTGTGTTTTAGAGTGTTTAAAGTAATGGAGTATATTGGATAGATAATGGTGTTAAAAATAACTGAATCTAATTCATGTATGGTTAATCTTATTATAGTTATTTTTTTATTAATGGTTCTCTAAGATCTAGATTTGGATTATGCCTCGTGTGAAATGTTTATGTTTAATTATGGATCTGAATATGTTTTATCACCATCACACTAGCATCCTGGACAAGAAACTCTAAAGCGGGGCATGATACCTTTGTGTGCTTTGGGTGAGTGCTCATCTCAAGCTGAGTGATGTGCCAACATGAATGGGTTATTCATAGTAGATTCTAGGCTGCATCATTGGTTCCGTTGTTGGGACCTCTTTTTCAGCTGTTTTTAGGATGTTTCGTGATGAAGACATACCGGTTGACCCTAACAAGTGTTGAGGAGTGGATAAAATATTTGGAAGAAGAGTATACTTAGAGGTTCAACACTGGATCTGAGTTTGATGCATGCACGTGGGTGGAGTAGAACTTGTATGACTATCTATATGAGAGTTTCTTTACTATATTTCCGATAGAGTTGTATGAGTGGCTGGTTGCTTATGCATCTAAAAGGAATTATAGGTATCACACACTTATCTAGATGTAGGAAGAATTTCAGGCCCTTTATGATGATGATATGATTTGGATGCATGCTGTGGACACTTGGTTCTGTGGTGTTCTGAATAGCTATATTTTAGAGTACTCAATTTATACTTATTCTTTCCTAGAGGTAGCTGAGTTCTAGTTTTTATAGTATCCCAGGGGAACTTATCGCGCAAGGCATTGCACAGCAATCAAAATCTTGATGGTAACCCTGAAATTGGAAGAAAAACCAATGGCTAGCTAAACTCTACCATGTGCAGGGGTAGGAGTAGGTTTGGTGAAGGATGGCGGACCTAGCGATAGATAGGAAAAGAGAATAAATGCATCTTAAGTACAATGAGTTGAGCGAGAGTGAGATAGAGAAGAAGCAACGTGATATTGCAAAATGGATGATGTTGAGGAGAAATATGGCACATGAAGGATTTGGAGCTCACGTAGAAGGCATGGAGCTAGAGCATTTGAAACTCCCCGATTCAGGAAATCATGATAGGGAACCCTCCTCAGCCTCATATGGGAGTGTGCTAGAAAAAAATACATGGGCCATGGGCACACATCTAAAGCTACCGGACAACTTAGCCCTTGCGCTTGGTTTTCCAATATCTAGTACAACCAGTAGTCAAAAATCTAGTTTGGGGGTAGCAGAGAAGGAGTAAATCAAGTAGAAAGTGCATCTATAGATGGCAAATGTATTCTTTATTATTTGGAGGTACCTTTTCAGCGCATATCTTTGACACGTACTGAAGTGCATAGAATTTTGGACTCACTTCTAGGAGTAGTACCACCTCACAGACTGTAGGAGTTTAGTTTAGTACCATTGTTGGGACACATGGCAATACATTCACTGGTCCACTTCTAGCTACAGGTGGAGGATCTGGGGGGTATATGTGGCTCTAGTTCGGTGGGTGCGGAGGTAGAGGTAACACAAGAGGTTCTAGATCAGGTGGGCATGGTCCTCACCAACCCCAAAATATTTACATGGAGATGTCACTTCATCTTCTAGAGTATAAGGGAATAGAAGATGCTTTTGAGCATGTGCACATGTGTGAGATACTATGGCATGCAAAAGGAATAATGGCTTTTGAGCACAACGCAAGTCAATTTACAACTAAGTTACAGGACGCACACATAGTTGGTACAAAAAGTTTGACCCTGATCATACTTGTGTAGATTATGTAGCACTACGGGAAGCTTTCCTTAAGGAGTTTCATATCCCTGAGTTCGAGCAGAAGAGTATAAACATGCTCAAGGATATTAAACAAGGCACTATTGAGAGCGTTTAGGAATATGATGCCCATTTCAAAATGCTCTTGTCTAAACTTTTGTATGATATCCATCCAAACCAGCATGCACAGTGGTTTGTTGGGGGTATGATCACACCGTTTAGGAGGGTGCTGTCACATAAGACATATATGGATCTGCATGAAGCACTTGAAGCAATGTTGTGCACCGAGGTAGTCGGAAGTATAGAAACCGGGTGACCCCATTCTTGAAAGCACAGATTTTGTAGCTATGGCAAAGCAAAGTTGGAGAAACTATTGGCCAATTTAACACACAAGACATGCACTAGGATTTGGCATATAGATTGTGAAGTGGAAGGGCATCCTAAGCATAGTTGTCCCCATAGGTTGAAGTACGTTCATTGTTATTAGACTGCGATATATATCATTTAGACCATGATGCAAGCCACTTCCCATTATTATAATGCACAATAAGAAAGAATGTATCTTATTAAAGTAAGATTTTCCAGTCCATGACTCACAATACTTGAAGACTACATGTTGATTGGTCAGATCCATGATGTTATAGATATTGGTGTGTGACAGACAGGAGTATTAGATAATTCAAAAAGTAAAAGTGAGCACCATGATCATGATCACACTCAAGGGCACTATGATCGGAATGAGGGATGATTTGAAGGAAGTTGTGACAGAGGTCGAGGATACCATGTTAGATTTGAGGGCTAAGGTTGTGGTGGTGGGCAAGGTGAGTTTCCTCATGGAACATGTTATACATGGATCTCTTGATCACTATAGGCGTGAATGCCCTTAGAATATTACTTGTTCTTTTTGTGGGAAGAATCATAACTATGAGGAATTCCCGGACTTATATGAGCATCTTAGCAAGCAACATAAACATGAAAACGAGGGCCCAAGGATGGTTAGGATACATCGGACCATAGAAAATCAGTGGATACCAAATTCGGCATCGGAACCTCGGGTAGACTATGAAGATTACTACATGTCTTTGAAGCCGCACGTGCCAAAGAGACGTTACAAAATAAGCCTACCATTACTAAGGAGGAGGTTTTACATGCAAGATATCCATATCCTACACATCAGAAGGAGGTTTATCAGGAAACCATAGAGGTACTAATAAATATTTAGGGTGAAATACAATGTTTAAAGGAGCAATTGTGGAAGTTGGAACAAAAGAAGGTAGTAGAGATGGTCCAATCAGATGTTGATGATTTGAAAGAGGTATGCAAGATGTTACACCAGGAGAATATTATTCCATTACAAGGAAAATGGTTAAAGGAAACACTCCACGCCACTGGTATTGAGAATGGATGACAAATCTTGCATGCTAATCTTCCCCCTCATAGCTTGGATTATGACAAGGAAATCACTTTGAATGTTGTTATGGATGGATGGATTTTGAGAAATATATTGATTGACATAGGCGCGAAAGTAAATGTGCTTACTTTAGATGCATGTGTACAGATGGGAAGACCTCTATTATAGCCATCCTCTAATGTACTATTTATGGCTAATCAAACTAAGGCCACTCTAATTGGAGTTTTAAAGGATGCATGCATTACTATACAAGGTGTCAAGTTCACTAGGGACTTTGAGGTTTTGGCACTTGCAAAGCGGACAACTTCCCAGCTCTACTTAGGAACCCTTGGTGTTATGCAAATAATATATATCTACGGTTCAATAAGGGGTATATAAGTTTTGAGAACAAGGAAGAAAGAGTTATTATCCCTTTGATATATGAGAAATATGCACCTTATGTTGAACCTTTGAGTGAGGAAGACTTGAACAAAATTTATGTGTGTGCCATTAGAGATCCGAAGTACTTGAGCCATCTAAGGAAGGAATCCTCCAGTGGGAAGATGTACAGTCTATTAGTGATACTACAAGTATTGCTTGTGACAATTGGGTGCATGACACCTATGAGATGGTTGGGCACGAGGTAAGAAGCACATTTGCACGAGAGGAAAAACCTCATTGTATTAGGAGGATAGGTAACAACTCGTACCTTGGTATACTGGAGAAGGAGATCCTACGGTATTCCTACACACCATGGAGGAGTAGTGGATGGATCAAGTGGAGAGAAAAAATATGTTAGTGTATACCCTACGTAGGATGACAACTACTTTGGTGGATGGTTCACAGGATAATATCATAGAATGGAATGAAGTCATAATTTCTCTAACAACTCGGTTTTCAGAGCAACTCAAATATGCATATATCATGGTAATCAACATGTTCAACATCATGTTCAACAATGTGAGAGACTATGGACAATGGGGAAGGAAGCTTTACCACCTTCACTTTGGGTGCATAAACTTTATTCCACTTTGCAAGGCTTCGCATGAGCTTGGTATGTTTATACAAAACTACACGGAGAGACGGAAATTGATAAGACTTGATTACGGGAATGCCCCAAACTTTTGACTACTTCTCTACTAAACCTCTAGTGAGAGAGGAATTACGGGTTATGGAGCGCTTAACTATGGGAGACAGTGCAAAGGATGAAGAACTCATTCAGGAGTTATTTGGTGAGGAGGAACAAGGAGCATGTTTTGATGAAGTAGATGATACAAATGTCAAACTATTTACATATGCTTGCTTTGAGAAGGAGAAAGGAAATATGGTCTACATAGTGGATGATGAAGAAGTAGAATATCGAATATAGATCATTCATCGAACGCGCATGAGGTCTTAGGCAGTTCGAGATAAAACACACGTGGCTATCATGAACCTATGAAGACTAAGAAAGTGAACATTGGCAAAAATGTTGAACCCAAGGAGGCCATAATTGGAGATTACTTGGTCGATTAGAAGTAGCAAAGATAATTGAGTTACTTTGTGATTTCTAGGACTTATTCCCTAGGGGATACAATGAGTTGAAGGGGGTGCATGAGTTATTAGGTGAGATGAAGATTAAGCTAAAAGAAAGAGCACGCCTGGTCAGAAGAGACCTTACACAGGGGATGAACCCTAACTGCGCGTAAAAGTTAAAGAAGAAATTGACAAAATGTTGAAATCTGGAATCATTAAGCCCCTAGAAGAATCAAAGTGGGTTAACCCCATGATAATCAATATAAATAAAAATGGTCGGATTAGGATTTGTGTGGATTACAGGGAGCTGAATGCTGCATGTGTGATTGATCCTTTTCCTACGCCTTTCACCGAGGAAATATTAGAAGGTTTTGTAGGGAATAAAGTTTACTCTTTCATAGATGGATTCTCTAGGTATCATCAGGTTAGAATTACATAGGAGGATCAAGAGAAGATGACTTTCACCACTGAGTGGGGAAGTTTTGCATATACAATGATGTCCTTTGGTTTGAATAATGTGCCTACTATATTTTCGCGCATAGTTGTTCAAGCATTCCAGGATTTTATTCACAAATTCTTGTAGGTTTACTTGGATGATTGGACAATGTATGGGATTGTTAAGGATCATTGTGACAACTTGTGCTTAATGTTTTAAAGATGCAGAAAATTAAGCATCTCTTTAAACATCAAGAAGTGTGTGTTTTCTACACCTTTTGGAACTCTATTAGGGAACATCATCTGCAAGGAGTGTTTGTTAGTAGATCCAACTAAGGTTATGATTATTGTAGGCCTGGAGGAGCCTACCAGTTAAAGTGAGGTGCAAAAATTCTTGGGCCACACAAGGTATTACAAAAAAATTATCAAAGGATATGTGAATATTTCGCATCCTTGGAAGAGTTACTCAAAGGAAAAGGGACATTCTATTGGGGAGAACCAAAACATCGCGCATTTGAGGCATTGAAGGAGAGAATTACTACAACGCCTATTATACATTTTCCCTCACGGAACCAACCATTTCACATATATGTGGAAAGCTCTGACAAGACCATTGGTGTAGTGTTAGCTCAACATGGAGAAGGTATTATAGATCATCTTATCTGCTTTGCTAGTATAAATTTGACTCCATGGAACAAAATTATACAGCTATAGAGTGTAAGGGCTTGTCAATGATCTACATGCTACATAAGTTTAAATAATACTTGTTGGCAACACTTTTTGTATGTTATACAAATCATATGGCGTTAAAATACTTAGTAAATAAGCTCATTTTATAGGGGCGCATATGTCGATGGGTGCTCTTATTCCAAGAATTTGACTTTATAGTCATGGTAAAACCAGGTAAAAGTAATTGTTATCCAAAAATAAGCCCATCCTTATTTTTGGTTAACTACTTCTCTTTTCTCCTTGCTGGTACTTAAAATGGATTTTTGCACACTTTCAGAGATCCAAAGAATTCTGGAGATGGCTCTATCAGATAGAGATTCTCTTCCCCTTTCTAGAAAGGTAAAGAAATCTTTCTAACTCCTTGTATTTTTTGAGTTATGGCTCGGTGGAGTTAGGAGAGACATTTCCCAAGGCGGGCCCACAGAGCTAAGGAAGAAATTTTTCCAAAGGAGATGGTGGGTTGGCGGAAAGTGGAATACTTTTAAAACTTAGTATTTTTGGCTAAGAGGGCACAAAGGTAATTTTTGGCCCGCGAGCCCGCAAAGGCGCAAAAGAAGAAAATTTGCCTAAGGCCCAAGGAGGACACGTGGCATCATTTTGTGCAATGGTGCTAAGGTGGGTTGGTGGAGGATTTTGGGGACTTGGAAATTTTTGCCAAAAAATTTTCTAAGTCCAAAAATTAAACGCATCTCGAAGGAACCCAGAAGCGACATGTGGCAGGCCTAAACCAAAGCGGACCGGCGGGGTATCGGGGTAAAAAGTGAAATTTTTCCATTTTCTTCAAAAGGCATAAAAACAAAAGGGTGACCCATGGCCCCGAGGAATTAAGTGATGAGGTGGCATATAAAATCTGTAGTGGGGATGCGGATCTTTGGGGGTAAAAGTGAAATTTTTCCTTTTTTTCCAAAAGGTGTAAAAAATCAAAAGGAAGCCCTGCCTCCGCCGACCCCAATGGATGCCACGTCACCAGCGGAAGTGCGGAGGTGCGGAGAGTTTTGGGAAATTTTTGCAAAAGTGCATAAAGTAAAATTTGGGCCTGTGGACCCATTTTAAAATCTAACTTTCCTCCATTTTCACCCTAATTTGTGCCTTGAAATTCGTGCTCAAATTTGTGCCCTGATTTTGCCCTAATTTTTCAGATGGGCATATCTTTCGATCCAAAGATCATATTTGGGAAAGATTAGACTTGTTGGAAATATCTCGATCCCCTCTATGCATTAGAGGCATAAAAACATCATTTTTATGGGTTTTGATAAAGGAAAATCTAGAAACATCTTTCGTGCTTTCAATGCAAATCAGATTGCTTCGAACATGTCATTTTTTGCTCGATCCGCCATGGTTTCCTTCTCCCACACACCAAGGATGAAGAATCAACTTGATTTGATGGGGAAAAACCCTAAAATGTCTTCTCATGCCATTAATCCAAGATTAGATTGCTTTGAGAGTTGTGTTTTGCTAAATTCATCATTTTTTCTTCTAGCACACAAACAGAAACAGAGGAATCGATTTGACGGGTTTGCAGGCCGATTTGAAAGGGATTAATGGTGGGTGGTTGAGTTAAAAGATATGATTTGCTTCCTCCTTTGTTTTCTCTCTCTTTTCTTCACTATAAATGGAAAGGATTTGATCTTTTGTAATGTTGGATACAGGTGAATTTGTGGAGTTTTCAAACCTTTCCATGAATCTGTAATGCAAATTTTTGCCATTTTGGCCATTGTAATGCTTTGTATCAATTATGTGGAGCAATAAAATAAGTATGTGGGTGATTTTCAGCCCTTTTCTTACATTCATTGCATTCATTTGATCTTTTCATTGTAATTTGGTCATCTGTGCATGGTTGTAGTATTACATTTTTTTGGGTCTGTGTTTAAACAAAAAAATCTGTATTCATCATTCCTTGGTGCATCACCTTATTAGCTTAGATTAAATTTCATTTTTGCAATCTTCTTAACCTTGGTCCCTTGGAAAAGATTAGAATAGGTTGTTGAGTGAATCCTCTACAAACTGAATGCATGCACCTGAACAGAGGAATAGGAACCAACCTTTAATCTGGAGAGTTTTCCCATCTTTGCAAAGTCCCACACTTTGGGGAAAACTCCATGTTAATCAGATCACACCAAATGACAAGTTTGAATCACTAAATCAGAGTGGTCATTTGGGGGTGCTGTGATTTTTCACTAACAGTTTTGGCACGCCCGGTGGGAGCCATGAGAGGTCTCCACTTCATCACAACAAGATTGATGTGCACTTGTTGCAATCTTCAACTTATAAGAAGCTTCAAATTTGCATATCTAGTGACTCCAACAGAGGAAGAATCCACTGGTTTTAGCAGCCCAAGCTTGGGAGATTTATGAGAAAAACCTAGTCTAGAGAAAGGAAAGAAGGTATATTTGAATACTTGCATCTATCCCATGCAGTAGAAAGGAGAGGAAGAAGAGTTCAGAGGTCTCCATCTCCACCAAGTAGAACCTTGTCAACACCTCCACTGCAAGGCCTTTATTTCAGTCTGCAAGGGTTCTTAGGCCAATTAGAATGGCACAACCAAATCCATATGTCAATTTTACTGGTAGTAGTCCACTTTCTCTGAATGCACAAAATCTAGTTCCAATTGCCACTGAAAAATATCCCATACTTCACTGGAGAAAATCAGACCACTCTTGGTGACCATGTTTAGGATATTGCAAATTTTTGTGCAATCCATGAGATTGTGGAGATGGATATTGCAGTTAAGTTGGCTTCTTCATTCAATTGAAAATCCTCCATTCAAAAACCGGGACTAGCTACGCATGCACACCCTTCATAACCAGTTTGGAGAAAAGGGAGATAACTTATCTCTATTGGAGCAATTAACCACCATCAAGAGGGCTCCCAATGAGCAGCTAACAAACTTCAATTTCAAATTTCAGAGAACATGGGACATAATTCCATTGGCTGTGAGACCAACAACTCAAGGTGCTTTCTTATATTTCCTTAAATCTTTAAATTATGATATTGTTGTTTTGATTCAGTCCATGGGGGTACAACTCTACCAGAAGCCTACAATATTTTAGTTAGAGATGAGAATTGTCTAATCCAGGCTGGTAAACTTGCACCCAAGCCACCTATGCCTCTTTACCCAGATTTAGAAAATCCAAATACCAGCCAAGCACCTACCTTAGCTCCCATTCCCACTCCAAGAAACCAGAGCTCAAATGAAGCCTCTACTTCATCTTCCAATTCCTCAAATGAGCTCCAAGAGGTCATGAAACAATTGCAGAACCTGGGGAATGAGCTGGTCACACTTAAGAGGCAACAAGCTCATAACATCGACCTCCATATCAGCCTCATGCCCAACCAAATAGGCCTCCATATCAGCCTAATAGACCACCTTTCCAAACTACAAATCCAAATCAGGTCAGGCCTCCTGCTAACAGACCATACCAACCCTATAATCCCAATGCTACATCTACATCTAAAGCCTTAGTGAGTACAAAACAACATGGCTCAAGAGTATGATTGGTGTTTTCCATGCAATCAACCTCACAACCAATCAATGTGCTTCAATGGGGCCTTGAATCAAGCTCTAATGGTAACAACAACTAGTGTAGGACAAGAGACAGATCAAGAAGCAAACCAGCAATCAGAACATCTCAGCAAGAGCCAAACCCAAATGAAGCCACACTTGTGAATTGGGTAGGTGAAGACTTCTGTGGGATGAACCAAACACTTTCTCAAAGTATAACAGCCAACACACAGTCTAAAAAGAGGAACATTGGAGATGGAAAACCACCAAGCTTAAGTGATTCACAACCCTCCATCATTCCACAAGGTGTTAGCAATCAGAATGCAGCTCCAAATGTGTAGGGGCAGCCCAAACTACCTTCCAGACCAGCTCAAATGCCACTGTTATAACACATGTGCAAGAGAAAAATGTGTAGAGAAAGGGACAACAGAGAGATGTTTCATCTCCTTTTAATATCATTGAGCAAATGAAGAAGACCAATGTAAACATTTCCATGTGGGATTCATTAGCTATCCCAGGCCAAAGGGATCTCTTGCAAGCTGCCATGGTTAACTGGCCAGCATCAAGTCAGCCATCCAAAGGGCAAGAAAAGGTGCTTATTAACATAGCTCAGCCTGCAGTACAACAACATGGAGGTCAGCCAAGCAAGAGTTTGAAACCTCCACCTTTCTATGTGTCATTGATTGTTGGAAATCACTTGGTACACAATTGCATGATTGATTTAGGGGTGAGTAGTTCAGTAATGCCAAAGTAGATAACAAATCAATTGGGTCTAAAATATGAGCCAGTGATGAAGGGAGTAGTGCAATTGATGGATGGAACAGTAGCAACAATGGAGTCATCAAAGAGCTAAGTTTGACGCTACATGCATGTCCAAATGTCATAGTGTTGTAAGATGTGTCTATGATTAACCTTCCACCTCTCTTCACCATATGTTTGTCAAGGGATTTCACAGCCAAAATTGGAGGCTACTTGTCTGCTGATTGGTCACATATGTTGTTCAAAATGAGGTATGGAGCTAAGGCCACCATAAGGTCTGAACCAATTACTAATTTCCATATTGAACCTCACACACCAAGCCAAATAAATGCTAACTACTCAGCATTTGACCAAGAAGATTGTCCAAACACTTATGAAGCTGACACCAAAGTTGGATCAATTCCAGATTTGACTCTTGATGAATGGGAAAATAAGGTGCATGCTTTTGATCCCTATACAGAAATAGAAGAATATGAACTGGGCATTTACTATTTGCATGAGGAGAATCATCCTCTTCCTAGCATCACCAAACCAAGCCTCAAGGATGATAATGAAGTATGGCAGTTTTTCTTTGATGGTTCAAGGAGTAGACAAGGAGATGGAGGTGGTGCAATGTTGGTTTCACCACAAGGCATCAAGTATTATTCAACCTTCAAATTCCAGTTTACATGCTCAAACAACACTGCTGAATATGAAGCTTTGGTCTATGGTCTTCATGTGTTTGGTGATAGTGAACTCATTGTAAATCAAATCAGAGGACAACATGCTACTAGGAATGACCTACTCAGAAGCTACAAAAATAGGGTATGGGATCTTATTGAGGATTTTGAAGCCTTCAACATTGTATCCATACCTAGGAAGGAGAATGAAGCTGCTGATAGGCTTGCAACAGTTAGAGAAAATTTTGATGTGGTTGATAACATAAAGAGAGAAAAACACAACCACACATCCATGTGATTGTGAGGCCAATAGTGCCAGAAAACAACACAAGCTAGCAAGTGTTTGAGAATGATCAGTAGATCATTAATTTCTTGTAAGAGGAAGTTGAATTCTCAGCTAGAAATCAAGATAAATTGGAGCAGCAATATGGAGATCAAATAGTGCAGCTGAGGACAAACAAGCTTCCAAAGGGTTTGGTGACTTTGGAATCTATCTTCAATCCCAATGATTAGTTTCAAAAGAGAAGGCTAATATACAGATCAAAGGAGAAGACTCAGAGTCAATTCTAGTTGAGAAGGCAAAGCACTCCAAATTGGTAAGGTGGCCACCGAGCAAGAAAGGTATGAATTCATGCAACTCTACCAAGAGTTTCCAGATGTATTTTCCTAGAGTTATGAGGATCTAAGGGGGTTTAATCCAAAGTTGGCACAACACACAATTGAGCTAGACCCAAATGCTAAGCCAATCAGGAAAAAACAAAGACCAGTCAATCCACACATTGAGCCTCTTATGAAGAAAGAGTTGAATAAGTTGATAGAGGCAAGTATCATATTTCCAATCAAACACTCAAGTTGGGTTGCAAACTTGGTCCTAGTCAGAAAGAAGAATGGAGAGATTAGGCTATGTGTTGACTTCAAAGATTTGAATAGAGCATCTCTCAAGGATCACTACCCACTCCCCTCGATGGAGCAGATTTTGCAAGTGGTGTCTGGATCAGAGAGGTTCTCTCTCCTAGATGGTTATTTGGGATACAATCAGATAATGGTGAAAGAGGATGATCAATTCAAAACAACCTTCACCACCAAGTGGGGCACCTATGCCTACAGGAAAATGCCATTTGGGTTGTCTAATGCCGGAGCCACTTTCCAAAGGGCAATGGATATGGCATTCAAGGGATTAATTAACCAAATAGTGCTGATCTATTTGGATGACATCACTATTTTTTCCAAGAATGCAATAGATCATCTCTTCCATTTGAGGCAAGTTTTTCAGAGATGTAGGAGATTTGGGGTGTCACTAAACCCCAAGAAATGCATATTCTTAGCTCATGAAGGTAGAATTTTGGGGCATATTGTGTCAAAAGAAGGCTTGGAAATTGACCCAGATAGAGTTGAAGCAATCAGAGCGTTGCCCTTGCCAAGCCATAAGAAGGCCCTTCAAAGTTTTTTGGGGAAGATTAATTTTGTGCGCAGATTTGTACCAGATTTCACTGCCCTTGTCAAGCCAATAACGTTGATGTTGAAGAAGAACATGGCGTTTAAATGGAAAGATGAAGGGAGAGTGAGATTTGAAGCTATCAAAGAAGCCATATCACAAGCTCCCACCCTCGTGAACCTATATTTCTCCAAGGATTTCACGCTCTATGCTTTTGGCGGTGTTGATACAATTTCTGCAATTTTGGTACAATCAGAACAATGAAGGTGCAGAGCAGCCAATTACTTTTTTCAGCCAAGGTTTGGAAGGCTATGAAGTGAAGTATTCCTTCATCAAAAAGTAGGTCTTGGAAGTGATCAGAGGGTTGAAGAAATTTAAACATCTGGTTTCAAATAATAAGATCCAACTGCTCTTCGATGAAGGAGTAAAATACTTCCTTCTTAGCAAGGATTTGAATGAAAAGCATGTTGGATGGATTACTTGTGTCATGGAGTATGACATTGAGATCAAAGTCACCAAGCTGGTCCGTGGAAAGGGACTGTGTGAGCAACTAGATGAAAAGGAAATTGTTTTTGTCCTACAAAATGGTCAAGAGGAAGAAGATGATGATGTGCCCATTTCTTGCTGGACTCAAAACATTATACACTTCTTACAAACAGGCCTATGCCCTCCAGAATTGAGCAAGGAAAAGAGAAGACACTTCAGGCTGCAAGCTATCCCTTATGTGCTTGTTGGTGGCATCTTGTTTAAAAGGGACATCAATGGCGTTCTGTTAAGATGCATTGGATCAAATCAGATTGAGAAAATGTTGCAAGAATTCCATGATGGAGCAGATGGAGGTCATTTTGCTCCAAGGGTGACAACACTTAAGATTATGAAGGTAGGTTATTACTGGCCCAGAGTGTTTAGTGACTGCTATGCATGGATAAAAAAGTGCAAGAATTGTGCACTCTTCAGAGGTAAAGAAAGGTTAGCAACACTTCCATTGCATCCAATCTCGGTTGACCAGCCATTCATGCAATGGGGATTGGACTTCATTGGAGTCATCAATCCAAATTCGAGTCAAGGCCACAAATGGATTTTGACAGCAACTGATTATTTCACTAAGTGGACCGAGGCAGTGGCACTCAAAGAGGCAAATGAATCTAGCATACTAGATTTCTATGAAGGGTTAGTAACCAGATTTGGAGTGCCAACCACCATTATATCAGACAATGCTTTGGCATTTATAGGCTACAAGATCACAGAATGGGTTGTTAAGAATGGGATCTATTTGAGCACCTCATCAAATTATTACCCTCAAGGTAATGGCCAAGCTGAGTCTACAAACAAAAATCTTCTAAGGATTATCAGGAGGACTCTTGATGAAAATCAAAGAACTTGGCATTCAAAGCTCAAATCAGCTCTATGGGCTGATAGGACAACGCCCAAGAGATCTACAGGAAGCTCTCCATTCAAACTTGTCTATGGGAAAGAGGCAAGTGTTGCCCATGTCACTTGAGTTGCCAGCATTGGAACTCATGAAGTAGCTGGAAATGTCTGATTTTGAACCCATGGAAGCCATGTATGCAGAGCTGATGGAGTTAGAAGAGGCCAGAGAACATGCAGCCCAAGCAATGGAGAAAGATCAGATCTCAATCAAGAGATGCTTTGACAAGAAAGCAAGAGCAAGAAATTTCCAAGAGGGAGGTCTAGTTTTGAAATGGGATGCTAGATAGGGTGAAACCAGGGAGGCATTCCAAGTTTGATGCCATTTGGAGTGGCCCCTACATGGTCACAAAATGCAAAAGTAACAATGATTTCCAATTATCTACATTGGATGGTGAGGAGTTGCAGATTCCAGTGAATGGAATCTATCTTAAGCATTGCTACTAAGAGGGAAAATTTCTTACCTTGTACATATTAGTTTAAGTTTTCCCATTCCTCTAAGTGCTTGTGCACATTGCTTTGTTGTAGCTTAGGTTGTTTTCTTCCTAAGTGCTTTGCACACTCTGCATGATCTACTTAGAACATGTATGATCTCAAGTTTTGTACATAGTTTTGGTGCTGTTTTGTTGCTCTTGCACAGTTCACTTCAATGGCAGATTGGTGAAACTCAGCCCAAGTTAGTGGATTTCCAATTGACTCAGAGATCATTTTTCAAAGTTCACATCAGTTTCAGGTTATTACTCAGGACCCCATGCCCAATGGAGGCTTCAAGGTAGCTGATCATTTCATCTAGTAGGTAGATGACCCCTCTGAGTCACCAAAATTGTTATCCAAAAATAAGCCCATGCTTATTTTTGGTTAACTACTTCTCTTTTCTCCTTGTTGGTACTTAAAACGGATTTTTCGCACACTTCAGGCATCCAAATAATTATGGAGATGGCTCTATCAGATAGAGATTATCTTCCCCTTTCTAGAAGTTAAAGAACTCTTTCTAACTCCTTGTATTTTTTGAGTTATGGCTCAAGCAGAGTTAGGAGAGACATTTTGCAAGGCGAGCTCGCAGAGCTAAGTAAGAAATTTTTCCAAAGGAGATGCATGGGTGGCGGAAAGTGGAAGACTTTTAAAACTTAGTATTTTTGGCTAAGAGGGCACAAAGGTAATTTTCAGCTCGCAAGCTCCTGCAAAGGTGCAAAAGAAGGAAATTTACCTAAGGCCCAAGGAGGACTAGTGGTATCATTTTTGTGCAATGGCACTAAAGGCGGGTTGGCGGAGGATTTTGGGGACTTGGAAATTTTTGCCAAAAAAGTTTCTAAGTCCAAAAAATTGAACGCATCTCCGAAGGAACCCAGAAGTGACATGTGGAAGGCCTAAACCAAAGGATCAAGAGGGTATTGTGGTAAAAGTGAAAATTTTCCTTTTTTGCCAAAAGGTGTAAAAAATCAAAAGGAAGCCCCGCCTCTGTTGACCCCAATAGATGCCACGTCACCAGTGGAAGTGCGGAGGTGCGGAGAGTTTTGGGAAATTTTTACAAAAGTGCATAAAGTAAAATTTGGGCCCGTGGATCCATTTTCAAATCTGATTTGCCACCATTTTTTTCCCTAATTCGTGCCTTGAAATTCGTGCTCAAATTTGTGCCCTGATTTTGCCCTAATTTTTAGATGGACATATCTTTCAATCCAGAGATCAGATTTGGGCAAGATCAGACTTGTTGGAAAGATCTTGATCCCCTCTATGCATTAGAGGCATAAAAACATCATTTTTAATGGGTTTTGATAAAGGAAAATCTAGAAACATCTTTCGTGCTTTCAATGCAAATCAGATTGCTTCAAACAGGTCATTTTTTGCTCGATCCGCCATGGTTGCCTTCTCCCACATGCCAAGGATGAAGAATCAACTCGATTTGATGGGGAAAAAACCCTAAAATGTCTTCTCATGCCATTAATCTAAGATCAGATTTCTTTGAGAGCTGTGTTTTGCTAAATTCATTGGTTTTTTCTAGCATGTAAAACATAAATAGAGGAATTGATTTGATGGGTTTACAGACCGATTTGAAAGGGATTAATGGTGGGTGGTTGAGTTAAAAGATCTGATTTTCTTCCTCCTCTGTTTTCTCTCTCTTTCTTCAGCTATAAATGGAAAGGATTCGATCTTTTGTAATGTTGGATATTTTGGCTTTGCTCCTCCCTTTTCTCTATTCTGTAGCGAATTTGTGGAGTTTTCAAACCTTTCCATGAATCTGTAACGCAATTTTTTTCCATTTTGGCCATTGTAATGCTTTGTATCAATTCTGTGGAGCAATAAAATAAGTCTATGGGTGATTTTCAGCCCTTTTCTTACATTCATTGCATTCATATGATCTTTTCATTGCAATTTGGTCATTTGTGCATGGTTGCAGTATTACATTTTTTTGGGTCTGTGTTTAAACAAAAAAATCTGTATTCATCATTCCTTGGTGCATCACCTTATTAGCTTAGATTAATTTTCATTTTTTGCAATCTTCTTAACCTTGGTCCCTTGGAAAAGATTAGAATAGGTTGTTGAGTGAATCCTCTAAAAATTGAATGCATGCACTGAACAGAGGAATAGGAACCAACCTTTAAACTGAGAGTTTTCCCATCTTCGCAAAGCCCCGGACTTTGGGGAAAACTCCATGTTAATCATATCACACCAAATGACAAGTTTGATTCACTAAATTAGAGTGGTCATTTAGGGGTGCTGTGATTTTGCACTTACTGATAATTCTAGCCTGCACTCAATTATCAAGGATTCAATCGGGGGAGGATACATGCGAGATAATTGCATACAATGTCGATGCATAGTTGTATAGGTTACATCACGCACCTTCGAATTGGAGGATATTGCTATCTTTTTACGCACAAGTATGGAACTAGAAGGAATGAAAGCCTTAGAGAAGAAGAAGCTTTATACCTTTCATGTTGATTAGTGGTGACTTATAAAAACTAGGACGAGATGAAGTATTACTCCGGTGTGTACTAGAACATGAGCGCATGGGTATTATGGAAGAGGCTCATGACAATATTATAGGTGGGAATTATATAGGTGATGTCACCGTTTGTAAGATTCTACTCATTAGATTATGGTGGGAGACCCCGTACAAGGATTATAAAGAGTATTTTAAGGCATGTAATCATTGTCGGTGCCTTAGTAAACCGGGCAAAGAGATGAAATGCCTTTCGTGCCTATTACTAGTGCAGAGCCGTTTGAAAAATGGGCAATAGACTTTGTGAGTCCTATTTCCCAGCCGCGTGTAGAAATAGATCATGCTACATAATCACTTATAAAAATTATCTTACAAGGTGGACGGAAGAAACACCTATAAAGGATCGCACAACAACTATATCAACAAGGTTCTTATGGGAAAATATTCTTACTAGGTATGGTTGCTTGAATTTGAGTTTGACAAGTGGCGCAGAGGCACACACTTCTTGAATGAGACAATTAGAATATTGTTGGATGAGTTTATGGTCACGAACTACAAGACTACACCTTATCACCCTCAAACAAATGGGATCGTTGAGGATTTCAACAAGATATTGAGCTAGACCTTGACAAAAATTTGTGATGTTGGAAGGAAAGATTGGGATGATAAAGTTTTCATTGTACTTTGGGAATATAGAAAAATATTCTATCTACTCAACACCAATTCTTATTTTGATGGCCTCGCACTACTCTTGATGTTTAGAAGCAACATTCCGACCAATTCCTCAAGATATTCCATTTCATCATTATAGTCTTTCTATGCTTGGCTTACTAGGGTGGGGCATGCACCTATTATTTATTTCACTAAAGCGCCCTACCCTATCATAGGATTCATTCGTGTGATTCTTCTCCCCTTGATAACATCCTTCAAGCTCTCCACTTTGTGCTCCTTATTCTTATTTTCTTCTACCATGAGCCTCATGGTATCCCCCTTATTAATATGTATGTGTGTATCCTTCATTGTTAGCTTATTCAAGGTGTTGCATGCCTGTTCATGATTCAGCCTCATGGGGTCAAAATTTTATCTTGGTTCCCCAATTACTTCATAAATCTAAAGTGAAGTAAGACCTATTACTAATCTCAAACTTTGTATCTTCCGCATGTGTATGCATACTCCATAATAACATCTTTTTTTTTTGTGAGAGACCTCCTTCCTTGTTTAGTAGGTCTCACAAAAAAATTCTTCGTAGGGACTATACTATGAAATCTCACCTCAATGCCTTTGTAGGATCATCAACAAAACCCATATGTGGTGATTGGGGAGGTATTTGTTTCCTTACCACTTTATCCTTGGTCTCGCGACTTCTTTGGTGTGAATGGCCCCGTGTCTTTGGTATCACCTATGCCACCTTTATCCCTTTGATGACATAAAAGTCATCATCTTCCTTATTTCCCCTCGGGATCCTCCTTGCCATCGGTTTTTTCTCCCCGCACGGGCTTCTATGCCTCTGGCCCTCCTCATGTTTCTATGGGCTAGGATCTGTCATCTATCAGTGGCTCTCTTATTGCCTCCCATGCATACTTCTCGCACCCCAACTCTTCTATCACCTTCTCCTCCAATTCTTCCTCATCATCAAAACCACGTGGGCCCTGCGTGCCCTTTTTAGTCCTCGGAGGACTTACCTTAGTCGATGAGAGGTCTTTGTGCCCTCACTATGCTTCCTTATTTTGTATTGCATCCCTTTTTCGTGACCTTGATCCATTGCAACATTTTCTTCATATTCTTGGTTGGGGACTTCTTTCAACACCTTTTTGGGATCTTCAAGGTATGATTCTTTGGTTGAGTCATATGAGAGTCAAATACCTCAATATCTTCCCCATATTTTGTCTTTGGGCACAACACAACAAAAACCTTACATATCATTCCTCCGATTGTGGCATTCATCATGGGGTTCAAATCCAAGGTGTTTTACTCTTAGGTCTCCAAGTACGTTGGCCTGGTAGCATATCCAAAGGTTGTGCGAAAGGTATGCCACTCGAATCCACCTTTTCTACATCAAAGTTAAACCCTTGTGTATCCTTTATTTTTTTCACTACACATTTAAAGTATTTTGTTGTGAATGCAAATGATAGTTTGTACCACGACTCCATTTATCCATTAGCCATCATAAAATATGCAAGGCTAAAGTGTTGCATTACTGCAAAATTTTCTGATCCCCACTCTATCCTGGTAACTCCCTTAGTATGTGTCATTAATTTTCAAAGGTTTTTTATATCTTGTTATACCACTTATCCAATCATGCCTTGTACTAATTGTTTAAGGTGCCCTTACATGTAAAATTTGCAAATTGCATTGCGGGGGACTTGTCTTTTGTGGGATGGACCCACATATCCTCTTCTTCTAGTCATGTCTAAGACACCAACTTCCTATAATACAATGAGTAACAAAATCAAACCCCACATGATATTCTCTCCTTTCTCGGCTTAGCACCTTATCCTCCTTGATAATCCCCTCAAAAATGAAGTGTGTAGTGTTACATATTTTGTTTTTGAGCCATCTTGTGTGCGATGTAGAGGAATTTCTTGTTCACTTACCCCCATCTCTCTAAAGCACCAAGCTTACAAATCACCAATCTGCCTACTACCCTAGCTACGAGGTCTCGTAATGTTTTCCATATCTATGACTCTACCCCCTTTCATACTACAAATTAGTTGCTAATTCATCAATATTTGCCTCATATCATAGATCTAATTCCAGATCTTCTCTTATCTCCTGCAACCTGTAATGCACCCAATCAAACAAGTAGTAATCCTCATTCTATAGCCCTGCAAAATAGAATTAGTATTCATGTACCCTTAACACCAACCATTGGAAGAGGTGTGCAGGCCTCCCAAAGTATGGCATCTAAAACAATTACAGGACCCCATGCTCTCAAGACTCTTCCTTACCTAGTCATCTATCAGTAATTGAGATTTTGCATTCCTATTTGGAAACTTTGACAACATGTCCTTGTTTTATGCCACCTTGTTCCCTAGTAGCACCTGTGATTGAACTCACTAAGTTTTCATTGTATGAGCTATGAGGTCCACTTTGTAGAGCCATAATTACTTCTAGGGGATACACCATTTTTGAGAACACTTCCTCTGGTGGGTCTTCAACCTCAGTATTCTTGGTTCTTCCCTTTCCTTTTCACTTAGATGATGCTGAGGTATCCTTCTTAGGTGTCATTAATAATTCTCATGTCTTCACTTTAACTAGTGCCCTAGGTTTTCTTACTCCTCAACCCTTGTATGCCAAAACCTTGGTATGCCTTACGTACCTTACTTTACAATATCTGATCCCTACGAACCCTAGTTATTCAATATCCACCTTCTACAAACCCTACCTTTTCCATGCCCTCAAGTTCTCACTCAAACTTTTTTTTTTCCCACAAAGGAGCTCCACACAAATTCCTCCATGCTACTCAAGTTTTCTCGCTTGTTGATTCGATTTGTCTTGAGTTGGCTACTTAGCTACTCTTGGTTGCTTAGTTTCAAAGATATTCAAATGCACGATAATAAAAATAACTTTATTTTACCCTTTTTATATCTGTCTCTAGTTAAAAATTCCACCGATTTACTTTTTGGCTTTAAAACACTTTTTCCCACTTTTATGTTTTAAAGTACTTTTTCCTTTTAAAACACCTTTTTCCTCCTAACGAATTTTTTTCTTTCTTCCATGAATTTCTTGTGAACATGAAACACTCATAACCTTCTAGTGTGCCTAATACTTTCTAAGCTCAAAGACATCCTGTGTGCCCTTCCTTGCACCATAAACCATATTTCTCTACACTTCATAGAAAGTAGTACCTCTTGTTTCTTCCGCCCTCACATTACACTATGCGATCTCTTATTTTCATGGCTCCTAATTTGAGAAAACCTCCAAGCACCATCATCTTAACTACCGTAACACCTTCCTTTTTCTTATGCGTGTTAACAATCCCTCCACCAAGCACTTGTTCTTGAAATTGATGCACACACCTCTGATCCAACTTCAATGTAATCCCAACATCCAATATTTCATGTTTAATAATCACATTTGTTTCTACCCCACACTAAAAGTATGTGCAATCCTATGCACATCAACTCAATTAGTAGTAATCATCTCCTACATGCGAACATGCTTATTACAACAAAACAAGCAAAGTAAAAAAAAAATAGGAAAGGAAATCTAATCTAAGTGGAAATATTGCCTTATTACAAACACAAAGAAGCTTATTTATAGTAGGACTTCACCTAATCTCATTTAAGTTACCAGAAACTTGGTGTCATCTAGTTCTTGTAATTTACATGCATGTGGTTCAAGTATCTTGGTCATTACAAAGGGTCCTAACCAATGAACCTTCAACTTCCCTAGGTGGCGTGCAAACTTGGATTCATATAGAAATACCATATTTCCAACTGTAAGAGACTTTTTATTGATGTTCTTTTCATGCCAAGCCTCGTATCTTACCTTCTCTATGTTCTGGCTCCAACATGCAATGACATATTGCTCATCTAATTGCATTAATTTCTGAATGTTCTCTTCCACATATTTTTCATCATATAATCCACCTACGTGTATAATACATAGGGATGGTAATAAAAATCCCATGTGTAATACAGATTCCACACCAAACACAAACATAAAGGGTGTGGCCTTGTTTAACCATTTATAGGTTGTTCTATATGCCCAAAGAACAGTTGATACCTTGTCATCCCAATCCTTTCTTCCAACATCACATATTTTCGTTAATGTTTGGCCTAAGATCTTGTTGAAAGCTTCAACAATTCCATTTTCTTGAGGGTGATAAGGAGTATTCTTATGGTGTGCTACCATAAACTTTGTCAATAGAATTCTAATTGTCTCATTCAATAAATGAGTTCCTCTATCACTCATCAAGCTCAAAGGGCATCCGTAGCTACTAATAATGTTCTCCCAAAGGAACCTTGTTGTTATAGCTATATCACACAATCTTTTATAGGCATGGTCTCTACCCACATGGTCAAGTAATCAATACATTTAATAAGTATCTCGCCCAATCTTGTGCACAAGTGGTGTAATAAGTCCCACAAAATCAACAACCCAATTCTCAAAAGGTTCCACACTCGCTATAGGTTACAAAGGAATTTCATCTCTACTTCCAGGTTTTCCAAGTCGTGACAATGATCACATGTTTTGACATAAGCCTTAACATATTTGTAAAATGTCTCCCACCACAAGTCGGCTAGAAGGATCTTAGGTGAAGTTACATCTCCTAGATAATGTCCTCCTGCAATTCCTCTATGAGCTTCCTCCATAATAGCTTTGCACTCATGCTCTAAAACACACCTACACAAGACCTCATCTCTGCCCATTTTATACATTTCTCATCCAATGATATGGTATGGCATATCTCAAATAGCAAGCTGCTTCTTCTCTAATATTTTCATCTCATCTAGCACAAGTCAATGTGCAAAAATACTACTATGTCCTCCAGATCAGTGGCACATGGTTTAACTTGAAAAAATGTGCATCAAGCATAGTGTCATCAATGCTCTGTGTGTCCTCTCTAGAATTGATCCTTGATAAGTTATTAGGTCCCAAATTGCTCTTTTGTGGCTTGACTACAACTGTGAAATCAAATTTCTGAAACAAGAGTATCCATCGGTAGATGTGCCCTTGTAAAACAGGTTTATTGACCAAGTACTTAAATTCCATATGATCTATAAAAAATATGAACAGTTTAGCCAATAAATATCATCAAAATTTATGAAGTGCATAGATCATGGATAATGCCTCGTGCTTAGTTGTATTATAAATTTTCTCCGCTAGTGTTAACTTCCTACTTGCAAATAATATGGGATGATCTACATGACCCTCTCGTATATGCATCAGACTACTCCAATAGCCACACCAAAAGCATCAACATGTACATGGAAAGGTTTGTTCCATGAAGGGAAGCACAAAATTGGTTTAGTGGTAAGTTTCTCCTTTAATGTTTCAAACATCTTTTGTTGTTCATCACCCAATAAAACTTTCCTTTAGCTTTGAGTAATTCTTCTAGGTGCACGGAAATCTTTGCATATCCCTTGATAAATTTCTTATAATAACTATAATCCCCTAAGAAAATGTGTAATTCAATATGATTGGTAGGATATTCTAATCTCATGATCACTGTTATCTTATCCAGATCTACCAACAACCCATCTTTACAAATTATGTGACCAAACAAAGTTCTAAAGGGTGTAGAAAACTTCACTTCATTATATTAAGAGATATACTTAACTTCCTCCATATTTCAAATATGAGCCTTAGATTGTCACAATGATCCTTTACAAGCCTAGAGATGATCCATTCATCTAGGTAAACCTGCAAGAAATTATGGATGAAATCATCAAAATCCTATACAACTATGCATGAGAACACCGCTAGCACATTCTTCAATCCAAAAGGCATTAAATTATATGCAAAACTTCCCGATTTAGTGGCAAAGGTAGTATTATCATGATCCTCAAGCGTGATCTGCGCACTGGTGATAGCCTAAGAACCCATCAGTGAAGGAATAGATCTCACACCCTGCAACTCCCTCAAGTATCTCTTCTATGAAAGTCGTAGGAAAAGGATCTATGACACATGAAGCATTAAGTTCCTTATAATCAACACAAATCTTGATTTACTGATCTTTCTTGATGTTGATCACCATAGGGATAACCCACTTAAATTCCTTAATTTGTTTAATGATTCCATACTTAAGCATATTTTCAATTTCTTCTTTCACCTTCACACACATGTTTGGATTCATCCAATAAGGCCTTTTCCAAACTGGAAGCACACCTTATTTTAGCTTAATATTCATCTCTCTTTTTGAGGGTGTATACCTTGGAACTCATGATAAACTCTTAGAAAAAAATAATGGAAATCATGCAATAGCTCAATGATCTTTTCTACCTCTTGTTTTGACCAGTAATCTCCAATTATAGCCTCCTTAGGTGCATCCTTAGTGTTGATATTAACCTTCTTTGTATTTATAGGATCATGGTATGCATGAGCCTTTTCATCCACAATGTCCATTACCTCACATGCACCCTTTGTATGGATAATATCTAGGTTATCTACCTCTTCATCATCAATGAGGTATGCCATATTTCCTTTTAGTTTTATTTTCATGCATGCGATGCCCCAATAATGTCTTGTCTATGTCTAATGTATCTTTGCACACCTCAAGGTAATGATCTCCAAGTAACTAAAACATGATCTCCTCCGATTTCACATTATCCCCTAATGTGATGTTTTTGATGATATGTAAAGCGTCATATACATGTGGTTTATTAGGAAAATAATAAAAAGTGTGAGTCATACCTTTAGTCATATCTCACTAACTTGTAGTCTCTCATTTGAGTTCAACATGCACATGCGATGTATTCACGCATCCATGCAGAGTAGAGTAGAACTTATGTACCCACAAAGATTGTGGTAAAGCCTCCTTGATTAGAGCCCATTATCTCTCACAACCATGAATGTGTACCAAAGCAATATTCTTCCTATCATACTCATGTATGAGTGTAGGCACATTATTTCATGTAAACCTCGTTGAAAAGGTGATTCTCACCTCTTACTAGCCCAATAGTAGCCCAATAGGTTGTCTCTATCATATTTGAGGGTTAATTATATTAATATATTACACCAAACATTAAATATATTGCACTAAACATTAATAAAATAAACCATTGAATATGCAATGAACACAAAGACACCATAATTAACGTGGAAAACCCCAATGGGGTAAAAACCACAGAGAATAATATTTTCCATTATGTGAGAAACTTTTACAACTAGTCCAGTAACTCCTCTCCTCACTTCCTACTCCATGTATTTTAACCTGGTGTAATATCATACACCTATTATGGCCCATGACCATATTTAAATAACCCCAAGGGTTATGAATATTAAGTGACGAGGTGTGCACCCCGATTTAATAAATAATTAGTTATTAAATAACTAATAAACATAATATAAAGTTTATATTAAATAATAAAGAATATAAACTATATTCTAAATTATTTAATTATAAACTAAACATTATACACACTTAATATTATGTTCTAACAATCTCTATGTGTTTCCCACCAACATGTTTATGTTGCGTAACATATAAACCATCATATTCCTTCTATCACCTTCATTCTTCCATTTTTCTTCCATGACATGTAAGACAAGTTTAGGTTTTTCTTCACCACTTTACCTAGGTAATCGAGTTCTTGCCAAGCACCTAGTCATGTGCACCCCGATAACTCGAGTGACTCTTCCTTTATCTCCCAACCATATCATACATGTCATGGGCCCAATTGTCACAATAGACATAGGTGGTGTCTCTAAATGATGCGCATCTTCCCACTGAAGTACACCTTTCTTAAATGGCTCCATAGCCTCAATGTCATGCATTGTGCATGCATAAATTCTATTCATCTATTCTTCGCTCTTTGGCTTAGTATAAGGTGAATCTTGTACATCATATACAAGTATGATAACAAGCTCATCCTTATTCTAAAAAATGATATATCTCTTGTTGAAGCACATGTCAACATTGTTCACATAACACCAAGGTCGCTAAAGTAATGATGGAAATTTATCTTCCTTGTCCAACTTTAATACTTCAAAATCCCTAGGAAAATTGGCTCCTTAAATGGTAATTGATGCATCTTTCAATACTACAATAGGCATGGCCCTTGTCTTATTTTTCCATATACAACACATTGGAAAATGGGTAAAGGTGGTCTTCCCATCGGTTCCATGTATCCAAACTCGAACATTTACCTCAAAGGTCTGTGTCAATCAGAATATTGTTCACCAACTAGCCATCAATTACTACATCCAATGTGATTTCTTTATCATACTCATGGTTTTATGGTGGTAAATTTGCATGAAGTATCTGATGCTCATGCTCAACTCCTACACATGGTATATTCTCACACAACCACTCCCCAACATTGGGATGATATTATCATGTCTCAGCATCTTGCATATCTCTTTTAAATCATCTACATCCTTCTGTGAGAGTTCACTGTTCTTTGTGCATTCCCTCTCGTGTGTATGTTCCTTCAAACATTGGATATCACCTTACAAATCTCTGATGACTCCCATAGTTTCTTGATAGACCTCCTTATGGTGAGCCACTTTTGGATACTTGGAAAGCATAACTTCTTCTCTCCTAATGATCGGTTTGGATTTAAGATGCTCACGTGGACGCGCCGCTTCTACACGTGTAGTAACCAATATTAGTTGTAGTTATAGATCATGCATATTCTTTAGTACCCATTTCTCATTCTTCATGCATTGCACCTTGATCATCCCCGCACATTTTTCCTTCTTCTTATTTTTACACATATGCTCATAAAGGTCTAAGAAGTCCTCAACCTTATGTGTTTTCCCACAATATGCCCATACACGATTCTGTGGACACTCATGTTGGTAATGATATGGGGACCCACAAGTGTAACACTTCCCATGCATAAATATACCTCTACCACCATGGCCTCGGTTCTATATCCTCCTTGGAACCCATCATCTCCATTTTTGCGTCCTCAAAGTAGGTTGGGATTCCTATGCACGAGAGCTACTAGCCCCAGCGTGGTCTGCTGCAATCTAGTCTCACATGCTTCATGAATTTGGTTTCTCAACCAAAAGTACTTGGTATTATGGGTGTACGTGTCACACATATTACAATACATAGAGACATTATTCATCGTTGTGTGTTGTAAGAGAGGACAATTCAAGACATCATGATTCTTGTGACAAATCTCACAAGACTATAACAATTCGTTCACATTCCTACATGGAGAACTATCCTTTGTATGTCCCTCAAATTCAAAATTAGTGCATCATAACCCACTGCGTGTCTCATGTGTTGAATTGGAAAAAAGATTCTCTAATTACTTATCCATGGCTCATATCTATGCCTCAAGAAAAGGAATTAGTTTAGTGTCTTCATTCCTAACCACTTCAGCATGTAGAGCTTCTTCCAAGGCTTCGTGAAGATTGGAATATGTCTTATGTGAGATCACCCTTCAAAACGAAGTCAACAATCCTTTAACAAACCACTATGTGTGTTCATTCTGATGAATATCATACGATAATTTGGACAAGAGAGTTCTAGAATTTGCACCATACTCCATCACACTTTCAAATAAACCCTACTTGATACATTTAAGCATGAGCACACTCTATTTTTAAAACTCTGTAATGTGGAACTTGGTCAAAAATGTTGTACATAAATCATCATAATCCACCGCAATCTAGTGTGGATCATACTTTCTATACCAATTGTGTGTGCGCCCTTGAAGTGTGGTGGAAAATTGACTTTCCTTTCAATCGGGGATGTAATTCCCTTATCTCTCCATAGCAATTCATACTGTGCACGTGCTCATTGCATCCTCCACACCCTTATCCTATTGCAAGTGAAGAGAAATCTCAAAGTAGAATTGAGGTGTCTAATTTTGTGGTTGTTGAGGTGGTGTTTGTTGAGGCTGATTTAGTGGTGGTTGTTAAGGGGCTAATGTGGTGGTGGACCCTACCCTAGGTTAGGACCAAACTCAAATCCCGAGCTTCCATAAGGATTTCCTCCTCGCGGTGGCTGTCCTAATCCTCCCGAGCCTCCTTCTACGATGTGTGGTTGAGTAGATGAACTCCCCTTGTGTCCCGGTTGTCATGTTGAACTAGACACCCATTATGCGTGCCATAGCAAGAACACTTATGAGATTACTTCCAATAGTCATGCACCAACACTCTATCCTAATTATGTGCCTAAAAAACTCCTCCAAAATACTTCCAAATACTAGTGCCTTCTGCGCTTCCATGTGCTTGTCCCTAGTATTTTGTACTTCTTGAGTTAAAATTAAATTATATCTACCTGTATCTCCTTCCCAATGTGGATATCCTACTTTCTTTCCCTCACTACAATTCCTTTCAACATCTACCTCTAGATTTGGAACACCTTGTGCAAGGGTTAGGTAGCTAGTCTGGGTTAGATGCGTGCCCATAGTCCTCATTCTCTCCTTAGATCTTCTCTCATCAGAAGCTGATGGGGTCTCTCTAATGTGCTTTCCCAATTTTGGGAGGACATGATACTTGTAGATCCTAGTCTTCCACAGGATCTCAAAACCTTCACTAGTCATCATTCTTCTCGACAAGCAGTGTTGCATCAATTGCCCTCTATCATGCTTCATTATACTTGAGCCATATCTCTTCTCTCTTCCTTTCTTCTACCAAGGCTGCCTCCATCCTTCTCCACACCTACTCCTACCCCTATACACGGTGGGGATTTAGCTAGCCATAGGTAATCTCTCTAGTCCTAGTTCTACCATCAGGATCTTGATAGCTAAGGGTATCATGCGTAAATAGGATCCTCTTGGCTATCACAAGAACTTGAAATCTACTTCCTTTGGGAAAGAATACATGGAAATTTTGCATTCTAAAGTATATTTACGCAACACACATTTCCACAAATTATCCACAATTTTATTCCATATCTCGGTTGAATCATAAAGAAACAGATAATCTTCCTGTGTCCAAACTCTCTTCCTTGGGTAGAAAAATTTGTTTGATGCGTAAGCTTCCAACCACTAGTACAAATCTACAGGGAAAAATATGAATAACATCTCATACAAGTAGTCATATAGGTTGTTTTCCACCCACTTTTGTGCATCAAAAGCAGGTCTAATGTTATATCTCTCTGTGTAAATGCATTTTGATCATCTTCTACCAAAATTTCAATACTTTCGAAAGACATTCGATATGCCATATGCATGAAACATCCAAGTAGATAAATTAAAAAGAGGTCCCAAATAGAACCAAAATGTAGTATTTTATTTACCCACTCAATGGCTATACGCTACTGGCACCTTATCTGGACAAATCTAAATGCTCTCCCGAAGCACATGCAGCCACTAGGTCCCTCCTTTTTATTCCTATAGGAAGGTTAGCATGATTTTTACCATATTTATAATCAATATATCCATTTATGCATAGAGAAGTAACATACCCATAACAATTTTGAAAACACATAACAAATAATTGATTACAATAACCTCAGTAGATTCGTGCACAAGACATGTGTGATCTCATACAAATCCAAAACTCATTACTACATAACATAAAAACCCTCAAGAATCTCTAACTTGCACTCTCATACAAACTTACTCTTAACATAATTGCACTACCTATATATAAGGGTGGGGAATTTCCCTTCACCGCTTCATGCACCTTCCTAATAATAGGTGTGCGTACAAAAATAGTTTGCATGATTTTTACATTCTATGCTAATAATAGATTAACCTAAATATAGGACTTGCTTTAATCCTATTATTATCTCGACTTGTGTATGATCTTCTTTTGTCCCTACATGTGTTTTTTCTAAATATAGCGCCCTTTTTGTGTGTCCCAATCTACCATGATTTTGTCTATTTATAAACCTTGCTTGGATGTCACTTCTCTACTCTTCTATTTTTAGTCATGTCTTTGGAAAATTGGCTAAGTCCTAGAATTTTTTTGCTCATGCACAAACCTCGTGCGTTGATGCCTCCTTTGTACGCTCACCCCTTTGACACCCGGATGTGGCTAGTACTTAACCACTCCTCTTACTCAACATACTCCAAGCTCCCTAAACTAAAAAATAACTCATGCACATCCATTAGGGAAACACCCTCTACAACTCTAAAATCTCCTTTCAGGTCTAGGAGTCTCCATGTTCTTTGTACAAGTAAGAAAAGTGACCCTTCCCAAGTATTTGAAAAAATGTGGAATGAAGCAAAGCATTTTCAAAGCACGATTGTCAATTTTGGATTGTACTATGGTAGATATCACATGTAAGGAGAATGAAATAGATTTTGGCCTTTCTTGAGTAGTGGAGACATTAATGGTGTATAGGGGTGCCACAACCCACCTAATGTTTTTGCAGGAAATCCTTGCACTCTGAGGGTTCTAAGGTTTAAGAAAAGTTTACATAGTCATTATGAAGGTCATCGAAGCATACTAACACATAGTGACATTCATTTCCAGGAAGGAGAAGGACTTAAGAAATTATAGACTAGATTCCTATCAAGTCCAAGACCATATAGAAGGGTCAATATAATATGGGTGTTCTTGACCTAGTTGTATGATTTTGACCGAGTTAAGTTTCAAGTGCTAATTTTTGTAAAGACACATTTTCATTCTTAGATTAACATGTTCCTACATTCCGATCATTTAGTGTATTCCAGATCCACACAAAATTAGATAAGTGCAATTTTACCTTGTGTTTTTTATAGTTGTCAAATCAATAGTTACTTTGAAAAGAATTGTTCTGATTTATGTAATTAATGTTGGAAGTTAATTAAATCAAAGCTATCTACCTATTGCATTATTTCATCCTTTTTATGTATGGTAACTAAAAATATTCTAAAAACTTAAAAGGGAATGAAATAGATTCACAAAAAAGTGAAATCATTTGGTGAACCTAACATTTTCTAATTGAACATCGTATCCCTAACCCTAGTGGCCTTAGGGTTTCATCTGACATTCAGATATGATTTTTTGGCATTAATGGCTTATCATGTTGTTCCTTTTACATATGCATCCACTAAGAACTCTAACCCTAAATCTATCCTAAACTTATATGATGATTTAGATGATTTTTCTATTGTTTTTCAATTTGGACATGAGGACACACATGAGGATGATGATTATGATCCATAATGTTCTATTGTTGATATATTCTCTAATGTTATCCTTATTCTTCACATTGATACTATTCAAGGTCATGGTTATAATATTAATTCTAACAATCATACACAAGACCTTCTTGAGGATGAGGAAAAACATTTACATCATTTCTTACATGAACATATTGATGACATTAATCTTCTTATTTCTCTGCACGAGATCAACTCAAGCATTCCTTTTTCAAAAATCTACTATACCCACATCCATTATGCCTACCTCTTTTGGAACACCTCACTTTCCAATGTAAAATGTATCTATGCATATTCTTGCAACCACTATTACTACTACACCTCACGCCTATCATCATACTTGCTCACATGCATCTTCATCTAGCGCATAGGATCTTCAACCCATTTTTCATTATTTACAAGCACAATTTTTACAATTACAATTTATTTCTCATAATTCTAATGTTATGGACTCCTATAAATTATTTCATAATCCACTTGTACCTAAAGTTGTTTCATATCATTTTCCAATCGGTTTTGTTATACCCAAGCTTCCTATCTATGATGGAAAGGGTGATCCCAAATATAATATTAGATCATTTGATGTTTCTTGGTTTGAATATGCATCCAATGATATATTGATTACTAAGCTATTCCCTATGATCCTTAAAGAATTTTATTTACAATGGTTTTATGATCTTCCCACACATTCTATGCGCTCTTTTACTACATTGGAAAATCAATTTTTGGAACAATTTTCAATCCAATGTTACATCATCACTCTTGGGAGCCTCTCCCTCCATCTTAGGACCAGCCCCTTCATCTAAAACACCCATAATCACCCAATCCAAATCCAAGCAATCTAACCTCTTTTTAGATATAATCCTCCTTCAAAATCATCTAAGTCCCAAATCATAGATATCCACTCCTTCTGAAAAATCTAAATTTGAACCAAAGGCTCTCATGAAACCTCATTGAAGAGAATCGTTCTTATCACCTTCATCCACTGCGACCTCTTCTTGGAAAACCCCCATTGGGTCCTATATGGAAACCTTGGAATGCTTACTCTAAACATCAATAATCACCCTTCCTTATATCAAACCTTTTGATCCACGTGGAAAAAACCCCATGTGGTTTGATTCTAACATCATGTGTACTTATCATCACACTCCGAGGCCATGATACTAAACATTTTAAGGCCCTCCAATCTCTCATCCATAATCTAATGATGGAAGATGATCTTCTCATCCATGAAAATCACCCTCTTCCTTCCATATCATCCACATCCAAATCCAATCCTTCAATCTAACCCTCACCTCCCAAGGAATCTAAGTTAAGCTCTCCATCCAAATAATTCATCGTAATCCATCCTCCAAGATTTTTTTCATCTAAAGGAGGCCCCCTCTCTTCATCGACGCCATCCACATTACTAATCCTCCTCACCCTCATAATCCTCAATCGTATATCCAATCAAAACCTAGAGGCATTGTCACACTGCTACTTCTAGTGATCCTACCTAATCCCCCTTTACATCAATTAGTTTATCCATGTATCGTATCCAAGTTTCCTAAAGTGATGTAGTATCTCTCATTGGGGGAGAATCCACTCCTCTCTCTTAGTCCTCTCACATCTCCTCCTTCATCCAACCATCCCATGGACATCAATGACACTGTGTCTTTTTAACTTGGCTTTTTTAATCTCCACAATAAATCTAGGATTGATCTATTATCAAGCTAGGTCTCTTTCTAATCCCCATATTGTCTCATCTAATCTCTCCTAATCCCACCCAAATCTACTTATCCTTCATCTAATTTGTTTTCTCATCTTATCCAATCCACTTATATGTTATTGCATTTAATTCCACCTTTGTTTGCCATGTTCGTCTTACCATGGACGCATATTTCCTCGTTATTCCAAAGATAATCCAAGTTATCATCTCATCCCATCCACTCTTGTCTCTAAAATAGTGTGACTTTAACATTGACAACCTTATCTTTAAAGGATATTAAAATGTCACTACCTTAGAAAGGAGTCAACAAGGAAAGTTTTCTCCCAAGTGGATTAGATCATACATTACTATGAATCTTGATCCTCTCATCTCTTAATGGTAAACAAAAATGGAACCTCTTATCACATTACACTTGTGGCCATTCTACTATTATTATATCTACCATCATGCACTTACTCATCCCAGTGGTAATCCATCCATCATTAGCCTCTTCCATATTTCATCGTAATGATATGGAATTATGTGGTCTACCGTCATCTTCCAAGTGGGAGATTGTTGGTTGTGGAGGTTGATAGTGCCCCCATAAGCCACATTTTATATGTATTTATGCATTGTGAAATCTGGACCATTCCTTATTAGGTCACAGATCTAACATGTGGTTTTCTATGTTTCCTGAAATGATAAAAACCCTAATATATTTAAAGGGTCGTTATGTATGAGGCTCATTGTATTAGTGGTGGCACTATGAGAGAGAGTTTGGCTGGACTGAATAAAAGGATTGGTTGTTTCTGGTGGATGTAGCCCATTTTGGGTGAACCACGTTAAATTTGTGTCTCTATTTTATTGCATTATTCATTACATGCTTGTTTATCTGTACAACTAGTATAATCCTAACAACCTTAAATATGGCCACCATGACTCTTCTCATAGCATATTCCTTATGGATAGGTTCTTCCTTCTTGGTGATAACTCCACGATCATTACATTCATCACCCTCTTATTTACCTATTGGAACCATGCTAAGGGTCTATAAGGTGTCACTTGTATATTCTTTGATTATCACCTCCTAAGTGGTCTACCTGCCTATCCCTAGCTCTTCCCCTTAAAAATTCAAAATTCCATGGATGCTCATATAAAAATTCAAAAACAAACAGACTAATCCCTCACAGGACAATTTTTCATAAAAGTATTAAAAATTTAAAAGTATAGACTAATCCCTCGAAGGACAATTATCATATATATTATCCCCTGCCATCTGCAAAAAGAAAAAATCTCAAAGTCAAAAATCATAAATAAAAAAGTAGACCACTCCCTCGAAGGATGGCTACCTCCTTTATATCATTGGCAACAAAGGCTTCCCGCATTGATCATCCTTCTATCTTATAAAGCAAATAAAAATATTAAAAACAAGCATCCTAAGAAAGCTTCCTGCATCGATCATATTTCTCATTTATAGAAAACTTCCCACATTGATCAGTTTGTGTCCCATTACCCAAGTTGGGGCATATACCTAGGAACACCCACCTATGGAGAACCTATATTCCCATGTACAAGTTACATCTAAACCCCTTATGTCATGTCAACATTAGGTCTATAAGTTCACCTTTCATACTTTCCCTTATGACTCTTAGGATCACTAAGCGATGATTGTTATATGTTAACACATGCTATTGGCTACAAGTGCATTGCCTTAATTAGCTCCTTTTCTTGTTTACCTCCAATCCAGTTTGAAGCATCATTTTTACACACTCCTTGCTATGATTACATGTCGTTTATCTTGTTTTGGTTTCCTTTTATCTCCCTTTTTTCTCTCCTCAATCAATCCTTCCTTTCAAAATTATATTTTCTTCCACTTGTTCCTTAAAGTAGTCTTCATCTCGTATCCTTATTGTGCTCCACCGGGATTTCTTATATATCTCATCTTTATTTTCATCCTCCTACCTTTTTGGTCATCCTTGTGTTCCCTCTTAGGGAACCATTATTTATATATCTCTTTTTCCCACCACGAATGCATATTTTTGATCCCATCCTATCCTTTTGTCGTGACCTTTGCCTCAACTATTTTTACATTTATTTGCACATAATCGATGTCTCGCATTTGACCCATTGGTCACACGACTTGCACATTTATTTGAGTGGATTCCCTTTGGTTTCCCTCCATTTTGTAGTAGTTTTTTTCTAACTCATAGGCCCATATGATATTTTCATCATCTCCCGAATACCGTCCTTTGTTCCCTACCAAAGTGACTCATAAATCTTTGCATACCTTTATTTTACTTTTTATTTTTTGCATCTTTCTACATCTACCTACTTTGCTTTCTATCAAGTGTGACACGCACAAGAGCCACCTAGGGAATGATTCCACACACAAACACACACATAGAACTAAATTGGATCTCGAGATGTAGTGCAATGCTTAGTCACAAGATCACCACTTGTGATGATAGCTGAGGATAGTCCGACCCCTCATTTTGCATCTTTCTTTTTTAGGATTTGATGTTATTTTGATAGTTTTATAGGTGATATCATTGTTGCATGTTATCAAGTGATATTCATGGGATTTGTGTGACATACTAGCAAAAATAGGATTTCGAGATCAACCAATGACCTGCAAAATTAATTTTTGGAGCTGCTGCATGCACCGACACCTAGGAATGGATCCTAGAATCCAAGAACCCTAGTCTTGCTCCTCCTGCATTTCTTCATTTTTTAAGGCTCGGTCATGACCTCCGTGTTCTATTTTGATCAGTTTTCCACCTTCACACATTTCCAAGAATATTGTGAAATCAACTAAGTGTCTTAACTCTTCATTTCACTTAGGGTTTTACTTTCATTGTTTGTTACTTGAGTCCTCTAGTGTACCTTACTTCCACATCTACTTGTTGTAACACATCTTAGAATTTAACCTAACCAATATTATCCATTTAGATTATTTTTGTTAAATCATTTGGTGAACTTGCCTCATTAAAAGCCTTTTGGATCGTCATTTTTAATTATATCATGGGTCATAAATTTCCTCAAATTTCTTTGTCTGATTTACTTAAAATGCATCCCAATTGTCGAGTTATTTTACAAAAATCCTCATACACCACGTATCTTCCTAAAGATACATCGCCACATAAAGTAAGTCTTATTTTTCTATTGTCTATCTCGATGACCCTAGCCTTCGTGATCCTCCATCCAATAAACCCATATTAGAGTTAATTCAAGCTTTGCATTATTTATTTTACGAAAAATTTCAGGCCATGGAATCCACAATTATATCTCTATAATCGAAATCCAACATTTTAAGGACACTTCTCAAGCTCATGCCGGTCCTTCTCAACCTCATTTTATGTCTTATAAATGTTCTTATATCAATGAGCCTTAAGTCTTACCATTACTAGAGCCTCTAATGTTCAATCACAATGCTAAAAAAATTGACATTCTTAATTAGCTCGTTAGTCATCAATTGATCATTTTACCATCTACTCGTGGTTTTCCTCCTTATCGACTTGAAAATATCAAGGTCTCCCATATTGCAATTATCATCGAATCAATGGACATAATGAAAATGATTGTTATTCTCTACAACAAATAATTAAGCATCTTGAGCTCAAGGCTTTATCTCATTATTGCACAATGTTCTCGCTATATGGTCCTCTCCACTTGTTATATCTCAATGGGTTCCTAAATCTGATGTGTCTATGTATGATGAGCATCATGTTATCACTTCTAAGGTGTCTTCTTCATCCAGTCAAGTGCCACTTATTCAATCCACTCAATCTCCTCTTAAGGTCGGTCCAACTCCTCCTCCACTCCAGTTATCTGTGACATTACCAAGTCAAGCTACACAATCACCTATAAGAGTTTGTTGTCCATCACCTCCTACTACTAAGTTGTCTACAATATTACCAAGTCAACCTAAGAAACATCATCTAAATCCCAGTTCCACTTTACCTCCACTCAAGTCTTCCATAGTGTTATCAAATAAGCCACCACCATGCAAGGTCCCTCCCCAATCTCCGGTTTAGCTTCTAATTACTTTTGTCAAGGAAAATACTCCTTACATTGATCCACTTAGTGTCATCGACTAGATATCCATCACTTACATACTTGGGGGCATCATAGCTTCTCCCCCTTACATTGTTATCAAATGTCTCTATCACCCCATGTAATCAACACTCTATAATCTATGTCTAATATATCTTTTGCATCAATGCACACCATTTGATACACTAATTGTATCGGCATTACCCTATGACACACTCTTGTGCTAAATTTCACAGTTGATTGTTGAGGGCATACTATACACATGAACCTCACACATTACACATTTCACATATATGACACATTCTTCTACACATTACACATCCTACACATATTTGACATCTTCTTCTTATATCTACTATATATCTTACACGCTTTGTGCTTTCCACACATTACACATCTCCTTCCTCCTACACATCATACATATTGTGTGTTTTCTACATCTTCTTTTCAATTTTTTTCTATACATCATACAAAATTTGTGTTTGCACACTATACGCTTATTTGACATCATCTTCTTACATATACTATACACCATATGCACTTTGGGCTCTTCTACTATACCTTCTATACATTTTTCCTTGCACGCTACACATCTCTACACTTGACACATTCAACGAGCATCTTTCTAGTGTTGATGTAGACACCAAAATTTGGTATCACTACCCTTCACCCTCTCTTCCCTCATGGTCATCCTCTCAAATTCTATATTCCCCTAAATTAAATTTATCCCATTAATCACCATTTTCCCACCTTTGTTCTTATATTATCTACCCTATTATTTCATCCCATTTATGCTAATTATTCTTAATTAGCTCTAACCCTAGTCTCATTATTGTATTCACCCTTAATCATCCCTAATCCCCACTTAATTTATTTATCTTCCCTAAATCCTCAATTTTACTCTTTCTAGGTCATCATTTCATGTTTTTACCAACCCATGGCCTTTATTTACTCATTTCAACCATCCACCTACCCATTTATCTTCCCTATGTAACCTTATCTCATACATATCCATCTAAACCCTAATCCCGCTACTAATGGGCTCCATGTCTTGATCCTTTCACCCTTCCACCGCCAAAATGGAAGAATTTTTGTGATCGGCGGTGACCCATTTGGGTCACCATGGACCCTATAAGTCTACCCTCACCCTTTCTTGTTCAAGAATGCAACTTTGAAATATTTAGCTCTCTTGTGATCTTGTCTTCATCTCTGAGTGCCTTTTGCAGTTGCCTACCAATCTTGGAGTCTTCTTAGAGCCTTTGGACATCAACTTGGGATATTTTGGGAGTTATCTTTCCCCCTTTTCATTCTTCATTTATTTGTTGCATCTTTCATCCATTTTCATCTCTAACTTCTTGTGTAGGTTCAGGAATCACTAGGAACTTCATCTTTGTTTGTTTAGCCTTTGTTTCCATCTACATGTATGTTTTTTCAGCCCATCCATTTTTGTCCAAGTCTAGGTCAGCCCCGGTCGCTATCAACCCAGCCTCTATTGCATCAAGTTCTCTTCCATTTAGATCCATAGCCATCTATTTTCTATTTCGCATCCACCTGGGTCTCAAATCAAGTCATTATGCCTCTCTGTCATCCCAGATCCATTTTTTCAGCTCCTAGTCACCACCGACCTATCCTAGTCATCACCGACAACATCCATATTTTAGGTATTTACCCTTAGATCTCTAATTTTCTTACATACTTTCTATTTCCTCTTTTTTAGACCTTTTTGTAGGTTCTTGTTTATCATTCTAGTGTTGCACCAGCTCTAGATTGACCACGAGCTTTCAAATCTACATTTTACATCACCATTTCATTCCATCGCCCCATTCACCATTGTCTAGGCTGCTTTATACTCTCGGGTCATCGTTGACCCCTGCCAAGTTTGATTTATTTTTTCATATTTAGATCAGACATGTGTTTATCATCTTAGATAAAAATTTCAATTTTTGTTTTACTTGATTCTACGTTGTGCTACATCTAATTTATCAAATATCCATTTATTTTATCTATCTTTATCAAACACAAGGGTTGACATCCATCCTAGGAAGTTATTACTTCTCAAGACTAACTTTGTCAGGCAACCCTCCCATCCTATCTACTAATCCAATCTTTTTCTATTGAGTTATCTTGATTTGTAGGTCACTTAGCTTCGTTGTGGAGAAGGATCCATCATTTGCACCCATCCACATCATTATTCCATCTCAAGGTCCATAAACCCTTCATATTTCGAGTTGCTTTATTTTATTTAGTACTAGTTCATTAATCGAGTAGAAAGAGGAAATTCAATAAATAGTCACAATCTCAAACAACATACTACATGCTTGCATTCTACATCTTCCTAGCACATCCTACTTACACATCTCACTATTACACTTCAAGATCAAACCCTTACAAGTGCACACTACCCGACGACGCACTCTAGTCTCATGGTTCATACTTGACTGCTGAGGGTCTAAATCTGAATTGAACCTCACCTCATCACACTTACATCATCCTACACTTGGTCTTCATAATCAATCAATATTTCTAGCTATCACATCATGTGGTGTTATTCTATAATTTACGCTCGTACTTCACAATCATCACTCTCCTACAATCTTATTCACACATTCTATGTTACATCATCAATCATTATAACATCTCATTCACACCTTCCTACATCCTAATTCAGTCTTATGCATGACATCATCATGCAATCTGCATTTCATGCTCTATTCATCAACTTTTTCTTGCATACAACAACATCATTCAAACCATTTCTTGATGATGCACTCTTTCTATATAGTTCATTATTGACTACTAAGGGGTCTTGTATAAATTAACCTAATCTCACTCATGCATACATCCATACTTAGGGGGCACGTTTCCCCTATTACAATCACACTACATTCCATTCCATCTCATCCACAACATGCTACATATCTTGGATGCATTTATTTTTTCTTTCTTATGCTTACATGTACGCTTTATTACACATGCTAGATAGATATCTTATATGTCATTATCTTTATCATACACACATGTGTGTTCACTTGCCTTCTAGTTGTGATCGCATACTATACACAGATCGATACATGCAACATGGATGCTTGGCGTAGTACCTCATACCAATCCCATAGCGGCTCGAGGGCATCCAAATTTGCACACATTATAGGTGTTCTTGTTTCACTTTATTAGATTATACATGTTTTGACATACTTTTTATATTTCTAACATGCTAATGGGGATTCATGTATAACATTTGATTTTCATGTTTATTCACCTCCATGGTTGTTTGATTTTTTTCTTACCCTTGATTTCCATTGTTTGTGAGTTTTGCCCTATGCTTGGTCTTGTGTGCACATTGTATGATTTTTTCCATTGTGGCCTTTATTTTCTTGTGACATCATGAGTGATGTCCCATGTTTGTAACCCACTTTTCGTAGTCTACTTTATCTTCTTTCTTGGTAGATTATACATTGTTTTCTATATGTATGTTTATCTTGTTTGCACTAACACTTGTCTTCTAGCCATTATTTTCATGTGCCTTGGTTTCTACCAAGCACATTCCCTCCTACATACCGGTATCAGTTCAACATGGGGTCATCTTTTGGGCCGCATCCTCCTAGCAACATGGCATGCACCCCAAATGAGGGGGCAATCTATTGGGTGAATAAGCTACCCCATTCGGTAGTTACATTCATAGTTCAACAGTCTAAAGTCATAGTACAACACAAATTTAACACATTCTATAGAATTAGACTAGGATTAGAATCAAACTTGGGTCCTTACTTTAGCATAGACACTAGCGCCCAGAATCAATATTGGGCTCCTAAGCACTTTTGTCCCTTCTTGGGCACCTGAGACCAGGGGAATATACACAGAGTTTTTGATTCAATATAGTTTTCAGTATTGTCACAGAGGATTTTCACAAGGTAAGTAGTCCTTCAACACTGGGCAATCACGTTTGGTCGCACTTATTCGCATTGGATCAAACTTGTACACACCATCTGCAGTGGGTTTTTACTTCAAGAAGTAGTCAAAGGTTAGATAATGAAACTAGACATTTCTCCCTACACTACTTTTGTCGTGGTGTAGGATCACACAAAAACCAACATTCAGCGTGCTCAACAATTTCGGGAAGCAGTCAAAGGTTGGAGAATAACACTAGACCTTTCTCCCTACACTACTTCTATCGTGGCATGAGATCACCCTAAAAACTCACTCTTCATCAACATTTTCAGGATCCTCTCTACACTCTTTTACTCATCACGGATCAGGTGCACATGTTCCTTTTTCACATTTTCACATTTTACATACTTCTTACATGCATTTTACACATTTTAATCATATATATGCATATTTGACTATTTGTTTGTTCTTCTCTTTTATAGGTCCATTCTTATGGGAAGCAGTAGTTGACATCAACACACAAAAATGTTGTTATCAACAATAGGTACAACATCAAAAATCCACATGTGTGTTTCCACCCTAGGGTCATCATCATCACTTTTCTTTTACTTCCTCTTCTATAGTTTCCATGCTTTGCACTTTTTATCACTCTATGCTTTTCTTGTCTTGACACTCTTTTTCTACATCGATCTACATGGTTATCAAGTATGCATATATATCTACTTTATGTTACCGAGATTTTTTCTCACCAACATAAAGTGGGGTAAATGCGAGACACTAAATCACACACTTTGGGTATATTACTAGGTCCCGATCACATACTACTATTCAAATTCTTCAAACGAGATAAGAGTACTAGTGGATCACTATACTTGGCCTCTTAGGTTTCTTTCTAGTCTTCCTCTTTACCTTCCAGACCTCACTTCCTAGTCTAACCCTTCATACTTTACCTTTTCTAGACCTGCAAACTAGTGCACGGGTGCCCTAGACCACGTTGTATTTAGCTCGCTCCTTTTCTAGTCATTTCTATCCATTGGGAATCCTTATTTTTATGGGTTGGCCTTTTAGTGATCAATTAAAAATTTGAACAAGAGTAGCATATAAATATAAAGTTATGTGACCAAATTAAAGAGTCATCAAAATCTAAGCATCTATACTATTACCTAAGGTTACATCTCACAAGCATCTAAAGAACATCATTGCATCCATCTAACACCATTACAAGGGACAAGGGATGGTTTTTTTCATCACAATTCATAGGAGGGAAGTATATTCTATTCCATGCACACATTTATTACATCTTTTATATATAGTTACTTTTTTCACTATCAAGTGTGACACACACAAGAGCCACCTATGGCACAATTCCGCACACACACACATAGAACTACATTGGGTCTGAGATGTAGTGCATCACTCAATCATAAGATCACCATTGTGACAGCTGAGGACTGTTAGAACATTTACGAAAATGAATAATTAAATAATTATTAATCCACAATATAGATTGTTGAAGATTATAGATTATGAAGTACAATAATTAAAACATAGCTTGAGATGTTTATGTTTGCATATTACAGAATGTAAATACCATGAACAAAAAGTAAATAACACAATGACATAAGATATAAGTGGGAAAACCATGGAAGGTAAAAAACCCACTAAAAAATCACTTATCTTTATTGAGAATATACTTTTACCCAACACTCCCACTATTTCACATACGAGTTACACTTTCACTATGGAATTATGAACTACCTCATACATCTTCTCATGATTCTTACAAATTTTCTCACACATATAGCTTACATACAATGTTACAACCATGTGTAACCAATCCCTAAAGGATCACCTTGTTATATACAAGGTGGGTGGTCATGATCCACTCTTTAAAAGTTGACCCAAGTCATTTGGTGGGTTTTATAAATAAGTAATTTCCCACTTAATATTATAACCCCAACACTCCCCCTTAATATTAAGTGGGAAAAAATGCAAAACATGTTAACATTTGTTCCTTATGCCACATCACCTTTTGGTACAAAAGGAATTACAATCCATAAATCAATTCATGATTTAGGCTAGCATCCAAAAACACTTGTTCCACATGTTGAAGTTCCACGGTGCACTACAACATATTCAAATAGGTTTTTCAACTCCACAGTATAATCCCTCAATGTCCCATGGATTTATACAAGTTGCGAACAACTATAAACACATTAACACTTGATCCACAAGTTTGTAGTTCCACGGTGCACTCAAGCGAGTGTCTGCGAGTTTTTCAACTCCACAGTACACTACCACAATGTCTCATGGACTTATACAATCCACAAATAACGTAAACACATTACATGTTTTTAGAGAAGCCGTGAGACACTTTTTTTCCGTGGTTCAAAACAACGTTCTACGGATTCTATAAAAACCACAATACAAAGGAACATAAAAAAATTCTCAAGATAAAGTGATTAAGGATGAAGACTTACATCAAATTATGGATCCTTTTATAAAACAAGGCATACCCATAACTAATGCTTCATTGGGAATTACAAGTAAACTTCATATACATGACAATTTACTTAAACAACATAGAAATAGTCTTGGGAGTATCCACTTTGAAATATTTAGGTCATTAAGAGGTGGCATTGTCATGAACACTCCCCCTCAATGGAAACTCGAAAATCCTAACAAGGCACGAAACTTGCAAAAATTCACAAAGACACAGTGGCTTCATGAAAATATCTACAACTTGATCTTCAGTTGAACAGAACTTGAGATCAATATCACCATTTAGGACTTTTCCTCGAATAAATTGCATATGAACTTCGATATGCTTTGTCCTTTAATGTTGAACTAGATTCTTTGTATGATAAATAAAGATTTGATTTATCACAAAAATAGTAGTTATTCCTTTGACGACCATAAGGATTTCATCCAACAATATTTTCAGCCATATGGCTTCCTTTGATGCTTCCATAAAATTTATATACTCTGCTTGAGTAGAAGAGATATAGATTTTCAGTTGCTTCTTGTTTCTCCAATTGACGGCACTTGCACCCAACTTGAAAATATATCCAGAAGTAGATTTGATATCTATAGCATCACTAGCATGGTCAAAATCACAATATCCAAATAACATTGCATCATCACAAGAAAAATAAAGCAGACCATAATTAATTGTTCCTTTAACATATTTCATCATTTTCATTCTTTTTCCATTTTCCAATGATCCTCATAAAGGATCTTGCATAAATCTAGAGACAACTCCTACTAGATATGAAATATTAGGCCTAGTAATAGTCAAATTAATTAGACTACCAACTAGCTCTCTATATAGAGTAGGATCAAATTTAGCACATGCGGGTTTATGATCTATTTTAACACCAAATTCAATAGGATTGGCAACGGGCTTAAAGTCAATCATATTAAATATTCTAAGTAAATTCACAACATACCGATATTGAGACACAACAATAGATTTATGATCTTGAAATTAAACCATGCCTAGAAAATGATTTAACAAACCTAAATCGGTCATTTCAAAATGATGTTTTAAATTTTCCTTGATTTTAACAATTAAATTTTTGTCAATATATATATATATATATATATATATATATATATATATATATAACAATAATGCAATAATAATATGATTATTTTCAAACTTAACAAATAAATCATTATCGAAAAACAATTAGGGAAACAAATATCTTGAAAGAAACTATTAATTTTAGCATGCCAAGCTCTAGGAGCTTACTTAAGACCATACAAAGAATTCTTCACCTTACATACATATAGTTCCTTACTAGATTCTTCAAGAACTTTAGGTTGACACATGTAGATTTCTTCTTTCATATCACCATTAATAAATACATTTTTAACATCCATTTGGTGAATCACCCAACCATTTTGGACAACCAAAACAAGAAGAATTTTGATGACAAGTGCTCATCTTAGCTACAAAAGAAAAAGTCTTGACATAGTCACGACTAGGTTTCTAAGTGAAACCACAGGCTACCATCCTTTCCTTGAATTTTTCAATTTCTCCTACAAAGTTATACTTAATTTTATACAACCACCTAGATCTTACAATGCTTCATTTAGAAGGAGAAGGGACTAGTTCCCAAGTGTTATTTTTAATTAAAGCATTGCATTCATATTTCATAGCCTTGATCCATCTGTCATCTTGACTATATTCTTCAAAATATTGTGGTTCAACCTCATAGAGGGTCATCAAGGCATGCTAAGTATGCTTTGACTATGGGTAATATTTCTCGAGAATAACATGATGAGAATCCTTAACCATATTTTAATCCCATTTCAAAATCTTGGGATGCAACATAATTTGAGATTACTCCCTCTCAATATCCATAATATCTAGATGAGGATAATCATCCTCTTGAAATATTGTTTCCATATTGTTAGGAGAAGGATTATTAGGATCTATTTCAGGAGAAACACAAGAGGGTTCATAAGAATCATCACAGAATGTCTTTTACAAAAAATGAGAATTCCCGATTTCAACTACATCATGCTTGAAGGGGTCATAGAATCTCAATCCTTTAGTTTGACAACCATAACCAAAAAAATAAAATAATAGGAGGTTCGGTCAAGCTTCTTCCTTTCAACTTTTGAAATAAAGATAAAAACATGAATACTAAATATTCTTAAGTAAGAGATATTTGGTTTTTTCTTTGTCCATACTTCATGAGGAGTAGCTTGATGAAGAGCATTTGTAGGATCTCTATTTAGGATATAGATAGCAGTATTCATAGCTTCTGCCCATAAAAACTTAGGCACATTTTCTGCATGAATCATAGTCCTAGCCATTTCTAAAATAGTCCTATTTTTCCTTTCTATAATGCCATTTTGTTATGGAGAATAGGGAGTAGTCAACTCTCTTTGAATCCCACATGACACACATAACTCATAAAACTTTTTACTAACATACTCACCTCCATTATCAGTTCTAATTCTTTTTATTTTCATATTAGAAGCATTTTCAACTAAATATTTAAATTCTTGAAACTTAGACAAGACATCAAACATCTTAATGAAATAAGACCAGTTCATCCTAGAGAAATCATAAATAAAACATACATAATGCAAAGCACTACCGAGAGAAGGAACTTCAAGTGGACCTCTCACATCACTGTGAATCAGCTCTAATAGATGAGAGGAATTTTGTTCATGATGTTTTTAAATGGTACAATATGTTGTTATTGCGTAAACAAATTTCACATTTTTCATGATCGTATTTCATCTTAGGGAGATCCACTACAAGATTTAGGTGATACATTTTATAAAACTTCTGAAATTCACATCACCTAATATTTCATGCCAAAGTTGAATATCATTCCTAGAAGAGGAAGAAAAACAAGATTTAGACAAAAACCAACAAAAATACAAAAGTCATTTTTCTGAATACCATAGGCAATAACATTACTGATTTTATCTTTTACATACCATTTATCTTGTAGCAAAACAACTTTACAGTTTTCTTTAGTTAGTTAAGAGCAAGACAAAAGATTATTTTTCAATTGAGGAACATACAAGACATTCCTAATTATTCCATTTTTTAGTTTAACATTTCCACAACCTTCAGATCTAATGATGGAATTATCTCCTAGATATATGTTTTCTTCACATTTTACAACATCTGAGAGGATATCCCGAATACAGGTCATGTGCCTAGAGGCACCACTATCTAGAATCCATTCGTTGTCATTTGAAGTTGAGAGAGTAGTATACAGGGCAATAAAATGCTTAACATTATTTGTATGATTTTTATTTTTATTCGATCTCTCTTCTGATTGTTAAATTTACTTCTTTTAGTATTTTTAACAAATTTATTAGATTTCACATAACAATCAGACTCTTTATGACCAAATTTGCCACATTTTTACATGTGCCATTGACGTTCACTTTAAAATGTTAGCTGTTTGTAATAGAATTAGATTTAGGATAGGTTTTAAATTTTGATCTAATGTTAGATTTGTGGTTGATATTATTCTTATTTTGAGAGGGTTTATGATTCTAAGAGAACAATGCCGAGTGGAATTTTCTTTTGAATCAACAAAGAAGATAGAGTATCCAAATCAGGTAAATCATTCTCATTTTGATATTTAGAGTTAAGGATGGAGATATAAATCCTAAATTTTTCATGAATATTTATATGAATGATAAAATATAGTTATTTATCTTGAAACAATTCACAAATACATCCATCCAACTGAGATTTAATTTTTTTAATTTTAGCTAGATAATTAACAATTTTTTCATCCCCCTTCATGGGAGTTGTAAATAGTTCCATTATAATTTTAATTATTTTGTAGAGGTTATTACGTTCATGCATTATTTCTAATTATTTCCATGTGTTAGCAATAGAATCCATATAACCTATATGCAATAGAAATTCATCCTTTATGCTTTGAAATAGGATGGATAGAGCTTACTTGTGATATTTGAGAGAAGGAGCAAAGGTTTTAGGATTTACAAGTCTTCGGTGGGTTTTTTCTCCACTCTTGATCCACAAGATCCCATTATTACCTTGCCATGAAATAAGATTTTAACCTAACTCTCCAAATACTGTAATTTGTTCCATTTAATAATTGAGATTTATCCATTGAAAAACCAACAGAACTAGCCATAGAAAAATAAAAAAAAAAAGTATAGTGGATTATAATTTCAAATGTAACTTGATGAAAATATCCAAACACAATACAATACCCAAGAAGGGAGGTCACAAAACACAAACAACAAGTCGTGAAAGGCCGTGAAGTAGAGAAAATCAAGTTATAAATTTTTAAATTTTTTAAATCCAGTGGTCCAAGGGATGAGTGTTCTGCAGATGCTTAAAATCTTAGTGATCCGTGGAAAACTTAGGTCAACGGCCACAAAACAATGGGGTCTACATGAAAAGGAAAGAAGAAATCACATAACTAAAATCACCACGCAAGTCTAACAAGGCGTAAAATAAAAAAAGCCGTTAAATAAGGACTTAAACTATTCAAATTAGTCACACAACTATAACGGCTATAAAGAGCACGAAAAAAATTCAAATAAGCCCAAAAAAACCGAGAAATTTTTGAAGGACCATGAAATTGCTGTGAAGGCCCAAGAACTTAAAAAATCAAGATCACAGATGGTGACAAATATAGATCTATGCACACAAATGATAGTAGAGGCTAAGAAACATATCACAAGAAAGATATGACAAACTAATCAACCAATATTCAATATTTTGGTGGGAAATGGATTTTTCAACATGATTAGACTTGAATTCAGCCACGGTAATAACTAGGGTTTCATAGATTAAAAACTTTAAGTTTCTTCACACATGTGAATCAACAAAAACATCCAAATCTATCCTACACAAGCATAATCACCAGCTCTGATACCATGTTAGAACATTTACAGGAATGAATAATTAAATAATTATTAATCCACAATATAGATTTCCGAATATTATAGATTATGAAGTATAGTAATTAAAACATATCTTGAGATGTTTATGTTTACATATTACAAAATGTAAATACCATGAATAGAAAGTAAATAACACAAAGTGACAAGATATAAGTGGGAAAACCATAGAAATTAAAAAACCCACTAAAAATCACTTATCTTTATTAAGAATATAATTTTACCCAACACTCCCACTATTTCACATACAATTACACTTTCACTACAAAATTATGAATTGCCTCATACATATGCTCATGAGTCTTACAAATTTACTCACACATAAAGCTTGTATTCAATGTTAAAACCATGTGTAACCAATCCCTAAAGGATCACCTTGTTATATACAAGGTGGGTGGTCATGATCCACTCTTAAAATTTGACTCGAGTCATTTGGTGGGTTTTATAAATAAGCAGTTTCCCACTTAATATTATAACCCCAACAAGGACAGTTCGACCCCTCATTTTTCATATTTACTTTTTAGTATTTGATGTTATTTTGAGGGTTTTGCATGTGATATATTTATTGTAGACTATTGGTGACATCCATAGGAGTTGTACAACAAACAAGCAAAAACATCGAGGGTTTCAAATTAACCAGTGATCTGAAAAATTGATTTTTGGACCTCTTGCACATACCCTAGTGTCTAGGAAGGGATCCAAGTGTCCAAGCACCACAAGTACCACACTAGGTGCCCCATTCCCTAATCCTCCTACAATTTTTCATTTTTCTATGGGTCGGTCATGACCTCCTGTGTTCTAGTTCGATCAGTTTTCCACCTTTGCACATTGCTAGGAATATTGTGAAATCAACTAAGTGTCTTAACTATTCATTGCACTTAGGTTTTTACTTTCATTTCTTGTTGCTTGAGTCCTATAGTATACCTTACTGTCATATCTTCTTGTTGTAACACATCTTAGAATTTAACATAATTAATATTATCCATTTAGTTTTTTTGTTAAATCAAACCCACAATAAAAGATAAAATTTGAAGAAGTTTTGTTTTCTCTTAAGTTTTACACTAGATATGGTGTGAAAATGGATTGTAGATGAAGTATGGAATCCATAATACATGTACACATTGGTTTTTGGACATGGTTTATCCCTTAGGGGTTATGTAAAAGTAAATCTTGTAAGACTGATTTTGATGAGTTAGGATAGTTCTAGATGAGCTATTTGAAGAAGTGATCTTGGGCACTTTCATTACAAGTAAGGTTGTCTAATGGAGTTAGTGATGACCCTGAGGTCATGAGGTTTCTATTTATGTGACAGACATGCATGGTTGAGGTGATTTGATGATGTTTTTACTTCAATATGAGAAGATTAGTTTTATAAGTCACATACCTAATAGGACTAAGTCCTAATGGGTTTCTTCATGACATGATATGATGGTGCAAAGTTGAAGAAGCATGTAGATATAATATATTGGACTTAGAAAACATTTTAAGTGGTTCTTGATGTTTGATCAAGGCCATATAGGCCAAGATTAATTGGACTTGGCGAAGGATTGTTTTAGGCATTTAGGTGTAATTGAGTCCTCTTTGAAGAAATGTGGGCATGAGATGTTATTGCCAACCTAAGGAGGCTTGTGTATGATGTTTTCATGATTATTTCACATTGATATAATGGTGGATGACCTAGATGTGTATTATGCTTAATTCATGTATAAAAGCATTTTCATGAGACTTATTTGTGTGTGCTAGAGAGAATGAAGAAGAGTGAGTAAGAAGGCATAATATATAGGTGAAGAAGGTATTTTTACTATCAAAGAGAGGGAAAATAATTTTTCATGTAGATGTAATAGGTTTCGAGCATATGATTTTCAAGGTCAGATGACCTAATCAACTTGGTGAAGAAGTTTGTTGTGTGAAGAAGCTTAGAAGGCAATTTTCTAAAAAGAGAAGAAGGAAGAACTAAAGAAGAGCCATCATCTTTTATTTTAGCAACATTATGAAGGTGACAAACAATATAGGTGGATGAGTTGGTGTTGATTCATCTAGGGGTTGGTGCCTTCATGCAATTTGGTTTTTGCTAAATCTAGGGGTTAGTGCTCCTTATGGGGTTGGTGCCTCACTAAAATTAGGGGTTGGTGCTCCTTGTGTGGTTGGTTTCTTATTAAAATTATGGTTTGTTGCTCTTTGTGGGATCGGTTCCTCACTAAACTTAGGGGTTGGTTCTCATTTTGGAGTTGGTGCTTCACTAAATTTGATCTTTTTATAGGACATTTTTTCATTTAATTGATCAGTGGGTTTTCTTCCCTACAAGGGTTTCCCACTTAAATCTGGTGTTCATGTGTTCTTGTTCTCCTTTTGCATGTGTTTAATGGTTATGTTGTCTTGATGATTCATAATGGATAAGTTAAATTGAATGGTTGATGGATGTTAAATGTATAATTTTTAATTCACACTAATTCATCCCATTCTCGAGTGGTTGTGCTTCTAACAAATGGTATCATAGTAAGATCTCTAAAGCAATCTTAACAACTTGAGGTGATCCTAAGAAGAACAAAAATGGGAAAGCTATTTCACTTAGATGTTTTCAATACATACATAAATGAGGAAGAGGTTGAGGTAGAATTAAGCTCATGATTGTTGCTTCAAATAAGGAAGAACTACAAACTAGGGTCAGTGATTAAATACTATGAAAAATAGGTTAGTAGCATGAGTGTTGAACATGATAAAATCATCAAAAATATGGAAACTCAATTTTTAGATATGACAACTTGTCTCAAGGCCAATAAGAATGATTTGCACCAGGTATGAAACTAAATTGGAGTCCATGAAAGGTGAGTTGGATCAGGTATATACCAAGTTAAATACCTATGATAATTTTGAGAAAATCACTTTAGCTCTAGATGGTATTTTGAGTAGTCAGAAGGTTGCAAATGAAAAAATTGTTTTTGGTTTCATTAGAGGTCACAAGAAGAGCTATGGAGGTACAAATTTAGGTCTTGAAGATAAAAAGGAGGATGATAGCATGAGTAATAAGAAAATGTTAAGACCAATATGAATACCTAATTGAGTTAGGCATCCAAATTCTATGAGGTATGCAAGTTCATTTCATGGTTATTGTTACTCATGTGTAGCTTGTTTGGTCATAGAGAAAGAGAATATAGAAGTTCCTTCAAGAGTGAGTATTCATGGAGCAATGGAAGAATTCATTTCTCATATCATCGAAGAGGTAAGAGTGTTATTTTCTATAACTACCATGAGAAAGGGAATATTTCTAAGTTTTGTCATTATGAACCATCTAGATAGAGCAAGAAGTGTGTAGGACCTAGAGTTCAAGAAGGGAGAGAAACCAATGTTTGGAAACCTAAGACATGATGAAAATAAAGAAATTTGATCATACAAATGAGGCTAAGAAGGATGAAACAAATGTTAGAATTCAAGGATTCAACAATTTACAGATTAATTCAACATTAATGCTAAACATTAATACATTATGTAATGTTACCATAAATATTTAAATAAACATTACATCATCACATAAGTAAATAAAGAAATACTTACAAGAAATAAATAACACAGGTGACACATTATTTATAGTGGAAAACCCCAATAGGGTAAAAACACTTTTGAAAATAACCTTTTACTTCAAAGAAATTATTTTTCATCCAGTAAAATCACCTCCTCCTTTGAAACCCTAATTACCAAGGGTAAAACCAAATCACTTAATTCACACACCTTTAATATATTTCCTGAATATATCAAATGAGGACCTAAAGTAATTTTTATATAAGGTGATCGGGTATGTCTCCTGACCAACCTTTTAAACCTAAAATGGTTGACACATATACCTAGGTTAGTGTATTTAATAAATAGAAACATAAATGATTCACATTATCAAATACTTACTTAATGTATATTACCCAAGTATGAATATTTAATAATAGAAAATTATTATTGAATATTTAACTTATATAATAGTGATGGACCCATATTAATTAAGGGGTGGCCAACCCACTTAATCATTATGTTCCAACACTCCCCCTTAATGTTAAGTGGGATAACATATACCAATAGATTACCTACCCGTGGTACACTACAAGATTTACAATCCTTAAACCATAAAGGTTTTAGGCTAGCATATAGGTTGAAGGAATTATAACACCTTCATCATACTCGAGTTACCTTTTGGTACAAAAGGATTTGGAATCCAAAAGATCATCCCATGACCATTGGCTAAGTATGATTTGTGAGTTTTACATGTTCTCACAAGTTCTCATAAAAGGTTACTGAACTCAAGCATACATGAGCTTTTATAACCAAGGACCTCCTTTACAACATGCTTACACTGGATGTTTGTCAGGACACTCAATAGTACTAAAGAGTTAACTAAAGACCACCTTTGAGTTCTTTCTACACTTATTTCTAAACAAGAAGTCGAGGAGGTATACACATGCCTGAAGGTCTTTTTACACTTTCCCAAAGGTCTTTATACATTTGCATTTTTATTTTACAAATACCAAGTTCCATTAGGAGGTGACATTGTCATGCACACTCCCCCTCAATGGAAACTATGACAATATAAGTTTTTCATGAAAGTGATAAAACTTTGTAGCACTCAGGGGCTTTGTGAAGATGTCAGCAACCCACTCTTCAGTCAATATGAAATTGAGATCTATCTCACCACTTAGCACCTTCTCACGGATTAAGTGTATATGTATCTCAATGTGCTTTGTCCTATGATGTTGTATTGGATTATGTACAAGAGATATGGTGCTCTAATTTTCATAGAACAAAGCAACACTACCTGGATCCTCCATATTTATATGTTCTAAAAACCTCTTTAGCCATAGAACCCCTTTTGCAGCTTCCATTGCACTTCTATATACTCAAAGCTTGAGTTTAAGAGATAGAAACATTGGTTTGCTTTTTGTTGCACCAAGTAATGACACCTACACTAAATTTAAACACATAACTAGAAGTATATTTTATATCCAATACATCACCTAGCATGATCAAAATCCCAAAATCCATACAAATTAGCATTTTCATTCTTAGTATAATGCAACCCATAATTGATTGTTCCCTTAATATATTTAATAATTCTTTTTGCAAGATTCCATTGATCTCTATAAGGTTCCTACATAAAATTTGAAGCAATGCCTATTACATAAGAAATATCTAGTCTAGTTATAGTTAGATAAATCAAACTACCAACTAACTACCTATATAAAGTAGGATCAACTTTTTCACATGCAGGTTTAGGATCAAGTTTTATTCCAACTTCCATAGGAGTAGAAATTGGTTTACAATCAATCATGTTAAACTTTTTCAGTACATTGGTTGCATATTGTTCTTGAGAAAAAACAATAGAATTCTTATCTTGAAATACAACCATGCCAAGAAAATGATGTAAGAGACCTAAATCAGTCATTTCAAAGTATTGTTTCAATTTTTCTTTAATTCTATGAATTAAAGTAGGACTATCACTAGTCATAAGAAAATCATCAACATATATACATACAATGATAATATGAGAGCCTTATTGCTTAATGAATAGATCATTTTCAGAAGAACAATTAACAAAACCTAACTGTTTAAAGAAGGAATTAATTTTCACATACCAAGATCTAGGAGCTTGCTTTAAACCATACAAGGATTTTTTCAACTTACAAACATAGTTTTCTTTACTAGTTTCTTCAAATCCTTTAGGTTGAGACATGTAAAGTTATTCTTTTAAATCACCATTAAAAAAGTAATTTTCACATCCATTTGGTGGATTTCCCACCCAAACTGAGAAACAATAGCAAACAAGGCCCTAACAGTACTCATCTTAGCTACAGGAGCAAAAGTCTCAACATAATCAATACCAGGTTTCTAAGTGAAACCTCTAGCAACAAGCCTAGCTTTATGTTTGTCAATACTACCATCAACATTATATTTTACTTTGTATAACCATCTAGACCCTATAATACTTCTTTTCTTTAGAGGTGGAACTAACTCCTAGGTTTGATTTTGAATTAGGGAATTATATTCAGCTTGCATTGCATTGATCCACTTCTCATCCTGAGAAGCTTCTTCAAAACTTTGCGGCTCAGGTTCATACAAGGTCATTAATGCATGGTACATATGATGGCTTCTGGTCATTTTCCTAAGGTCAATAGGATTTGAAATTTCTAACACAGATTGAGCCCATTTTGGTTTCTTAGCTAGGAGATAGGATATTCAGAAACATCCATAGCATCAACATAAGAAACATCATCATGACCATTTACCAAATTTTCACTATCAGAATCAGAACCATCATTAGAAGTATTGATAGGAATATCATTACCATTAGCAAATGAACAAAAAAATTTTTCTAACACAACATTGTGATTTTCAGTTACTTCCCTTTTTACAGGGTCATAAATCCTTAGACCTATAGTGTTAATACCATATCCAATGAAAATACAAGAAAATGAAGTCATATCAAGTTTCTTTCTTTTCTTTTTAGGAATATATAAAGAAGCAGGACTACCAAACACTTTTAAATGAGAGACATCAAGTTTTTGATTGGACCACTTCTCTAATGGGGTTGAAAGGTGAATAGCTTTGGTAGGGACCCTATTTAGGATGTAGATTGTTGTGTTCATTACTTCTGCCCACAGAAATTTGGGAAGACCAAGTAGAATGAAGCATAGTGCGAGCCATATCTAAAATAGTCCTATTTTTTCTTTCTGTAACACCATTAGATTGGGGAGAATGAGGAGAAGTTAATTCCCTTTTAATACCACAATCAATACAAAAATTTTCAAATGTCTTGCTAACATATTCACCCCCATTATCTATTCTAAGTCTCTTAATTTTATAATTTGATGAGTTTTCAACATATGCTTTAAATTCCTTAAATTTTCCAAATACATCAAATTTATTTTTAAGAAAATATGTCCAAATCATCCTGGTGAAATCATCAATAAAATTCACAACATATAAAGAACCATTTAACAAAGCTACTTCAAGAGGTCCTCTAACATCACTATGAATAAGTTCTAGAGGAGAAGATGAACTCTCCAGGATGTGAGTGAAAGGGTTTAGCACTTTGTTTCAAGCGTAAACACCCTTCACACGCATCATGAGAAGAAGACAACACAGGCAAACCTTTTACTAGATTATATCTAGACATTTCATATAAGCTTCGATAATTAACATGTCCTAACCTTTCATGCCATAGTTTTGAATTATTCAAACTTTGAGATACAAAACATGATGTAGAAGAGAAATCATCAAAAATATACAAACCATTTCTTTGAATTCCTTCAAGCAATTATATTATCATCACTATCCTTGATGTACCAAGTATCCTTCAAAATTTGAATAGATAAACCATCATGAGTTAGTTGCAAACATGATAATAGATTCTTTTTAAGCTTAGGAACAAATAAAAAATTATTCAAAACACCATTTGCAAATTTTACTTTTCCTTTTTCTATTGCTTCTAAGGATGAGTTATCACCAAGATATACACGTTCATTGATTTTCATAACATCAAATAGAGAATTGGAAATACCAGTCATATGATTTGAAGCACCTGAATCTATAATCCATTCAAAATTAGAGGAAGAGTATAAAACAACATATAATGCAACAATTTTAGGAGCATCATTAGAACTATCCTTTTTCCTTAAATTATATTTAGAAGATAATTTGTTTCGGTTTTTATGGATAGGTTTCTTAGATTTGCAATCTTCCTTTTTATGTCCAAATTTACCACATTTGTGACATTTACCATTAAATCTTACACGCAATTGTTTAGAAGAAAAAAATTCTTATCAACAAATGAAGATTTAGTTCTACACTTCTGATCAGGGAAGGACTTGTAAGACTTGAACTTTGAATTTTGAGTGAGAAGTGCCTGAGAGGCATTCTCCTTAGAGTTGAAGTTTGTCATCACTTGCTCTTCCTGTATCAGAAGAGCACTCAAAGTATTTAAATCTGGCAATTCATCTTCATTCGATATTTAGAATTTAGGATAGAAATAAAATTCCTAAACTTTTCATGAATATTTAACTAAACAATAAAGTAGATTAGTTTTTCACCAATTAAGTCACAATTGCATCCATCTAATTGTGCTTTAATATTTTTAATCTTGGCTAAGAAATTAACTACTTTTTCGTCTCCTTTCATAGGAGTCGTAAGCAATTCTAAAACAAACTTAATAATCTTAGATAAGTGCGTACCTTCATGCATGGATTCTAATTGTGTCCATACCTCTTTCAGATGTTTGATATTACCAATGTGTAGAATATATTCATCATTCACATTGCGCTAGAATCATGGAAAGGGCCTCCTACGTACATTGTGAGAATACATTCATATTATCCGCACAGATCATTTGACATGACCGTGAGGGCGCAAGCTCAGTTCCTGAAACAATCGTCCAGAGCTTACTCGCCATAAGTTCGATTTAACCCTAATCTTCCAAATGTTGTAGTTGGATCCATTTAGGATTTGAGATTTATTGAGGGAAAAGTAACTAGACGTCATTGTTTTCCTGAATCGTAAAACACACCCCATTATAATATACAATGCACCACAGAGTTAGATACATATTTATGAAAAAACTAAATTTTTTAATAGAATCAAATCTAAATTTTATAGATCTAAAGGAACTATTTGATCATAACTAATTTTGTCATTAAAATGCATACTAATTAACCTCCCATGATCAAAATAATAACCCACAATATAAAGGGCTATGCATTATGCCCTAGACTTATATAAAAAAATCGACCATATAGAAGTGAACAAGAAATCCTAAGAATGCATAACAACTTCAAATTTTTGAAAAAATTAATGCAGACAAAGATCCGAGGAACTTAAATTTGATGTCTAAATGATCGTCATTCAGCCTTATTGTTGGTCTGTCGTGACGGTTATTTGACCATCAATTTTAACATAGTGAAAATTTCTTAAATCTTACTAACTTAAATTTGACGTCTAAATGACCATCATTCTGCCTTATTTTTGGTCACGTGTGACGGTCATGTGACCGTCAAATTTAATGCTTGATCAAAACCTATGTATTTCTAGAATGTGAAATTTTAGAATTTCTTTCTTCATATAAGTATTAGAGGTTATATTTTAATACATTATAATAACCTATTATAATTTATAATGTAAATATATATATATATATATATATATATATATATATATATAAACATATACTTTATAAACCTTATAACTATAGTATATATATATTTTTAAATAAACACATATAACCCTTATTACGGGGGCCCTCATGAAAAAAATATTAAAACATTTACTAGACAAGGGAATTTAAATTCTACATTAACCTTAGAATTTATAGAGGAGACAACATTTTTCATGCTTCCAATGGAAAAAATTCAAATCCTATTTTGATGGAGCTTTGTCTCCTCCTTCATTTACCATTGACAAAATTCAACCTGCACATATTAAAACTATAGAGAAAAAAATATTTCAAATATTTTACCCTTACCTGTACACAAGTTTTCATGGGAGGTAAGAAGTTTCCAAATTTTCCACCTGTGAATTCACCTTGATTCTTCACAAAGCAAAACTTTTAGGTTGCACAAAAATGGAAAGAAGGGGCCTAGTTATTTTAAATACCCTTTTGGGTTGGTTGAAAAAACACGTAAGAATTAAATAGAATAAATACAACATTATTAGATCTAAACTATTTAATTCAAACCATGCTCTGGTACCATGTTAGAATTCGAGGATTCAACAATTTATAGATTAATTCAACATTAATGCTAAACATTAATACATTATGTAATGTTACCATAAATATTTAAATAAACATTACATCATCACATAAGTAAATAAAGAAATACTTACAGGAAATAAATAACACATGTGACACAATATTTATAGTGGAAAACCCCAATAGGGTAAAAACCACTTTGAAAATAATCTTTTACTTCAGAGAACTTATTTTACATCTAGTAAGATCACCTCCTCCTTTGAAACCCTAATTACCAAGGGTAAAACCAAATCACTTGATTTGCACACCTTTGATATATTTTTCAAATATATCAAATGAGGACCTAAAGTCATTTTTATATAAGGTGATCGGGTATGTCTCTCAACCCACCTTTTCAACCTAAAATGGTTGACACATATACCTAGGTTATCATATTTAATAAATAGAAACATAAATGATTCACATTATTAAATAATTACCTAATGTATATTACCTAGGTATGAATATTTAATAATAGAAAAATATTTCATATTATTAAATATTTAACCTATATAATAATGATGAACCCATATTCATTAAGGGGTGGCCAACCCACTTAATCATTATGTTCAACACCAAAGATATACAAGTCTAATTCTAACAGGAATATAAGAAAGGAAGGATTATTTTCCATGATTGAGCATAAACTAGTCATTGAAGTACACCAAGAGTATATTCTATCAGCTCATATAGTGGAAAGAAGGAGGATGTTGTCATCAAGTCTAAAAAGAAAATCAAGAAGAACAAGTGGATCCTAAGGATAGAATGCAAGTCAATTGAGAAATGTATGGAGATTTGGAAATCTCTTGAGCTCATGTTATTTTAGAGCCCTAAGAAGCAGGGGTGTCTCTATTAGTCTTCATAGAGGCATTCTCCATTCATTTGAAGCATCATGGTGATGTGTAGTAGATTTGCAAGTTTACGGAGACTCAATTTCTATTTGTGAAAATTAATTTTGAAGATGATTGAGAGTTACAATTGCAATCATGAAATTGTGTGTAAAGTACAAATGAATATTTGTTGTGTTACAAGTAGACCTTGAGTACAACTATAAAAGATAGTCAAGATGATTGAGGTATGCGTTTGTTGTCTTTATTTGATTCATGGAGTCATATTACTAAGATATGAGTTTTAAGAATTTTTGTTGAGATATATGAGTGTGAAGGACAATTAAGAAGACTTATTTTGTTATTAAGGGAAAAGAGGTATAAGTGAGCATCAAAAAGGTGTGTGAAGGCTTGGTAAGAAGAAAGTCAAACTGAAGAATGTATGACTACAATTAAGAGATCTAATTTAAGTTTGTTTGGTCATTGGAGTCATTCATGGAGCTATGTTGTATTGGAGTTGCATCAAAGAAAGTATTTTGTATGCTTAGCAAGTTGTTTGATATGTTGAAGTGTGTAATGTGCATGATTGTAGTGAAGGTTTGTGTTCTTGATGCCCGACATGATTACATGTTAGTGTAGACACCAATTTTGGTATAACACCCCTCCGTCATCTCACATTCATTCAACTTTCACTCTCGCTTTTCTTTTTCTTAAATTTAAATAAATCCCATCCATTTACTCACCCAAATTTAATTAATTATCAAATGGGCTCCATATAAACCCATTTAATAATTGAATTTTGGCATCTCTCAAAATTATTCAATTCATGGGAAATAATACACCCATCTCGACACTCCACTCTTAATTTCAAAAATGGAATCTATTATCTCACCTACCCATTCAAATCATGCTCCCCACTCCACCTAATAAGTCAAACCATGGGCCCCGCGTGATCACATCATGTCTCTTAACCAGGGTTAATTTATCAAACCTTGGTTACTTGTTAACCCCAATCTAACCTCACCTCCAAGTTATAAATATGGTTTTTCCCCCTCTTTCAAGGATAACCGAACTTAGACCAGGACCCTTAAAAGGGGGAGGAAGAATCAATATGAAATCTCTGCATATTGAAGTTTTTAGGAGAGGAGAAGAAAGTGCTTAATTAAGTTCTACAAGTTTGAGGTCAAGGAAAACATTTGCCATTGTTAGAAGTTAGAGGTGAGGAGTGTGGGAGAAATCTTTTCCATTGTTTGTCATCTTGCCATCCTGATGCCCATTTCATCTCCATATCAGAGCACAAGCTAAGTCCCCTCGTCATTTCAATTACTTGTCATTTTGTATTTCATTATTTCTGCATGATATCTATTGTTCATCATTTATTGCTATCTTTCTAGACACGGGGGTTGACATCCTCCAAGGGAGTTAACATCCTCTTGGAATTGGGATTGTCAGGAAACCCCACATATTGTTATCTAATCACATATGTTTTTGTTTTGTAGATCTATCTTCATTTCATCTTACCATCCTTGTTTGTCATCTTGCCATCCTGATGCCCATTTCATCTCCATATTAGAGCACAAGCTAAGTCCCCTTGTCATTTCAATTACTTGTCATTTTGTATTTCATTATTTCTGCATGATATCTATTGTTCATCATTTATTTCTATCTTTCTAGACACGGGGTTGACATCCTCCAAGGGAGTTAACATCCTCTTGGAACCGGGATTTTCTGGGAAACCCCACATATTGTTATCTAATCACGCATGTTTACGTTTTGCGAGATCAATCTTCATTTATCACATATCTATCTTCTTTGTGCCCGTAGATCCATATCTGCATCTGAGGTCCTAAGCCCTCCATCATTCAAAGTTGTTAGTGGCTTCCAGTATTGGATTTCACCCACACAAGAATGAGCTTTCCTGATCAACATTTTGGCACGCCTGGTGGGATCGGATCCCAGAGATGGTCATTTTTTTGTTATTTTACTCGTTTTGTTTAACTTGCTTATTTGCATGGTCTTAATATTTGTTGATCTCAGTTTAACAAGATCCATCGTTTGGGTCACCTTGGAGTTATGTGTTCTTCTTGTTTTTTGTTGAGTTCTACTTGCATGGAAAATGAATATGGAAATTAACCTTATCGATTGGCTGTGTTTTCAAGTTTAATTGTGCAATTTGTTATTCTCTTAGTTGTTGTCACATGAAATATATTTTGTGAATGTTTTGTTTTCCCACTCACTTTCTTGCAAGGATTTAATATTATCTTTGTCTGTTTGGCATGTTACTTACATTTGGTAATCTTTTTCATCACGAGGTAAGGGGTTTTGTGTGTCAGTTTTACTTTGTCTTCTGGTTCCACATTATTATGTTCCTAGATTTTATTTCATGTCCTATAAAAACAACACAAAAATCATTATTATTAATTAAATAAATGAATTAAAAAATAAATAAATAAAATGAATATTTTTATTAAGTTCTAAAATCCTAAACTACCCATCCCCCATCTAACCTTTTCCTTACCTAAGCTCCTATCTACCTCTCCACCCGAGCTCCCACCATTCCCCTTCAAAATGATTCCCCTTTCCTCCTCTCTTCCCTACTCGACCATTACCACCCGAGATGCCCCATCTCCTAACTCCCTACTCCCAAGCTTCTACCCACACTTCTCTCATCTCCTCTTACTTGCAAGTTATTGCCTTCTATCCTCATTGTCAACCTCACATATCCCTCAACTGAGCCCCTCATCCTACCCAACGCACCGGTCAACACTCCCTCATCCCACTCCCTGACTCGACACTACCCAACCTATCTACCGACTCGAACCTCTACCCAACTCGACTCCCATTCCCCCCATCTCCCACACCACTCTATAACTGAGCTAACTCCCTTTCCTACCCAAGCTCCCACCTTCCCCTCAAATCATTCCCAACTCCATAGCCAACACAATTCCCCACTCAGCCCCACATAACTCTGCCCAAGCTCTATCCTCAACACCTCTCCCTTCCTCACCTCTGCGCAAGCCATAGCTCCTCAACTGAGCTCCATTATACCTAAGTCATCTACGTCCATGTTGAAACTTTCTACCATTTGTGTCGACTCACCCAACTCTTGCCCTCTTCCGAGATGCAATCCCCACTCGAGCCACATACCACTCCTACCGATCTACTTTTCATTGCCTCCACTCCTGACACCATCCTGCGAACCATGTTCTCATCTCCTTCTCTTCTATGAGCTATTTCCTTAACTCACTTCCTATCTCGATTTACACAACCTTCTTCCACCATCTACCTCTCTCCACTTTGTTCCCATGACTCCTTCACCACACCTTCTCCACTCGCCACACAGCCCCCATCTCCATGTATCTCTCCCTGCCACCTCTTTCACGGGCTCTCCCTCGACCTAGATTCACACAACCCACTCCCACTTGCTTCCTACAGCCTACCGGCCTCGGCCAAGCCATCTCTATCCACACAGGCCTAACTCGGCCACCTCCTCACACACCTCTCCCCAACTTCCATTTGACCCTTCATCCCCATATCCACCAAGATATTTCTCCTCTCCTCGGCCACTTGATCATTCAATCTACTCCCATTCATTCCCCCTTCGCGAGCTCCCGATTCCTCATCTCAATGAACTGCTCCCAACTTCAAATCTCTCCTCTCCACGTAGGCGCTCCCACGCATCTAATGCTAACCCACCAAAAACAACTCGATCAAGAAGAATATCAGTCGACTCTCATTTCGATGATTGATGCGTGCAACTATTTCCAACCCAGTTTCAAACTCACACAAATTTTTTATGAATATTGATTGTAAAGTATTTTATAGCAGCCGGTTTACATCTGTTATGAATTTCATTTGTTCCTTGTGATCGAATCATAAGATTCCAATGATTGATGCATCCAACTGTTTCCAACTTCATTTCAAATTCACGTGAGCTTTGTGGGTATTGACTGCAAAATATCATTATATCAATTGGCATACCGTTGTTTACACCAAACACCACTATCTCTATCTCAATTTCAACTCCACGCAAGCGTTATGGGAAGTGTGTGTACAGTCTCCTTATAGCAGGTGGCTTACAATTATTTAAACAATAATCAATTTGCTTTCTAACAATCATTTCCAACTCAATTTCGAATTCATGCAAGCTCTGTGGGTAGTTATTGTACAGTCTCTTTATAACAATTGGATTACAATTCTTTAGAACACATTAGAGAAATAATCAACTTATAACTATTTCCATCTCAATTACAAATCCCCACAGGCCTTTTGGGTCGTGATTGTATAGTCTCTTTGAACAATGAGTGGTTTCCAAATCTTTAGTATGCATTTATAAATAATGCTCGATTTACCATAGCCAAGTATATGTTTCTCGCTTAAATTCTTTGTGATTCTTAATATTTCATCTTTCATGTGAAAATCCATGTCCATATACATCGTTAAATTTTCACGTCGGATTTGGCATCGTTGACTTTCACGTTCACTTTTCGGTCACCAACCTATCTCTTGCCTTCCTTTATTCAACTAAGTCCAAAACTTAGGTCCATTATTTTCTCCCATCTCCATTACAAATTTCAAATCAAATTGCTTTCATCCTCCCAAAGTCTTCATTATTAATATAAAAATCCACTCTCCCCACCCATTTTTCATCGTTACCTCTTAAAGTCTACATTCAGTCATTTTATATGTTTATTCTTATTTATAGTTCACGTAAAGAAAATAAGAATAGGAAGGCATCGCGTGCGGAGGTGCAGAGTCAAGACTTTTGGGACTTAGCCGATTTTGTAGATCAAGTCTATTTTCAGAGGCTGGCATGCGGAACACACAAAGTGATGCTGAGACTTACACGCCATGCTTTGTCTATATTTGAGGATCATATCAAAGCACTCTTGCATGGAAGTAATCCAAGAATAGATTCATCACTCTAGTTAACTGTAAGTGATCTATAGATAACATACTTGCATGTATGGCTATAATTGTAAATGTGCGTGGCTATTATTAGCGTGTGACCTATTTTTGGCATAGTTAGCGGTGAAGGGAAAGTTCCCCACCCTATATATATTAGATGAATCACCTAGTTGATATACCGTGTTGAAGGGTTAGAGATTCATGAGTGCATGAGACTGGATAATTGTAACAGATCCATGTGCGCATGACTATTATTGTATCAAGCCTCTGTATTGTTGTCATGTTTAATATATGAAGAATATTGGCTGAACCAAAGTGTCTTATATGTGTTATCATTGCATGCGTTATTGATTTCTTGATGATTTATACTTAAATGCATGCCTTTATAGATCTAGTTTGGTATAACTGTGTAATGATGGATTAGTTTCTAACTATATGTCCTTATCGCTTCACCATGCTACCATCCTACTACAACAACCCTAAAGAGGACTGGTACCTTGGTGCTTGCACTTGGGTGAGCTCGGCCTATCTTTGAGTGATGTGCCAGCGTGACTAGGTGTTATCTGAGAATTCTAGGCTGCATCATTGGTTCCATTGCCGGGACCTCTTTTTCAGTTGTTTTTAGGATGGTTCATGATGAAGACATACCGGCTAACTTTGGTGAGTGTTGAAGAGTGGATTCATGATCTGGAGGAAGAATACGCATGAAGGTTTAGCACTGGATCAGATTTAATGCACGCACTTGGGTAGAGTAGAATTTGTATGACAGTTTGTATGAAAGCTTCTTTGTTATCTTTCCCATAGAATTATATGAGTGGTTGACTGCATATGCATCTAAGTGGAATTGGAGGTATCACACACTTGTTTGGACACAGGAGGAATTTCAAACACTATATGATGTTGACTTGATCTTGGACTCACGTGGTAGATACTAGTTTCATGGTGTTCTAAACAGCTATATTCTGGAGTATTCAATTTCAACTTATTTTGTGCCTGGAGGTAGTGAGTTCTAGTTCTATGGTATCCTAGAGGGATGTATTTGCAAGGTATTCACGTTGGTGATCAAGATACTGATGGTAATGTTGAACTTGGAAGATAAGCCCATGGCAAGTTAAAAATCTCCATGCGCGGGGTAGGAACAGGATTGGTGAAAGATGGTAGACCTAGTGGTAGCATGATCAGAGCAGAGGAAGAGAGGTGGCTGAAGTATGATGAGGCGTGAGAGGGAATTATGGAAGAAGCAAGAAGTTGTCAGAATGGATGGCGTTGTGGAGAGAGATGGCTCGTGAAGGATTTGAGGCTCATGAGGATGAAGAAGAGCTAGAGCATCAGGAACTCCCCCATCTAGGAAAGCATGATAGAGAACCCTCTTCGGCCTCACATGGAAGTGCACTGCCAGTAGATATGACCTGGGCCGTGGGTGTGCATCTAAGCCAACCTGCTGACCTAGCCCTTGTGCTTGGTTTTCTAGTATCTAGTACAATAGGTAAACAAAGTTTTCATTTAGGAAGTGAAAGAGTAGAAACAAGTCAGACAACAAGTACATCAATGGCAGCACATAGACAACTTCGTTATTCTTTGGGGGTACATTTTCAGGCTCATCATCTACATAGAATATGAGTGCGCCGAATGTGGGATTCACCTCTGGACTAGGACTACTTCACAGACTATGTAGGTCAGTATAGTACCACTGTTGGGACATAGGGGAGTGCATCTATGGGCCCTATTCCAACTTCAGGAGGAGGATCGGGAGGTATGGGTAGTTCTAGTTCGGTGGTTTGGGTGGTTTTGGAGGTAGAGGAAACCAAGGAGGTTTTGGGTCGGGTGGTCAAGGCATGACAACCCCAGAACATTTATATGGAGATGTCTCTTCATCTCCCAGAGTATAGAGGTATCGAGGATGTTGTTGAACATATTCATATGTGTGAAATATTGTGGTGTGAAAGGTATCATGGCTTCTGAGTGTAAGGCAAGTCAATTTGCTACTACGTTACAGGCGTGCGTGCACATAGCTGGTATAGGAAGTTTGATCCCAATCAAACTTGTATTGATTATGTAGCATTGAAAGATGCTTTCTTAAAAGAGTTCCATATCCCAGAGTTTGAGTAGAAGAGTATAAGTGCACTTAAGGATATAAAGCAAGGCACTACTGAAAGTGTACGTGAGTATGATGCCCATTTTAAAACACTTCTATCCAAACTCTCCTATGATATACATGCAAGTCAACATGCACAATGGTTTTCGGGGGATTGATTACTCCATTTGAAGAGCACTATCGCATAAGACTTATACTGACCCATGCGTGAAGCATTGGAAGCAGCTCTATGCACTGAGGTAGTTGGGAGTATTGACACTAGAGTTAGTCCATTCTTGGAGGCTCAGATAGCAGCTATGGTGAAAATAGTTAGAGAAATTATCAGCAAACTCAGCTCATGAGACGTGCTCAGGAATCTAGTGTATAGATTGTGAAGTGGAAGGCCACACCAAGGATAGTTTCCCTCACGTAGATCTGTACGTTCACTGTTGTTAGACTGTGAGATTTTCCATTTGAATCATGATGCTAGTCACTGCCCCTTACTACAACGCACGTGATCAGGAAGAATGTATCCTCTTTTTGTAAAATTTGTAGGTCCACGACCCATGATACTGAAGATTGTAGATTGATTGGCTAGATCCATGATGCCATTGATATTGGGGTGTGACAGGTGAGTGTGGCTGATAGTTCTAAAGGAAAGAATGAGCATCAGGATAGGGATTATAATCAAGTGCGCTATGATAGGAATGATGGAAGATTTGAAGGAGGTCATGGAAGAGGATGAGGATATCGAGGTGGATATGGAGGATGAGGCCGAGGTGGGGGAAGAGGTGAATTCCCTCGAGGAACTTGTTATACATGTGGCTCACCTGACCATTATAGGTGTGAATGCCCATGAGAATATTTCCTGTTCATTTTGTGGAAAGGGGCATAGTTATGAAGAGTGTCGGACTTGTATGAGCATCTCAGTAAGTAGCACAAGCAAGAAAACAAAGGCGCAGGGATGGTTAGAATCTAGTGTGGTAGAGAATTAGTGGATGCCCAAGTTAACACAGAACCGAGGTAGTAACAGTCAAGATAACCACACGAGCTGAGGTGGCACACGTGTGAAAGAGGTATTGCAATAGAAGCCTGACAATCACTAGGGAGGAGGTTTTGCATGCTAGGTATCAGATCCAACTCATCAGAAAGAAGTCTATCAGGAAACTATGGAGGTCCTTAGAAACCTTCAAGGTGAAATACAAGTGTTTGAAAGAGTAGTCTCGGAAGTTGGAGCATAAGGATAAAAAGGCCCCGTTTGATATTGATGACATCAGAGAGGTATGTAGAATGTTTGCCTAGGAGAATATTATTCCTTTATTGGGAAATTGGTTGAAGGGAATACTCTCATGTGGAACTGAGACTGGAAGACAAATACTCCATGTGAATCTCCCCGATAGCATTGACTATGACAAGGAGATCACTTTGAATGTTGTTGTGGATGGTTGGTTGTTGAGCAATATTTTGATTGACACAGGTGCGGAAGTGAATGTACTTACATTGGATGCATGGGTACAAATGGGGAGACCTCCATTGCAGCCATCATCTAATGTATTGTTCATGGAAAATAGAACAAAAAGCTACTCCCATAGGAGTTTTGAAGGATGCATCTATCACTATACAAGGGGCCAAGTTCACAGGAGACTTGAAGTGTTAGCACTTGCGAAGCTAGATAGCTTCCCAGCTTTGCTTGGGTGCCCTTGGTGTTATGCAAACAATGCTGATTTGAGGTTTAACAAGGGGTATATCAGCTTTGAGAACAAGGAGGAAAGGGTCATAATACCATTGATGAGATGGGAAATCCATACCATATGTGGAACCTTTGAGTGAAGAGGACTTGAACAAGAATTTATATACGCGTTATTCGGGACCCAGAGGTCAATGAGCCATCTAAGGAAGGAATCCTTCATTGGGAAGATTCTCAATCAATCAGTGATACTACTAGTATTGCTTGTGATAATTGGGCTCATGGTACTTATGAACTGGTGGGGTGTGAAGTTAAGTGTGGTTGCTTAAAAAAGGGTTTTCACTCTTGTCGATGTATAGGTCGCTTAGTACCCGATATACTGGATCGAAGATCTGGTTGGATTCTTGCAGGCCATGGAGGAAAACTAGGCTGACCAGATTAAAAGATGAGATATGTTATCATATACTTTACATGGGACAACAGCACGTTGGTGGGTGGTTCACAGGGATAATCTCTTGGAATGGGGAGAGATTGGGACCGCCTTATCAACCAGGTTTTCAAGAAGTAATGCACCTACAAAGATTTTCCCTTATCATGGTGATCAACCTGTTTAACATCATATCCAGTAGTGTGAGAGACTCTGGATAGTAGGACAGGAAGCATTACCACCCTCACTTTGGGTGCATCGGTTTTATTCTACTCTACAAGGTTGTGCGTGTGCTTGGTATGTATATGTTGAATTACATCGTGACACTGGAAATTGGTAGAATTTGACTACAAGGATGATCCAAACTTTTGACTTCTTCTCATCTACACCACCAGTGAACAAGGCTTTAAGCTTTATCAAGTGCTTAACCATGGGAGATAGTGGGAAAGTGGAAGAACTTATTTAGGAATTATTTGGTGAGACAGAGACAGGGGTGTGTTTTGAGGAAGAAGTAGATGATACCATACTACTTGAGTGTGCTTCTCTGGAAAAAGACAAGGGGAAGTTGGTTTACATAATTGATGATGAGGAAGTTGAGCACTTGGAAGTTGATCATTCACATGGAGCACGTGAGGTGTTAGATAGTGTGGATGTAGATACACGCATGCATATCATGAACCTATGAAGACAACAAAGGTAAATATTGGCACAGAAAGCTGAACCTAAGGAAGTGATAATTGGGGATTATTGGTCAGAGTCAGAAGTGGCAAAGATCATAGAGTTACTTTGAGACTATGAGGACTTATTCCCAAGAGGATACCATGAACTTAAAGGTGTGCATAAATCACTTGGAGAAATGAAGATAAAGCTTAAGGAAGGTGTGTGCCCTGTTAGGAAGAGACCTTATCGAATGAATCCCAATTTTGTGAGAAAGTAAAGGAGGAAATTGACAAGATGTTGAAATCTGGGATCATTCGACCATTGGATGAGTCAGAATGGGTCTAGTCTATGGTGATAAGTATAAAAAAGGATGGTAGGATTTGAATTTGTGTTGATTATAGAGTTGAATGCAGCATGTGTTACAGATCCTTTCCCTATGCCATTCACAGAGGAAATATTAGGAGTGGTGGCTGGTGTGAGATATATTCATTTACAGATGGGTTCTTAGGGTATCATCAGGTTAGGATTGCCCGGAAGATCAAGAAAAGACCACCTTCACTACTGAATGGGGAAGCTTTTGCCTATACTGTGATGCCCTTTGGATTGAAGAATGCACCTGTTGTATTCTCAAGGATAGTGGTGCAAGCATTCAAGGATTTTATTCACAACTTCTTGCAGGTCTATCTTGATGATTGGACCGTTTATGGGCTAATTAAGGATCATTGTGACAAATCTGCTTAATGTTTGAAAGATGTAGATAGTTGAGTATCTCATTGAATATCAAGAAGTGCATCTTTGCTACTCCCTTTGGCATACTTTTAGGACACATAATCTGTAAGGAAGGGTTGTTGGTCGATCCAGCTAAAGTTGCGGTCATTTTAGGCTTGAAAGTGCCCGCCAGTTAGAGTGAGGTGCATGGATTTTTGGGTCATACAGGGTATTACAGGAAGTTTATAAAAGGGTATGCCAAATTTTCCACACCCTTGGAAGAATTACTCAAGGGGAAAGGTACATTCTATTGGGGGGAGTCAGCAAGCAGCGCGCGTTTGAGATATTGAAGAAGAAACTTACTACCGCGCCTATCTTGTGCTTTCCTTCATGGGATAAACCTTTTCATGTTCACGTGGATGCCTCTGGCATGACCATTGGTGTTGTCTTAGCTCAACCTGGAGAAGGTATAGTTGATCATCCCATTTGTTTTTTGCTAGTAGGAAGTTGACCCCTACAAAACAGAATTATACCACTACAGAGCGCGAGGCTTTGTCCATGATATATGCCTTGCACAAATTTTGATAGTATCTATTGGCCACACCTTTTGTGTTTTATACAGATCATATGGCATTGAAGTATTTGGTGAACAAGCCCATCTTACAGGGGTGCATATGTAGATGGATACTCTTATTTCAAGAGTTTGACTTTACAGTTGTGGTAAAACTAGGGAAAAGTAATTTTGGACCGGATCACTTGTCTAGAGTTCAATCAGGTGAAGAAGCACAAACAATAGAAGAGACCATGCCTGATGCACAGTTGTATAGGTTACAACATGTGCCAATGGAATTAGAGGACATTGTTGTCTTCCTAAGGATGGGGATGGCACCAGAAGGCATGAGGTCCTTGGAGAAAAAGCAACTTGCTATATGCGTGGCACCATTCATGTTAATCAGTGGTGACTTATACAAGTTAGGTAGAGATGAGGTGTTACGCCGTTGTGTATTAGAGCATGAATGAAAGGATATAATGGAGGAAGCCCATGGTGGTATTGTAGGTGGCCACTATGCAGGTGATGCTCTGTGAAAGATCCTACTTGTTGGTTTGTGGTGGGAAATGTTGTATAAGGATTGTAAGGAGTATTGTAAGGCATGTGACCATTGTCAGCATCTAGGTCGACTAGGATAGAGGGATGAGATGCCTTTATGACCAATTACAAGTGTAGAACCCTTTGAGAAATGGGTGATAGACTTTGTAGGGCCTATTTCACAGCTATGCGTAGGAATGGATCACGCTATATCATTACTTGTATAGATTATCTTACGAGATGGGTAGAAGCACACCTACGAAGGACTGTATAGTGGCTACAACAACAAGGTTCTTATGGGAAAATGTTCTTACAGGTATGGTTGTCCTTTAAGTTTAACCAGTGATAGGGGCACCCATTTTTAAATGAGACAATCGAATTCTGTTAGATGAGTTTATGGTTGCCCACCACAAGACTACACCCTATCACCCTCAGGAAAATGGAACTGTTGAGGCTTTCAACAAGATTTTGAGCCACACATTGACCAAGATTTGTGATGTGGGATGAAAATATTGGGATGAAAAATATATTGTTGTTCTTTGGGCCTACCGAACAACATATAAGAGATTGAACAAAGCCACACCTTTTCAGTTGGTGTTTGGCATGGAAGTTGTTCTTCCTATAGAATTTATGTTACCTTCTTTGTGCATTGTGTTTGGAGGTCTAGCTGATGAGAAAGCTTTGGAAGAATGGATTGAGAACATGGTTCAACTGGATGAGCGTCGGGCCATAGCACGATGGAGTCAAAAATAGGAGAAAGCGCAGAAAGCATGGCATGATAGGCATATCAGGGATAAGAAACTTGTGGTCGGACAAATGGTACTTTTGTATGACTCTAAGTTTTTGTGCCATCAGGGAAGCTCAAGGTGCATTGGTTGGGGCCGTATGTTATAACTCACATACTTGAGTCAGGTGCTTGCCAGTTAGAAGCAATTGATGGAACACGGCTGCCGGTTACTTTAACGGGAGTAGGTTGAAGCCCTACTATAAATAAGTCTTCTTGGTGTTTGTAATAAGGTAGTGTTGCCAGATAGATTAGGTTTCCCTTTCTGCATTTCCTTAATGTGTTTCTTTTTCATCATCATTTATGCTTTGTCAATTTAGTTCTTGTTTTTGTGTAATAATAAGTGCTTGCTGTGCATGAAGCTAACTACAATATGAAGCATGTTGATGCGAGAGGACTGCACATACTTTTAGTATGGGGTGGATTGTTGGTGACTCCCAGGTATAATGTTGTGAAGATTGGAAGGTATAATGTTGCGGATGTTGAGGAAGTAAGCTGCTAAAGGTGATTTACAAAGGATTGCTTCTCAAAAGTAACCAAGGATGGAGATGAATGAAGGAAAAGTATAACATGCGAGGTAAGCGGCAGCCATGATAACTACAGGAGAAGGTGCAGTGATGAGGTACTCGGGTGCTAGAGCATGCGTTGAAGAGAAGTCTATGACCAGAAGGTAGGAAGGGCATGCTAGAAGGTTATAGTTGTGGCGTGAAGATGTACCATGTGGAAATGACAAAATTGAGCAATAAATGAGAAATATTTGGTAGGTGGAGGAGTAATTAATGCATCAAAAATTGAAAATCTATATAAGGATGGGATGCGAATTCATTTCTACCCTTGCAACTATGAGAATTTGATGAAGAGCTAAGTGTGAAGAGTTGAGTAAGTGATTCAAGGTGCGAAGAGGGTGAAACTAGGTGAAAGGAAGATCTGTGTATTGGAGAAGCTTGTATCCCCGTAGGAGAAGGGTTTGAATGAAGTAGATTGATAGAGTAGAGCTAGGGCACGTGATTTCATGATTACAATTTAGGGCATGATTGAATCGGGTTAGGGTTTGAAGTAAACCATTAAAGAGTTATAGAAGAAGGTGTAGAAACACAACACAAAGGGAAGAATGGCTCCAAAGAAGGAAGTAATAGTAGCAAAAGGAAAGAAGAAGGTAGTAGTGGAAGAGGAGGAAGAGATGACTCCTGAGAGCAATTTTTCAGAGATGCAGTACCCTGAAGAAGTAATTGTGGGCCAGGAATGGGATTCCCACATACGAAAGAGAAAAATAAGTGAGTACAACCACCGAACCAAGGACAATCAGAAGAAGTTGGATGATTTACTTAACTCCCAAATGGACAGGTGAACTGGTGATGGGATGTCGATATATATGATGACACAGGGGAGAAGTTATTGAAAAGGATTGGTGTTTACCAATTATATGAGCTCCCATACTTGGGAAATATGCACCATTATATAGGTGGCTGATGAGCCGAGTCCATGAGGACTTCTTCTATTTTGTAGGGTGAAGGGTAAGACTAACACCCATTTTAATTGCCATGGTAACAGGTTTAAAGGTGATGGGTGAGGACATCAAAAATGACCTAACTGACAAAGGTTTGCCATATTGGAAACACACAAAGTGTTGGGATACCAGAAAGGACCATGCATGGAATGGACATAGACAAATTACATGATTGTCAGTAGTAAAAAGCGTGCACCTAGTTATGAAATTGAATGACCAAGATCATTGGTCACAAGTAAACTCAATGTGGTTGCATGTGGCAAAGCGCATGTCAGAAGGGGTTATTTACAACATTTTCGGCTTTATTGTAGAACAAATAGTAGAGGAAGCATGCACACAGGAAGTAAGATAAGTTTTGGTTTTGTCTTACTTTCTTTAGTATTCATGGAGATTGGAGTACCGGATGGCCCGAAAGAAAATATATGGGAATACCCCATGAATAACAAGTCTCCAGTTGAAAGATTCAGCAAGTATCTATGCAAGGGGTCTATGATGACAGATGGAGGTAAAGGAGAGAGCGGAGATGTGGTATGATAGGCTCGCGTGGCTTTTGAAGAGGAGTGGCGCATACCAAAGGAGTTGCCCTCGGTATTGGGGAAGCAGGCTCAGTTTGTTGTTTACCAACACTTTTGTATTGTGCATTTTCGATGGTGGATGGATCATGGAGCCCCTAGTGCAAACTACCATATGCATTCACAATGTGGTATTTTCAAGCTTCCATTCATCGGTTCACTGATACAAGGAGGTTAGTATTTAATGCAGACAAGGTGGATTGTGAATACCACACCTTGTGAAAGAAGTATGGATATCAGGGAAGAATGCTTACAATGAGAGTATTATCTCAGAGATTTTGAGTATCAAACTAGAAACACTTGTTGTTGGGGATATCGGGGCTGTGCTCATATATCTCCAACTTAAACCAAAGATGGAAAATAATAAGTATGTAGAGAATGAGTTCACTCCCTAGGACCACAAAGGGGAAGCATACTATGGAAAACATCCCGGCACCTAGGCCTTCTAAACCCATGCAGGATGATGAGGAAGAGGATGAAGAGCATGAGGATAGTGGTGGTTTGGTGTGCAGGAGGAAGCAACCATCTAGCGGATAGGAGGAGGAGCGTGTGATGGATTCACAAGGAGAAGAAAATACTGAGGTAGTGCAGGGTGACCAAAGGTTTAGAAAGGTGTTCAAGTGCACAAGGTCGCAAGGAGAAGCCCAGCAGACAACAAGGAAGTCACCGTGACTCTCACCGGTAAGGAACCTGAGGAGAAGAAGAGAAGAAGAAAGCTCAAGCTAGATGAAGAAGTGGAAGAGTCTGAGGAGAAAGTGCTTCCATCTCCAATCCATCATAGGGTAGAAGAGGAGCCTCAGAATGAGGAGGAGGAAAAACTGAATGGAGAGGAAGAAAGGGAGCAATCAGAAGCTACACAAGGCAAGGATGAGGATACTGACCAATATTCCTAACCTTGATGCGCCATTCCAAAAGGGCCAAGGTCCCGTCGGACAAGTGAGGACGTAAGGGTACAAACAATGGGGTATGTAGAGGACCAGGAGATGATTGTTTGTGCTCGGTTCCAGAGCACCATCACGTAAAAATATTTATTTGGATGGGTGCTTATGGATGAGAACAAGGTGACATTATGAACATGAAAGCAACTTTCATGGTCGATGCATACGCATATGGATGAACCAGATTTTGATGTCTATGAAGAATCATGTGCATCTAGATGGTTGAAGAAGGCACCAGAAGTCTGGACACATGACAATTAAACCAATTATTATGATGGATGAGTAGGTAAGAAATGCCTTGGTGAAAGTATCTGCTGAGGTAGCTAGAAGAAACATTGACAAATCTGCTACAATTAAAGTGTTGACAGAGGAGCTAAAAGCAAAGGATGTGGAAATAGTGCGTTTAGTGTAGGAGAGGGATCTGAGAAAAATGAAATATGAGACTTTTGTTAGTATGGTGGAGGAAATTGGAGATGATATACTAAAGGTACACCCACATTTGGAATCACAGGTACCAAAATAATTTCCTTCTGCGATGCACTACGTAAAACAATGATAAAATTAGTATTGGAGGATGAAAAGGTGCGTATACCAGAGCAGCCCAAGGACCCCATCGAGAAGAGGTAGAAAAAGCATAGGCTGTAGTAGCAAGGAAGATTGCTACATATGAGGGCCTACTACAAGCACTCCAGAGAGGAGCTGAAGAAATCCGATCATGCCTTAATGATATGCACAGCTCCAGATGCGCTAATAAGGGTAAAAACACTGGCAGAAGACAATGAGGTGCAAAAGGCCATGAAGGATGACACACTAGGCCGCGTTGAATGACTAACTATGGTAAAGAAGAAGAAGTGTGAGGCATTGGCTGTGGCACAGGCACCACATAAAGAGAGGTTAGATGAACTTGGAAAACTCATTGCTTAGAAGATGGATGTGCTGGAAGGGATGCATACATCTATGTCAAGCATAATGCTTGTAATACAAGAATGAGCAAGGAAAACTAACTCAGGATGAGCTGGAATCTATCATTGTGGATGTTCCAGAGAAAGTAGAAAAGGCATTAATGGAGTGGGAGAACTTAGAAGTAGACATAAAGGAGGAGTATCCAGAGATGATACTTCAGAAAGAAATGGAGGAGCTTGAAGCCTGAATAATTCTTTGATTCTTTAATTCTTTTCTATTCTTTGTGTAAGATTCATTCAACATTTTGTATTTCAACTATTCTTTACTCAGTTGTGGACATCACCATTGTCGGGGTGACAATGAGATTAGTGTGGGGTAATGTTGATCAGATAAAACACTTAGCAGAACTCACACACAGAGTCCGTGTGGAAAAATAGGATGGGATCGAAAGGTGTGAAGGAATAGGAAGGCATCACGCGTGGAGGTGCAGAGTCAGACTTTGGGACTTAGCTGATTTTGTAGATCAAGTCTATTTTAGAGGTTGGCGTGTGGAACACACAAAATGATGCCTGAGAGACTTGTGCACCATGCTTTGTCTATATTTTGAGGATCATATCGAAGCACTCTTGCATGGAAGTAATCCAAGAATAGATTCATCACTCTAGTTAACTGTAAGTGATCTATAGATAACATACTTGCATGTATGGCTATAATTGTAAATGGCACGTGGCTATTATTAGCGTGTGACCTATTTTTGGCATAGTTAGTGGTGAAGGGAAAGTTCCCCACCCTATATATATTAGATGAATCACCTAGTTGATATACCGTGTTGAAGGGTTAGAGATTCATGAGTGCATGAGACTGGATAATTGTAACAGATCCATGCGCGCATGACTATTATTGTATCAAGCCTCTGTATTGTTGTCATGTTTAATATATGAAGAATATTGGCTGAACCAAAGTGTCTTATATGTGTTATCATTGCATGCTATTGATTTCTTGATGATTTATACTTAAATGCATGCCTTTATAGATTTGGTTCGGTATAACTGTGTAATGATGGATTAGTTTCACACTAGCAAATCATTTTCACCGAACCCTTCCACAATTGTGCACAATGCCATTTTAGGGTACCTAGGTATTTCGGGCTACTAATTAGTGCTTTCAAAATACATCACTATCAAGTGCAATCAAATAACAGGGAAAAGCATTCTCTAGGTTTTACTCATTTTCTCTATTTTCTCCTTTACGCATTGTAATTCTCCTTTCCCAAGTTATTGTATCGCATCAAATGTCACATTTCATTTTGGTTTAAAAATAACCTTTCCTTTCTCGCATCCCGCTTTGATCAGTCTGACCTAAATAAGGGGTCTAACCTTCTACATTTCACTTATCACACACTGCCTAAAACTTCATGAACAAAATCAACACATCGAAATACTCCTCTCACCTAGTTAACTGATTGGGACTTGAACACCCAACAGGAAACTATCTCAGACATTTCCCTAGCCAAAACTACCTTAAACTAGCCTTAGAATTTCATTCTTTAGGCACCTTCATTATCCATTTTACTTTTCTTTTCACATCTCATAATTAATCATGATGATAAAAAATATGTTGCTTGATTTGTTTGTTAACAATTTACATAAACAAATGTTTATCTATTTCACACTTGTTGTCACTCTCTCTCCAAAAAAAAAACAATAATGTCCTCCACCCAATAAAATTACTTCTCCTAATGATCTCTCCCAACAAGATTCTAAACTCAAAGCCATGTTGTCATTTACCCAACCTCTAGTCTCCATGACCTCGCTTCTTGAGAACCATTTCATGCACGATTATCCCTATCTTAAAACTAATCCTCATATCCCTCACCAAGACAATCTTCCTCAATTAACCGCATCACCATCTCTCGCTCCTCTACGGAGATACTCGGGCCTCCTCTTAACCCCATATATGATTTAGTATTTCAAAAATCCCCCACAATCTCTCAATCATCCCAATCTCCTAAATTAGTGGATCGTATTCAATCCACATCCCATTTTGACAATTTTGTTTCATCCGCTACTAATATGCATGTCCATCCATCTCAACCTCTTCACATTTATATTCCTACCCATCGTATGCTCCAACCATCTCAAAATATTAACACACATATCCCCGCTTATCATTTACCACAACAACCTACCCAACTTCAATGAACACATCATGTCCCTATTATTCAAATTCATCCTATGCAACAATCTCAACCCATGACACATGTTAATCCTTACCAAACAATTCCCCACACACCTACACACCCACAAGTTTATCAACCACCTTATCAAATGATTCACCCAACACTTACATATCCACAACCTTATCCACAAATTAGTGCTCATCAAACTAATTTCAAACCACACAACCAATCCAATCTCAACCTAACATCGCATCAAATGATCCTATTCACGCTTTGATGAATCGATTGGCCAATTTAGAAACCGTTACCTTGGCACCTAAGGATACTTTATCCTATGAACAAATCTGTAATGAACTAATTCATCCATCGGTTCCAATTAAACCCTACCCTCCTCATTAGAAACTTCCGAGTTTACTAATTTCAACAATAAGGAAGATCCCCAACAACATCTCCTTGCATTTAAACATGCATGTTGTCTTATTGCACATGATCATGATCTACTTCTTCACACTTTCCCCATGTCTTTGTCAGTCCCGTGTTGGACTGGTATAATAGTATCCCGCAACATTCCATATTCTCTTTCACCCAACTTGTGTAGTTATTCTTAGAACACTTTTCTATCAATATCGCATGCAAAACTACTATCGCTGATCTATATACCATTCGAAAGTTTGAAGACGAGCCCATTGTTGACTTCGTCGTATGATGGCATGGTGTTATAAACCAACTATCCTTCACTCTTTTGCAAACCGAACTCATCAAATTATTCTCACATTTGTGTGCAAAACATATATCGTCTACTTTACAAGTCTAGTCATTCGAACCTTTGATGAAGCTTTCACAATGGCTCAAAAACTCGAAACCCGTGCCATTAAGCAAGGTCATCTTAAACTAAGTTCAATTAAACCTAAAATTGAATCTACTAAACCATTCACACATAACGACAAATTTAAGGGTGTGGCCAACACGTGGTCATTAAACCCGATTTGCATCTATATCAACACATGGCCTCAACAACGAGTCCCTCAACCAATAGTCAACTATACCCCCTTGGGAGAATCATACAGTTCCATATTTGATAAGTTAGTGGTCATAAAATCCATCCAAATTCCACCCATACGACCCATGTACAATTCACAAGCCAAGCCTTCTTTGTATCACAAAGCCCATTATATTAAATATCATCGAGTCAAAGGTCACGACATTGAGAAATGTCATTCCTTCAAAGATCATGTACAACAACTCATAAATCAAGGGGATATCCAAAGCGAAAGCTCCACTACTTAAACTAATCAATCACTAACAAATCAAGCCACACCTTTTAAATCTCAACCATCAAATGCATATATGATTAACACTGTCAATCAAGATCTTATCTTATCACCGACTCCACATGTTCCACCTTAGACATTATTCCCACTCCTTATGCATAACATGTTGCGCCCACAACTATCACACCTATGTCAACTTTTACTCCTTGTCTAGAACCTACACCTTCTCCTATCCTTATCACATCCACATCAAATTTGACTATACTGTCCACTTCATCCACTTCGATCATACCCCAATCTACCACATCATATCCATCCTTAACACCTATTTCAGCCCAATTGATATCCACACATATCCCTACATCTCTTGTACCTATTCCTTCACCCACATCTTCATCAAACACACCTATTACTACACCTACATTACTCACAACCATCCCAACTAAACTTTGTTCTACTACATGTACCTTTACAGCCCCACCTTCGACATCAACCCCATTAGCAAACATATCATTCTTACCCCTCGAAACATTTATGAAACAACCATTCCCACCTACTTCTACACCCGAAATTACTCTTGCATTACCCATAATATCTACTCCATCGGTTACCACATCACCCACATCTCCAAATATTTTGAATATTCCTACATCCCTATCTATCCCAACTACCCCTATATCTATCATATCAAAAATCCACCTATCCCTACCTTGACATTTGTACCTATATCCTTGCCCATGGCCACATCACTCGGTCTACCCCAATACTCTTTACTTAATCCTTCTATCCCAACGACCAAATCCTCTTGATCTGCAACCCTATCAAAGATACCCTTTGGAACATCTACTGAACAAACATCTCCACCTAAATCAAATAAAGATGGTTTGCATTCTCCAAAATTAAATATTTCCTTGTCAAAACCTAAACAATCCACATCTCACATAGATCTCATTAATCGCATCATATAAACACTTATTTCTCCATTAACATCCTCATCTTACTTAGGACATTTTCTCCATTAATAACCACACCACCATTGTCAGATCCTTTGGTTGAGATTATTATTATCTTTTTGCTAGAGTAAATATTCTCGGAGTGAAGTCTAAGGCTCATGGAAAACATCCTTGACAGTCCCCTGTATCCTTGAAAACATTCATATTTTCCATCTTCTCAATAATCCAATGCGAAAACATCTATTTTAGGATCACTCACTCCATCTACCACATCTCGCAACGATAAATTTATCGCCAAACAATCCAATCCTCCAAGCCAATTTGATTTGTCATCTAAGACGTATAATTTACCCATCCAATGTACATCCTCACCTAAATTTGAATTCAAACAATACAATCCTTCGACTAAAGTTGATTTGTCTTCCAAAACACATAATTTACCTATCCAATCTACATCCACTTTTTCTCCTAATGCCAAGATGAGATATCATATTAAAACCCACAAGAGTTACCTTCCCCATGACACTTTAATGGGGTCTTACGCAAATATCCTTTGACATTTAACTTGAATATATGCCATTACACTTCCTCCCATTAAATCCTTTAATCCCTATGGTCCAAAGCCATCATGGTTCAATCCTAATTACAGTTGCACTTATCATCGTACCCCGGGCCATGACATCAAACATTGTAAAGAATTTTGGACGATCATCCACAACCTTATTAAGAAAGATGATTTTCTCATTCAGGATAAATATCCTTCTCCATCTACATTTAATCCAATTTGTATCCCATCTATTGAGTTTCCACGATTCCTTCATCCACATCATCCCTTAATATCCCTCCTACACATGACATTTCTCTTAAGGAAGGTCCTCCATTGTCAATCAATACCGCTTATCTTTCCAAGCACACTTGTGGTCTCCAATCATTTATCCCATCCGAATCCAAAACAATCTCATCTAAACTCTTTCGACATCCTTTAACTCCTTCACATTTAATTCATTGGGGAGAAACCTTCCCTCGCCCTTGAGTATATCATCCATACAACTCCCTTGTCACTAGGGGACTTCACTCATTGACATTTTTTTTTTTACCTTCTTCACATTCATCCAATCTAAACTAATTCTATCCCAATCCTCATCTCATTCTAAGTCCACCATTGTGGCCATTTTTGTCCTTCTGTGAGGGACCATTTTTGTTATTTGTTTTTGAAGTCCACCATTGTGGCCATATTTGTGTCTCTTTTGGGGCACCATCTATTTCATCAAGTCCACATTTGTGGCCATTTTTTTCCTACCATATTTGTGTCTCTCTCGAGGCATAATTTATTTTCATCCAAATTCATCATCGTGATCATATTTTTGTTTCCTTAAGGACATAGTTTTATTTCTTGCTTGTCTATCATCTCATCTTGTTGCAACTTAATGTCTTCCCTTTCTTGATAGTAAACCAGAAACATAACCTCTTAATGCATTACACTTGTGACCAGTCTATTGTTAGCATATCTACCAATGAGCACTTAGTTATATCCTTAGATCATTCCTCCATCCTTAGCCCCTTCCATTTTTCATTGTAATGATATGAATTATGTGGTCTTCCTTCACTACTTTGATATGACCCCATAGCCATTGTATTCATCACCTTCTCGTTCTCCTATTGCAGCCATGCAAAGGGTCTAGGGTGTCTCTTGTACATTCATTATCCCCCTAAGTGCTCTACTTCACTATTCCCAGCTCTCCCCATGTAAAGATAAAATTCATGTATGCAAAAGGAAAAATCAAAGTTATCAAAAAAACAGAATGATCCCTCGAAGGAAACTTTTTCATGCAAAAAAATAAGAGAAAGAAAAAGAAAAGCATACAAAGAAAAATCATAAGAAATAGACCGATCCCTCGAAGGATGGCTATCATATATATTATTCTTGCCATCCATATTATGTATAAAGTAGACCATACCCTTGAAGGATGGCTACTCTATTATTATGGAATTTGGAAGGTTTCCACATTGATCAACCTTCCTTTTATCAGCATTCTTAGAAATCTTCCCACATAGATCAATTTTCTTTTATTATTGTTCTTCCCCTTTCCCAGAGTTGGGGCATAGTTCTAGGAACAACCATCTATGGAGATCCCTCTTCCCACGTACAAGTTACATCTCCAATCCCTTTGTCATGTCAACATTAGGATTACGAGCATCTTTCATCCATATTTCCCTCACGGTCTTTGGTATAACTAACTATCGTTGGTTATATGTTAACACCTACTATTGACTACAAGTGCAATGTCTTGAGTGGTAACATTTCCTATTTATCTCCAATCCAGTTTGAAGCATGGTTTCCCTATATGCCCTTAAAACAAATTCATTTCATCAAGATCATATTTTATCAAAATCACATGAAATCTCACACTATGAATTATATATATATCCATAATATTCATGAATGTGCTCGCAAATACACTTTTCAGTTTGCGAATTCTACTTGATCACCATTGCAGTTTATGAATCCTACTTGAGGATCCTTCTCAAGGAAAGTTCATTATCATGCATCTTCTCATCCCCAATAATTTTCAATAATGTCTTTGATCCATTGCTCTTTGCTCCACATTTCCACTCATCATCATTTTTCTCCACATCATCCTTCTCACCTTTCTATCCCCTTACACCACGCTATATATCCTACTTGTCTTTCCTCTTGAGTTTCCCTTTCACTCTTCCGATTTCATTTTGAAAATATTACTTAACCATCCATACACCTAGATAATATTAGTTAAGGTATATCTTCTTCCTTGGATCCTCCCACTATAGAAGCTTCTCCACCATTTCCTCTTTCAGTGAGACGACAATCACCACCACAAACTTATTTCCGCTCCTTTTTTGTTTGACACTCTTACATCATCACTCCCATCACGTGGGCATCCCAATTAAGGATTTCCCTTACACTCTCCATCTACACTACATATGTTCCTTCATACACTCATGTCACACTCCTTTGTTTCCTTGTTAGCACCTTGATATCATTTCCTTTCATCTCTTATTCCATTTTGGTAAACACTGCTCAGTCTTTTCATCATTCTTCTTCTTCTTCGGCTTGGTGATCCTACTTAACCATCCCCGTCGCATGGAAATATTACTTAAGAGTCCCTCTTAAGAATGGTTTTCCATCTGACCCTTCCACCTCCCATCATATCTTCCTCATCTTTTGTCTCCCACCTCTCATCGTACTCATCCACTCCAACCAACCATTCCACACATGTATCCAATACAATGTTGTCTTTCTCCTTCCATATTGCCACTGTCAGTTTGGTGATCGTACTTAACTCCTCTTACGGTATGGTGATCTTACTTAAGATTCCCTCTTGAGCATGATCTGTCATCCTGCACTCGCCTACCACTCCACATTCTCACCATCTACATTTTCTCGTCATTCCCCATCATCACATCCTCTCACCTCCTCTTCCATTCTTGCAAACACCACTTCCTACTTATCCCCTTTTCATCTCCATCATCCCTCACTTGGTAATCTTACTTAATTGTTTCTTCCCCATTAATTTTGTGGCTTGTTTATTCATATTTCTCTCATTCATTCTCATCCACTTTGTGTCCTCTCCTTGCCTTCATCTTCACAGAGACATTGTTATCCCTCCTTTCTTTACTTTTCCCACTCCATCTTCTAGAGTTATCCCACATATATACCCTCATACTTACCCGTCATTGTCATTGATCATATCTTAACATTCTTTCATCATCATCTTTTGTTTTTACACTAATAATTATCAGTGGACTTCTCCTAAAAATCACTCATCCCCATTCTGCACAGCCTGGATCCTTGTCTTTGATTTCCCCCATTCTATCTTCATTCCTTTCTTCCTATGTGTCCTCTGATCATTATCGGGGAATTCTCCTAACATCCCTTCATTGGCATTCCCCCTTCCATTCCTCATTTAATTTCCCCCTCTTCTCAAATTTTGTCCCATCCTTCCCTACTAATCATTATCGGTGGATTTCTCCTAACATCCATTCACTAGAATTGCCTCTCATATCCCTTCCTCTCTTTTTCTTCACCACCTCTCCATCTTTCATTCTTCCTTGCCAATTTCTTCACTATCTTCATCATGCACCCTCTCTCTATTTTCTTGTCATCAACTTATCCTCATCTCACGCAGACTCCACATATTTTCCAATATGTGTCATTCCTCCCCTCCAGCTTCTCTTTACATTCCTTATGCTTCTCACTCTTTATTGAATATCTTCGTTCTTGGTTCCCTTCCTTTTGCATAATTTTCTTCATTTCCTCTCCTCCTTTCTGATCCTCATCTTATTTCACTTCCTCTATATCATCTTCTTCCCTATTTTACCTCACACTTCCTTCTTACTTCCCCGTCAATAACCTGACTCTTCAACGTTGTCCCATATTTTTTATCATCCCACCATCCACATGCATTTCCATGTGGTTAGTTCCATATTATTTTCCTTGGATTTCTTCACTATGATCTGGTTCCTTCAATTTTCTTTGCTCTATCATCTCTTTTGTTTTCCATTACTTCTCTACCTTCCTCTGCTTCACCCTCCTTCACGCCTTTCATTTTAAATAACTCTCTCCCTTTTTCATAATTTCACCCTTTGCTATGTCCTTTTCTTGTCTTCTCCTTGCTTTTCCTTCATCATTTCCCCCTTCCTCTATAATCCTTCTTTGTTATCTTCTTCCTCCCCTTTCATTCCTTCTTTTGTGATGCCCGTTAAAACAACCCACTTGAGATCTAAGAAACAACCTAGGGTTAGTTAGAAAATTATGGAATAATTTTTTTTTGTTTAGAAGTGTCCACAACCAGGTTGCAAGACAACAGTTGACACTAACAGGTTCCAAAACAAGTCTAAATTACTAGAACCTACTTTCTATTTATTAACAATTTCAAGAGGTCACTGAGGTCCAAATTTTAGGGTTATAAGTTTCAGTTAGGTTTAGGGGTGAAATATCCCCATACCCACTCTCTAACAAGATCAAAGTTTCAACTTGATTTTTCTTACACTTAACACTTAAAAATTTCCCTAAATCATTCTCATTGGATAGGTAATTTTCTCACCTTTCAAATGATATAAATAAGTCCTCCTAACTCCTTATAGAACTCTAGATATGGGGAGGCATACTTTAGGGGTTAAATTTTCCCCCAGGAGACACGTGTCAAGAGGGGAAGAAAAGTAATTTTTTTTTGGGTTGGCGGGTTACGGGGAGGTGTATGAAATTTTTCTTACATGGGGAGAAAATTACCATTGTGCCCATGCCTTCGTTGTACCACCATGGACACGTGTCGGGCTCGAGACATCACCGGGAGAAGCAAGGGAAGGGCAAGGCGGTAGAGGTTAAATGGAGATTTTGCCAAAGGGGAAGAAAGAGCCACTTGGCGTCCATACACCCATGGATCCACCGGTACACGTGGTGCTCCAAAATTCAATGCGAGGAGAAGGAGAGGGAGGGGTGGAGTGGCGGGGTTAATTGGCAAAATTCACCAAGGGAGGAAAGGGGTCAAATTGTCGCGCTGGTCCGTGCATCCGTGGGGAAGACTTTCCATAGCAGGGGCGGGAGTGCGGGGCCACAGGGGTTACAAACCATTTTTTCCCAAAAAAAAATTTCAAGGGAAAAAATTCGTGAGGGTTTCACCCCCTCCGTTAGCACACCATGTTGCCACATGGCAGCCTGTGACAGGCTGCGGGCCGGCGGGGAGAAAGGTAAGATTTTCCCAAAATTTTAAAAGAAGTCGAAGGGCTAAAATGATGTTGTGCCTCCACCGCTACTCCCGTGAGGACACGTGGAAGCTTCAATTGGCTATGGGCTAGCGGAGGAACAAGATAAAATTTTCCCTAAGAATTTTTCAAAAAAAATTCTAAGGATATTTTCGATGGGAAATTTTTGGGATGCGGGCCTACCAGGGAAAATTTTCCTAAATTGTCCCGCCAACATAAGAAAAATTCAAAGGGCCATAAATTTGGATAGGAAGCTTGGTCTTGGGAAAACAAGGACTTTATGGAAAGCTCTCGATGCCCTCTTTGCACAGGAATCATAAATTTTACATTTTGATAAGGTTTAAAGGGTCAATTTTACAAAAATGATCTGCAAGCTTTTAAATAGCAAACTGGTAATTTCCAACTTATAAATTTGATTCAATTTGATCACCTCCTTCACTCAACATGTCAAAAAGACATGGAGGATTACTCTAGGAAGGATTTAAAATGTTTTAGGAAGGTAAATTTACTTGTTTGATTTTAATTCACATTTTTCCAACAATTTTGAAAATAGGTGTGGAAGGGATTAGGCTCGATTTTACAAAGTTTAAATTGTTTTCTCAAGTGTTCCTTGTCAATTTGAGTTCATTGGTGTCATAGCATGCCAAAATATATCATTTTCAAGTTGATTATTATATGCAGGTCTGAACTGTACATTTTGATTAATTTTATTGCGTTTATATTTACAACAGAGATCTATTTCCTTTAAATTTATATATCAATTTTATCATTCAAGTGTGGCATTTCATTTCTAATCTAATCCAATACATTCAGTTGTTTATAAACAAACCATTTCAAAGCTAAATTGCAAGGTCTGATTTCCAATTTAATATATTTCCAAAAGAGACAAGTAATATAATTCCTACATATGTATTTCTTCTTTTTCCATTTTTCTAAACAGAGATTCCAATCACAATTTGATATTCCAATTCAACACAACCATGCAAATGAGAGAAGATCTTGCAATTCTTTATTAATTTCAAAATAAATACATCTTTCAAAGTTTGAATGCAACAAATAGATTTCTATTTCTTTCTTTCCAATGTACAGAGAAGAATGTAAATATCTTTCACATTTCGAATATACACTTTCATAATCAATTACATACATATTTTCTTCACAAGATGCATTTACAATTTCATCCACTTCAAGTGGGAAAGGTTACAAATGAAGTATATTTCACAAGGTACAATCAAAATTGTCTTCTTCGCTCCAGACATAACATGTAAGTTTCTTTTTCTTCTAATTTGATCACAACAAAAGTGGGGGAAAGGCAATGCTCTCCACCCAACCAAGACATCGATGAAAGGAGAAGCCTTCCTTCATCATTGGTCCCCGAGCCCCTAACTACAATATAATAAGAGGTGTGATTCAACCCATGGCAAAAACTAGCTTCCACAACACACAACATTCTTTCAACATGCATAATACAACATAAAACACATTCAAACAAAAACAATGAGTTCTACATTGCATTTGCAAACATTCAAACAAAACTTAGGGTTGATCATGCACGCCAAAGGAGAAAGTTCTATGGGGAAGCTACTTATGCTTACCAATGGGAATTGGGCATCCACCTGTAACAAACCACCAATGAATTTCACCAATAATATCCTTATGCCCCCACAATCCCTCCTTATGCCCCCCATGATTTCCTTATGCCCCCACAAAGTAAGAAATGCAAGCTATTTCTTTTCCATGGTGGATCCCAAACCCAAACTCCCTCCACAAAATTCTGATGCCAATGGAATTCCCTTATGCCCCCACATGGATTCCCCATAGCCTTATCCTACACTATTTCTATGGCAGTCTACCTAACCAGTCAACAAATAAATCAAAACATGCACCATTCACACAACACAACAAGGAAATAATAGCATAAAATAAGAGTTAAACTCCTACTTCTCCATGGTAGCTTTTGCTTCTAAATAACAAGTTCTAATGCCCAAAACAACAATCTCCAAGCATGCAAATTTTCTCCAAACTCCTTCCAAAAGCAAGAGCTCCCAACACAAGAAAATGCACCCCTAAGGAAGTTTACAAAATGATTCAACAACCCCCAAAACAAGTAAAGAGTTTGAATTTTATAGAATAGGGAAGAGAAGAGGATGATGTGGAGCCATGTAAGATGCCACATCACACATCCTCAACTCCAACACAAAAGTCAAATTTCATTCTCCCAAGAACAATAAAGAGGTGGGTGAAAATATGACAAGTTACTTACACACTCCAAAAGGCCCCCACCCCAAAGGACTACAAAAAAATAAAATGTAAGAGAGTGCAATTAAAGACATGCAACATGATTTATAAAATGCATTATAAAAGTCTAAAATCACCCCTTCAACCATAAGTATGGTTGGTAAATTAAATTGAGTGGTATGGGACAAGTTTTACTTGTCCCACAAGCCTCAAACACAACCCCAAGGACAAATTCGAATTTTCAAGGAGGTGGAGTGTTTCATACTCCAAAACTGACTTACACACTCTTACACAAACTTACACATCACTTACCGATTTAATACAACAACCAACAACTCTTATAATTACTTTTCCCATATCCCAATTTGATTTATTTACATTTTAAACATATGATTTCTCACATTAATTTTCCACAACATAATTAAATAAAGAAAGGGACACATCACTAATAAAATACATACAAACAATAAATAAATTTTAACCACATTAATAAAATACACAAACCCATGGTCACATATAAAGGTAATCCCCCCATGGGAATCCCTAACAAAAATACAACACACACACACAAAACAAGTTGCCATGGTGACCTTGTCGAATTCACCTAGAATTCCATTATGGTTGGTCTCCAATCCCCGATGTTTGTTATAATTTTTAACCTGTGGAAAAGACAAATACCTCCTTTGGCCTTATGGCCATATCGAACATCCAAAATGAATATAAATATAACCTCAAAATCATCTAACTATGTGAATCACCACAACATCAATGCAATTTAACATTATCACATACAATTTATTTCAACAACTATATCATCATCATATAATATCCATTTTCTAGATCTACTCATAATATCCAAAATCACATGTTTGAGAACGACATTCAAACTATATCCATGTCAAATAATATATCAAGCATCCATATATAAAGTGTCTCGATAATCATCATATATCATAACCAAATTAAGATCAACTATAATCCATGATCAAATGTCTAACAACATACTAAGTCAAAACATAATAATGTCCATAATGAAATTAAGCTGTATCAACATAGGTATCAAAAGGTGTCACATGGAAGTGGGCACTACATATTTTCTCATCCTCTGTCTTTGCCCCTCTATTCCATACCCCTGTTGTCTTCACCTTCGACCTTTCTTGCTCTTCTCATAATCAACCACTCCTCCTTTCCATTCCCTTTTTCTTTTCTCATTACATCCTTTAACATATCCTCGAACCTATCATTCACGGTCAATGCCAATGTTTCTCCATTTATGTACCATTGTCAATCTATTTCATTACCATTCTCATTCTTCTCTTTGCAGCATTGACCTCTTCTCTTTTTGAGAACCATGTCACATATTTTATCTTCATCGGTCCTCTCACAGGGGCATCATCATTCCATTTCTAAGAATATCTTTCCATATTCCTTTGAAATTTTTGTCTTGGAGGATACCAAAATGGCCATCACCTATTTGATCTTGTTATCTTCCATGAATGTTTTCTTTGCTTTTGTTTTGTCGCAAAAGTATCTTGACTCCTTTTCCTATTTGTCAAAGAAGTGGAACTGCTTTCCTTTTTCTTTGCCACATTATTCATCTACCTTCAACTGCAAACCTTTCTTAAGAAACATGATTTCAACATCCTATTTAACACCCTCTTGGGTCATTTTATCTGATCTGTTCTTCATATCCACATTCATAGTTGTACTCATTCCCCCTGGGATATTTTATTTCGACATCCATATCCCATTATGTCATTTTCATGTCCTATGTTGGGGAACCTTTTCATCCTTGTACTTGTCAATGCATATAACTCACTTTTTGTCCTTCTCATGCCTTGTTTTGGGGCATCATTATTTTCATCCTCATCGCTTTTATGGACACATAATTTTTCGCTCGATTCCTTGCAGACAAAGGATTTCGCATACCTTTTGCATTTAGTTGTGCATATTTTGATGTTTTCCTATGACCCATTGGTCATCGTGGTTTACATCCATACTGCAGTGGTCTTCACCCACTCACTGGTCCATAGAACATTGTCACATGTCTCCGTTGAGACCGCAATTGTCCTCTACCGATGTGATATTGGAGTCACCGCCATATTTTTCATTGTCATTGCGATCCTTTTTACCTAGGGCATCTTGCCTTTGGTCATGTTTTTATTCATCCCCATCCCTTTTATAGACACATATTTCATCTAACCCTTTTTGTTTTTGTCTCATGGCTTGCTATCGCAAACCACTCAACAAAAAGGGGCAAATGTAGACACCAATTTTTGGTATAATGCCCCTCCGTCATCTCACATTCATTCAACTTTCACTCTTGCTTTTATTTTTCTTAAATTTAAATAAATCTCATCCATTTACTCACCCAAATTTAATTAATTATCAAATGGGCTCCTTATAAACCCATTTAATAATTGAATTTTGACATCTCGAAATTATTCAATTCATGGGAAATAATACAGCCATCCGACACTCCACTCTTAATTTCAAAAATGGAATCTATTATCTCACCTACCCATTCAAATCATGCTCCCCACTCCACCTAATAAGTCAAACCATGGGCCCCACATGATCACATCATGTCTCTTAACCAGGGTTAATTTATCAAACCCCGGTTACTCGTTAACCCCAATCTAACCTCACCTTCAAGTTATAAATATGGGTTTTCCCCCTCTTTCAAGGGGACTTGAACTTAGACCAGGACCCTAGAAAGGAGGAGGAAGAACCAGTATGAAATCTCTGCGTATTGAAGTTTTTAGGAGAGGAGAAGAAAGTGCTTGATTAAGTTCTGCAAGTTTGAGGTCAAGGAAAACCTTTTCCATTGTTAGAAGTTAAAGGTGAGGAGTGTGGGAGAAATATTTTCCATTGTTCATCGTCTTGCCATCCGATGCCCATTTCATCTCCATATCAGAGCACAACCTAAGTCTCCTTGTCATTTTAGTTACTTGTCATTTTGTATTTCATTATTTTTGCATGATATCTATTGTTCATCATTTATTGCTATTTTTCTAGACATGGGGATTGACATCCTTCAAGGAGTTAACATCCTCTTGGCAAACCGGGATTGTCCAGCTGCAACCCCGCATATTGTTATCTAATCACATTTGTTTTGTTTTGCAGATCTATCTTATTTTATCACATATCTATCTTCTTTGTGCCCATAGATCCATATCCACATCTAAGGTCCTAAGCCCTCCATCATTCGAAGTTTTTGGTGGCTTCCAGTATCGGATTTCACCCGCGTGAGAATGAGGTTTCTGATCAATAGTTAGGTCTCAGTAACTTTTGAGGTTAGGTGATTGGTCTATTAGACCAATATTTTTTGTGCCTTATAGCATTATACATGACTTGAAGACCATCATGGATCCATTGAAGTATTTTTGAGGTCGGGATCAAAATGATGAAGGATGGATGCCATGACATAAGTTTCTCAAATATGGGTATGTATGTTGTACACGGTGAAATCAGGTAATTTTTTTGGTTGAAGTGTTTTTGGGTATTTACATGTGAGCCTTATAAGTGATATGAAGAATCTAAATGTGCATAGGAGTTCTAATGGGTTATGATTAGTTAAACCAATTTTAGAAACAACAAGATGACGGTGACTATGTCACAAATATAGGTAGAGCATGATGTTCCTCTTCTATGCATCGTGATATTGATGCCTTGGTGATTTTTAAACATGAAGAAGTTATCCTAATAATGAATAGACCATGATTCATTTTTAGCATGAAGGTCCAGTATTCTTGGTTGCTTACTGTATTGTGTTGTTTTTGGTACCTTTGGAGTCCTGATATAGATTAAAGGAGAGTTTGTTGGTTTTTGTGCAAGGTTTAAGGTATGCTTATGTTGTTTGAATGTGCATCCTCATGTTTTGGTATTAATTTGTAGGCAAAGCTAAATTTTTCTATAGTGTGTTAAGAAAGTTGTTTTAGCTCTAATTTGGTAAGTAAGTGAAGTTTTCATGAATACTTTTGTAATCAATCATGTTGTCATAAGGTTTATAGGTATAAGGGGTATCGAGTATGTGTATCTCACTCCATAGGTAGGTTACAAGTTCCTAGGAAAGTATGTGTGGTCTTGGAAATAGGTATGAAGACATGTTGGAGATTGGTGACAAAGCTAGAGGAGTTGATGGTGCTTGAAAGTTAAGAAAGTTTTCCATTGTTTCATGCATTGGTAGGAGTTGGTAGTGAATAGTATCGTCTATTAACATCAATTTTTTTGAATTATATGGTTACATAGTCAAGGTGAGTGGCTTTATGGTCTTGAGTTCATTTGAGAGATTTACGTTGAGTAAGGGGGTTTTTCATGTACAATAAGTTCAACATATGATTTCAAAGGAGGAGAATGTTCAGCTCAGGGGAGCGTGTGTTGGTTGGCTTGTCAATGTTTAGAAGTGTTTGTGGTATTAAGGATTCAAAGGGAGTCAATCAAGTACGTTATCAACTCAAAAGGCAGGTAAATAAGTTATTTAAAGGCATGCATGTGTTCGGGGGGCTATGTTGCTCTAAGTTTGTAAAGATTCAAAATAGAAATGAAGAGGTCAAATGGACCTTGTTGTGTTTTGTTGATGTTTCCAACCAAATGGTGAGTCTTAATGTGATTAAGGAGGAAGATAACTAATATCTTGAAGGTTTTAACATTTTTCATTAGTGTCAAAAGGGGGAGAAGGATCAGATTGAGTGTTTTCCATCAATGAAAAGGAGCTGATTGTTGGCATTGTGTTATCATTGATGCCAAAGTAGGTGTTAAGTTGTCAATGGTCATAAAGTGGTAATTGATGTGTTTTCATGCGCCATAGTCCATTAATGAGAAAGGTGATTGACATGTAGTGTCAAGGTAAAAGTGTGTATTGAAGAACATGAAGACAAGTCAAATGGTCAAAACCCTAGTCGAGAATACATAAATGAGGATGGTATGTCATGGCATGTAGAAGTTGGCCAAGCATTGTGATAGTATGGATATAATGAGATGAGGTGTTAAGATACTCACAAGTGTCTCAAAGTGTGTATACGGGGTTTAGACCTACGTTCAGTCTGCATATAGACCTATTCTTGACCTTAGGTGGCCTAATGATGAAGGTTGGATAGAGTTCATCATAGATATGCAAAGGTGATCATTGGAAAAGATTAATAAGGTTATATTAGGTGTATATATGAATTTTTAGGTCTTAGGTTAAAGGAAAAGGCACAAAGTCAAGGTTTTCGACTTATCAAGCTCAAGAAAGTGCAAACACCAAGCTCGAGAAGGACTTTCTTGTGCTCATTGGCACGTGGTAACTCTACATGGTGGCCCAAGATATAAATGGTAGATGAAGAATTGACCTAAGAAGGATCTCCAAGCATTAGTTTATAGAATAAATTCACATACTTTATGAACAATCGTTAAGAAGGTAAGGTGGTCTAAAACCCTCCTAAAACCTTACTAAGGTAGTGATGGAGAAGATCTTGCTCAAAATGGCCTAGAATGAATTGGGTGACGTTATTTGATGATTTGAGGCTCTAGTGGACTCCTCCAACTTTCTTTAGGTGGAATTTTTGTGTCATGATAGTGAGTGGACTCCACTAATAAAATGTAATTTTTGAAGAAGTTGTGTTTGCTCTTAAGTTTTGCACTAGACAAGGTGTGAAAATGGATGGTAGAGGAATTATGGAAGCCATACTACATGTCCATGGTGGTTTCTGGACATGGTCTAGCCCTTAGGAGGTCTATGGAAGTCAATCTTGCAAGACTGGTTTTGAGGAGTTAGGACAGGTTATTGATGAGCTATTTGAAGAATTGATCTTGGGAAATTTCAGTGTGACTAAGGGTTTCTAATGAAATTAGTGATGACCCTGAGGTCATGAGGTTTCTATCATGTGATATAGATGCATGGTTGAGGTGATTTGATGATGCTTTTTCTTTAATATGAGAAGACAATTTTTATAGGTCACATATCTAATAAGACTAAGTCCTAATGGGTGGCTTCATGACATGATATGATGGTATATAGTTGAAGAAGCATGTAGAAGGAATATATTGGACTTATAAAACATGTCTAAGTGGTTCTTGATGTTTGATTAGGGCCATATAGGCTAAGAATTTCCAGATTTGGCAAAGGAGTTGTTTTAGGCATTTAGGCCTAATTGAGTCCTAATGAAGAAATTTGGGCATGAGGTGCTATTGCTGATCTAAGGAGGCTTGTGTATAATGTTTTCATGATGATTTCATATTTATATAATGTTTTATACTCTATGACGTCCTACCTAAATGTGTATTATGCTTAAGTCATGTATATAAGCAAGTTCATGAGACCTATTTGTGTGTGCTAGAGAGAATGAAGAAGAGCAAGTAAGAAGGAGGAATATAGAGGTGAAGTTTTGTGTGACCATAAAAAATAGGTTAGAGAAGTTGTCATATAGAGTAATCAGGTGGTGGTATATGAATTTCAAGGTCAGATGACCTAATCAGCTTAGTGAAGAAGCTTTTGTGTGAAGAATCCTAGAAGGCAGTTTTGAGAAAGAGAGAAGAAGGAAGAGCTAAAGAAGAGTCATCATTTGTTGTTGTACCAACATTTTGAAGGTAAGAAATAAATTTATGTCCCTGAGTTATTTCTAAGCCATCTATGGGTTTGGTGCCTCCATACAAGTTGGTGCTTACTAAATCTAGGAGTTGGTGCTCCTTGTGGAGTTGGTACCTCACTAAACTTAGGGGTTGGTGCTTCTTGTGGGGTTGGTGCCTCACTAAACTTAGGGGTTGGTGCTCCTTATGGGGTTGGTAACTTATTAAAATTAGGGTTTGGTGCTCCTTGTGGAGTTGGTGCTTCACTAAATTTGATCTTTTTATAATACAATTGTCCATTTCATGGATCAGTGGGTTTCTTCCCTACAAGGGTTTCCCACTTGAATCTGGTGTTCATGTGTTCTTGTGCTCCTTTTGCATGTGTTCAATGTTTTTTTTGTCTTGATGATTTAGAATGGATAATTTAAATTGAATGGTTGATGGATGTCAAATGTATAAGTTTTATTACACATTGATTACCCCCTCTTAGTGTTGTGCTTCCAATAAATGTTACTTCTAAAGATATTGTCAATGTTGTTTCTCAACCTACTAAGATATAAATACAACCTACAAGACACCAACTTACATGGTTACATTATCCTCTAGACATGGTTTTATATAAATTACTTGAGTTTAGTCTCATGTCTATCCCTCCACTATTTGAGGTTAATACGAGCAAGAATTAAAGTAATACACATTGATTCTCCCCCTCTTAGTGGTTGTGCTTCCAACAAATGTTACTTCTAAAGGCAGTCTCAACGTTGATTCTCAACCTACTAAGCTATCAATACAACCTAAAAGACACCAACTTACATGGTTACCTTATCCTCCACACATGGTTTTATATAAATTACTTGAGTGTAGTCTCGTGTCTCTCCCTACTTGTTTGAGGTTGATACGAGAAAGAATTAAAGTAATAGTTTCAATGTTAATGCTTCATGTAATTATCGTAGATGTATTGGTCACGCTTTAGATAGATGTATTAAGTTATGACACATCATTCAGGATCTTATTGACTCTAATGTAATTGAATAAGATGAGCCCATGTAATCTTCTAATCCTACCAATACCAGTTCTAAGTTGAAAATATTCCATGATCCACTTCCTAAGCATACTAATGAAACATTTACTTTGGAAGTTCATAACACTCATCGTGTGGTTCCACCACCTCCCTCTTATGATCATCCTCTTGATGTTATTATTGGAACTAGTACTCACACACCATCTCCTACACTAATAATTTCTTTTGATGATTATGATATAAATGACTTACTTATCTCTGATACATTATCTATTGCAATCTTTATTCATTAGATTCCTATTTGGGGTGTCTTGGTTACCCCACATAGAAAATATAATGTTTGTACATGGCCATTAATTTAGTATCATGGAATTTCTTTCGAGAGTCTTGTACTTGATCTGATCCACATTTTTTATGTATTACCCTATCAATAATTGTTGGATCTACCACTACACACACTTCATTCTTGGTTGCTGAATTTATTTCTATCATTGTATTGCATATAGGTTTCCTTTGGTTATGTGCTCTTAAGGATGCTCCATCCATTTTTCATCAATGTATAGAGTTTATTAGTCATTAGAAAGTTGTCACTATTCAAGGCATTCCTTTTTAGGGTTTCTCTTCTAGCATACTTTTCCCTTATACAATTTCTAGTGCATCTATGGACATGTCTAGTGTTTAACACAACACTTCACATAACACTAGTCCTCCTAGATCTCATAATAGACTTTTGGTTACACACATTGGATTCACATAATTCTAGGTATCCTAATAATCCTTTAGTTGCACATATTACACCACATAACTCTAGGACCTCTACGTCTCCTCCTAGGCCTTCTTTCATGCACATTGTCTCTAATGATTCACATTACCACAAAACTTTACACAAATATTCTATCTTTCTACGGATCACTCCACAATTTCTCATGGGTTTTCTAGGATCTCTCACTCTTCTAGTCCACCATGTAGGTATAACACATCACATTCTACTTAGTGTTATGTTATTTCTAGTTCTCCTCATAGGCCTTTCTCATCACATATTGCTACTATGGTTATGATTGCACTTGAGTCACATATTATGACACACTTGAGGCTTGGACCTCCATCTTCAACATTTATTTTACCTCCTCATAAGGTTTTCTTAGGTTATCTCTCATTCTCTCCCCCTCGATTCTTGATGACACACTCTGTTTATAGGTTCAACTTAACTATTGAGGGATTGGTTCCACACCTCGAACCTCACTTTACACACACACACACACACATGGAAATCTTGCTTCCCATATTTTATTTGTATAATCTCTATCTATTCCCCTCCATGGGGCATTCTTAGATCACCCTTCCTTCTCTTCGGAGAATATATTTTCATCTATTCCCTCAGGGAGGGCCTCAAAAATAAAAGCATTCAAATATTTGCAAAATACAAAATTAGGACCTATTTTTATAGCATACATTGTTTGCACTTTACATTATACATGTTGTTTATTCATTTGGTTTGATAGAGATAGCATTTTTTCTTTACACACATGCATTCACATGGTATGTTGATCATGATGCATTCCATCCACATAGTGATACATGATAATAGGTGTTGTCTCTTGCCCTTTTCCTAGACTGTTAACATTTTGGGGAAACTATTTTGCATACTACATCCAGGTGTTATATTTCCATTTTAGTTACTTTCTTTCCTCATTACCTTTTGTTGCATCTATATATTTTGTATTTTCTACCTTTCATACTAGCAAGACTAACACATGTGTTTTGTGCAACACTTACAATTATTTCTAGATATTTTTATATCATATGCTCTTCATTCTTCACATTTGGATACACTTGATTTTCATACATCATTTCTAGTTGTGTTTGTTTGCATGCTTTTTTACTCGATTGTAGCCTAAGGGACTTGATTTTCTTGCGACACCATGGGTGTCCCATATTTGTGTCATTATGCCTTGTGTTTGGTTGTGTATCTCTTGTTTGTAGGCTCACGGGCCTTGATTTTCTTACGACACCATGGGTGTACCATGTTTGTAGGCATTTTTTCCTTTTGTATGACATTGTTTTCCATGTTTACATTTCTTTTGACATTATATGTACATATATTCTACTAACACATCATTTTCTATTTTTGTTATTATCACTTTGTTGCAATGACACTATTTGTTCTTGTTATTATTGTTCTTGTTGCTCTTGTTCTATGTCATGGTTTCTACCATTTGCACCCCCCTTTTTAAAGGTACAATTTCTTCTTATTGGCCACCACATCATATTTAAGAGGTTATCCAAAAGTTCCTAGCATCTTAGACATGGGTATACATCCTTTATTTTGAGACGTGTGCTCAAATTCTTCATCACACACCTCAAAAGAGGAATAAAACATCTAGGGATGTATTCTATACATTTCTAGGTACATGCATATGTTTGGGCATAGACCTACACACGAGGTAGATAAAAATGCCTCAAAATTGGTCTCAGGAATAATAATTTAGAAAAATCTACAATGATTCAAGATTAGGACCGTACAGATGGTTCTGACCCGATCATATGGTTTTTCTCAGGGGTGTTTTCTCCATATCTTTCAACATTCTCAAATTTTTCATCACTCTTACAACATTTTCATATGATTTTATACTCATTTTGACTTAGTTTGACACAGATTTAGGGGGCATGAAGTATTTCATTCTCTCTTTCTCCATAGTACTTAGTTTCATCTTCATTTTTGGGCACATTGGGGGCATGGGTCTCCTTTCTCCACTCATATTTTAGCATGTAATCAATTCTATTTAGTTTCTACTCAATTATGTGGCACATGGGAAGAGTATGGGGGAACTTATTTCTATTTTATATTATGTTTCCTAATTTAAAAAATTGGGCTTATATCCATCTACAAAGTGGTATGGTCTATGGGGTTATAGAAGGTATTTAATTAGAAAATTTCTTCATAGGCATAACTTTCCTATCCTCTTTTCACTTAAGGGGAAGATATCATAGTTGTTGAATGGATTTGATACATGGTCTTCTTCTTTGGCGGGTGTTTCAGATCCTCATTTTTTGGTTATTCTCTTTAACATTCATATATTGGGTTGGTACTCTCACTCGACCTCTCCAAAAAATTATGGACTTATCACCCCTAATTCTTCATCAGAGTTCAACAAATTCAAAATCTCTAAAGAATAATAATGGGATAAAATTCCCTTCACAAAACAAACATGTGTATTCCTTCCATGTTTTGCATATCTTTTGGAATTTATTGTTACACATTTATTTACATTACATATTGAGTTAAAGTTCAATTTCCTATCTTGGGCATTGACTACACTCTATGTTGTAGGTTTCATTTTGGAGCATGCCAACACCAACACAACAAGACACTACAAAACAAAGTTATTGTGAGAAAATACAAAGTGTTTCTACACACTCATGTATATTTTCCTTAAGTATGTAATTTCATTTCATACTTAAAAGGGGGGAAAATGTAGACACTCAAATTTGGAAATCTATCCTTTGACATTGTTGATCTTGACATTGCACACTTGCATATACAAATACACTCTCCTCACTCTTTCTTAGCACACCTTGATAGCTCTTTGATTACTTGCTTATCTTTGCACACCTATTTTTCATCATTTTAAATTTTAACTACATAAAACACATTTAGAAACATCCATACTTTAACCCATAAATTCAAAACAATATTTTTCCTCTCGATCAAAACTGTCATTTTCAATTGGTTTGTACAATTCTACAAGCTGATCCTATCATATGGTTTTGGACTGACATGCTTTGGACTAATTCTTCCAATTATATTTAAAAAATTATGATAAAATACATCCCCTTGGTTTTCCTTTCATGACATAACCACCTTTAAAATCATATATAAGAAATTCAATCATACCTCATTTAAGGACCTGTCACTTTAAGAACTCCTTATGTAAAAGAAATCACAAAAGGCACTCCAAGATCCCTAAATTACAAAATAACTCATACACATCCATTAGGGAAGCACCCTCTATAGGTTTGAAGTCTCCTTCCAAGTCTAGGAGTCTTCATATTCTTCTACAAGTAAGCAAAGTGACCCTTCCCAATTATTTGAGAAAGTTTGAAATTCAAGCAAATCATTATCAAAGCACAATCATCAAGTTTTGATTACACTATGGTAGATATCACATGTTAGGAGAATGATGTGTGGTTTGGTCCCTCTTTAGAGTAGTGGCGATGTCGGTGATGCACATGAGGGTTCCTATAACCCACCTAAATTTTTTACAGGAACTCCTTCTTGCACTATAAGGGTTCTAGGGTTTGAGTTGATTTTATAGATCCATTCTAAAGGTGAGAAAAGAAAATCAACACACAACAACATTCATTTTTAAGAAATCGTAAAGCACTTATGAATTTGTAGACCAGATTTCAAGTAGATCCAATATCTGTACAAAGGTCAAGACCGTATGTATGCTCTTGACCTAGTTATACGATTTTGACCAATTCAGTTTCAGGTGCTGATTTATGTAACAAAGCATTTTCAGTCTTAGATCATATTTTCTTACATTCATATCACTTAGAGTCTCTCAAATCCACATAGAATCATATTATTTCAATTATCCTTTTTTTTTGATAGTTGTTAGATCAATAGTTACTTTGAAAAAAATTATTCTCGACTTGTGCATTTAATGTTGGAATTTAATTAAATCAAAGTATCCACTTGTTGCATCATTTCATCATTTTTGTGTATGTTAATTAGAAATACTCTAAAATCTTAAAAGGGAATGAAATAGATTCACGAAAAAGTGAAATCACCTATGTAGTATAGAATTATTTGGCAAAAATATTGTGATTTTTATCATCATTTTTTTATGTGTTTCCTATACTTGTGAGACGTTTTTAGAAACCAATATGATAGTGGAGCTCATATTCATTTGTTTGAATGCATATGTTAGTGGTGATTAACTAAAAATATAATTTGATGGCTATTTCATAAGTTAATCTAAATAGAAACTAAGTGTTATATTGAAGTGCTAGATCTAAATATTTTTGCTTTAATATTTGAATGTATTGAAATAATGGAAATAGGAGGGATATGGTACTAACCTTGAATTAACTTACCTCATTGTGTGCTAGACTATATTAGACCGTGTACACATCGGGAAAGTTGATTTGAATGGCCTCGATAATGGTAGAAGTTGAATGTTTTAAATTGAGGCACCTCGAAGGATCTTGGGGTGCCCCAAGGTAAATGGTTTGATATTTGGATGTTGTAGATTGCAAAAAATCTCAAAACTTGAATTTGACAGGGTCACAGTATCTACGAAATACTTTCGCTCCTATTGCATAGGTGTCGCAGTAATGCCACCTATGACATTGTGAATGTTATCTGAAAAACCATATCCAAAGCATCAATTCCTAAAAAATAAAAATGCATATGAATAGGTCGGACTAACCTCATTGCCAAACTAGTGACCTTATGACTAAGTGTTGCACTACATTTCGGACCCAATGTAGTTCTATGTGTGTGTGTGTGAAATTTTGTGCTTGGAGTGCCCTAGCGCCAATGACATGGTAATAAGGGAAATAACTAGATGTAAAATGCAAATGGTGGATGGAATGGAAAGAATACAACCCTTTCCCCTTATGCTTGTGTGTGATGCAGATGTAGAAGATGCCTAAATGCAATCCCTTGCCTTAGTAGATAGTTTCCTTGATAGTGAGATGTCCACCCATAATGTAGTGAGTATGTTATTTTTATATAAGGATCTCTTGCTCAAATTACGACACTAGTGACCTGAAACAACCGACTATGACCTAGGGGAATACACAGGGTAACTGTTAGGATCGACCTCGAACAAAGAAATTAAGACCACAAATTATGATGAAACAGGTGCCTAAAATCATGGACGGGCGCTCCAGAGTGCCCCGGTCAACCCTAGGTGCCCCGAGAATATACCTAGAGATGATAACTGAGCAAATTATGACACCTAAGACACCCTAAAAGATGCCCAAAACTATAAAGACAAATGATGATTGAACTAGACAAACAAAAATGACGTCGACTCACAAGATTAAAGGAAGGTTCATTAGTGAATACTTTTATTATTCAAGATCCATATATAAAATAACATACCCAATAGTATTAATGTAATAGTAAGTGTGCGATTTTGTGACTACAAGTGGTAGTATTTATTATACACATATGGTGCCCTATTTACTAATTTTTTCGAGATGGATGCTCGTTTCTATACCTTTCATTGAAGGGTAGGGCCACTATATGATTCTAGATTATGAAGGAGATCCCTTGTGGTACGTGGTTGGAGGTAAAATGCTCTAATGATATTCTCCACCACTTATATGGATATTCATTACACGCATTACGACATATTATAAATGTATTTATTATTGTTAGCATTATTTAGTGTAGAGGATTATTAGTGATGTAATAAATTATATTTTCATTTTGATTAACTAAATGGTATTTGGAAGAATCTATGAATGGATGTATTATTTCTATATATGTGATAAACATTGGATTGTAATTGGACATAGAAATGGAAGGATTTTATTATGAGTTATAAATGTCTATTTGTTCATTTTCGATTACATAAGATTTCTACAAAATCTTAATTTCATATACCTTATATTTTGCAACATTTTTGTACTTGTACCTCAACTAGTAGAATGTTAAAATAAATTAAACTAGTCCTTTGAAAATAAAAATCAAATAATTTAATCAAGGAGAATTCAAATTAACTAATTTAATATTAGCTAAATTTAACTAGGCGAGTAAGTAAATAATAAAATATCCTTAATTTTCACTTGTGTAACTTATATTGTTACATTTTGTTATCAAAGTTGAGTTTACAACTCTCATCCTGCTAATGGAAAGTTAAGTATTTGTCGATAAAATGGTTCACACCCATGTCAATGGCATAAACCCAAATCATGGAAATCCATATACAAATAGTGTTAGTTCCCAAGTAGTGAAAATTGATCAAATCATTGTCATGTTGAATGAGACTTGGGACCACATGGATTCCTTAGAGAAATAAGTTTTGTTCCTATAGAATTTGATGAAGAGGAGGCAGGGATGGTGGGGATGAGGAAGAGTATCACAATGATGAAGATCAAGATGACCAAGAATTTCATCCACGTGGGAAAAAACCAAGATCAAACTAGGGCTAAGAAGGCTTATTTGGCTACTGAATTAGCCAATGATCTTAAGAAAATCATTCCACCTAAGTGTTATGGAACCAATTTTAGGGATGTTGTTGAGTCATGGCTAAGATAAATGGAGAAAATTTTCAAAATTTGATATTTTTTTGAGGAAACAAAAGCACGTTAGTGTAGGTTATTATTTATCCTTTTATTTGTTTATTAGGATAATTCTTGTACTTGGGTTATCCCTACACTTGTTGGGTTAGCTTGTTTAGGTGTACTAGTTGTGTGGAGTTAGCTTACTAGTTATGTTGAGTTAGCTTACCAGTTGTGTGGAGTTATCTTGTTAGTCTTGTGGAGTTAACTTAACTGCTAGTATCAGTTAGTGGGATTTCTTCACCATTGATCTAGGTAGTAGTTGCACTTCCCTCCTCCTATATGTACATCCTCATTATTGAGTTAATTAATTGAATTATGATGGATTTCCATATATGATATTTTAGCTCTTTGTTTGTAAATCCTTTTGTAAGGTTATTTTGGTGAATTCCTTTCAGCTTATCAAATGTGGTGTGTTATTATCATATGAGATCTTCATGGCTTGGAACAATCTTCTTATAATTCCTTTCATGGTATCAAAGTAGTAGATGATGTAGACATCCATTTGTAAGTTTTTATTTGCAAGCAAGGGTTTACTTGTCTTATATTTGGAATTGCAACACTTTTCTATAGCTTGCTTTTTTATGCAAAACAAAGTGTGTCATTAGATTTGGAATGTGTCAAAACTCCTAGGTCAATTGTTAACTTGACCATTGACAACGACATACGGATTTGAAGTTGTATGGTTTTTGCAGAGTGGGTGAAGGGTATAGATTCCCATCTGATTTGGATGGGAAGCTACAAAAGGATTCCATGAAAACCCTTTCTATCTAGGGTATGATGGTCTTATCTAAACATTTTTAGGTATTTTTTTGTATGCGGAGTTATATCTGAGATCCACGCGAGAGGAGGTATTTTTTTGGTGCATGAGAAAAAAGCCTCTAACACCTATATGAAAGTTGTTGCTGTGACAAATTTGCAAGTTTCAAAAATAGCATGTATCTAAAAATCACAAAACACCTTATCCCTTGATCACATGGGAGGTCACATGAGGCCTTAACAAAGGTGATTCATCTTGGTGGTTGCTTAAGTGTAGCCCCCTCCATTTTTTTATTGGAAAAAGGTATCACAATTTTTTTTAGAAATAGATGTTTAACTTAAAACAACAAAAATGCATTTTTAAATTTTAATGGACCATTAATGATGGGATATTAAAGCTATCATAAGTTTTGACCGGTAACTCAAAATTGAGTGTCTTTTTTTGCAAAAGTGTATTATTTTTTGTGCTCTTTCCATTAGTGTCATTTAATTTGTCAAATGCACTATTTTATGAATTGCCAACATTTGGGGTGTTTTACTCGCATGTGGATTGCATTTTTGGTGAGCTCGAAATCCTATGGTTTATTTACTATCACAAATTCTTACCCATCGGAGAATGAGATGATTTTCTCTAAAGTGTGTGGACTTCGAGGATTACAGTAGTAAATTTTTAAAAAGAAAACAAATTTCTTAAAAAGCCAAACTTGCTTCTACATAACCTCATTCGAACAAAGATAAGCTCATTCACTCTGTGAAGTAACAACTTGCTCACTTACAACATCATCCTCACATTGTGGAATTTCATACCCCTACTCATATTCCTAGTCCACTTGTAGATATTTCTCTTATATCCACCGACCTTTTTTGTCGGTTTTACTCCTACTTCGCTTTTGATGCTCGAAGCTTATTACCCTTTTTATTACATGTTCTACTTCCACACATACACCTATCATAGTAACACATTATGTGTAACCCACTTCTTTTCACATGTATGGATATTTTGAGAAGCATACCATTGCATTCGGTTCTCACATGCTCCATTCTATGGGTTTCATTGGTGGAGGTATTGGAAGACATTCACATGGTATTGTTTCCCATGTTTAGCCTATTAAGTGGCATTCTCACCACGGAATTGGTTTTCAAGTAGGTACTTCATTAGGATCACACATTGATAGAGATCTTATTTTTATTCGTTAGACTCTTTCCAAGGATCATGAGCTACGCATGAGTTATGCACCTTCACTCGGCTTGAGAGACATGAGATTTCGGATGTCATACATGATTGACTGGTACACACTCCAATGTTCATATGCTTGAACTCGTTGTACATTTTGCATTGAATCATATGCATGAACATTTTTCATCCATTTTTGTTGATTTAGGGTGGATTTTTTATCACTTATAGCGTGACATAGGCATTCATAAAGGACTCTATAGGCATGGTTCCTCCACCATTCGGCTTCTTGTTCCACTTTTTATACCATTTGTATTGTATTGATCCTTGTTTTGAGAAATTTTCTTTAGCAAGTGTATTTTATCTCTTTTTGTTAAGAGATTTTGTATATCGTATTTTTGATACTTTTAGGCATGTTGTGATCTCTTTTTTTGGGGGAGCTATTCGGTAAATACCATTGTAAGTTTGTCGGTGTTTGAGTAGTTTTTTGACAACTCATATAATTTTGTAGCATCACTTTGACCATTCGGTAGTATGGGAGGGTGTGGTGTTGATCTTGCTTCTTGGGTCTTTTTTCTTTGCCTTGTTGCCTTTGTTATTATTGATTATGGCACTCCTATTTCTTTGGATCTTGTTTCCTTGGTTATTGTTCTTGGATTATGGCACACCTATTTATAGCAGTTAATCGATTTATGTTTGGTGTTTTTTCGATTACGACATCACTCCATTGATAGTCTCCTTGTATGGAGCTATTTTTTTGTATCACGGTGTCGAGTTGTTTTAGTTTTTGATTGAGTAGTGGATGCAAACCATAGTGCACACCAAACTTCTTCATATTTGTATGATTTTTTTGATTCAAGTTTCTTGGGATGCCTTGCGGCATGATTTTGATCTCTCTACTTTTTATTACTAGTTTTGGGTACCTTGCATCCAGTGTTCCTTTTGCCGTTATTGTATGTGGCTACCTCATCTGCCTTGTTATCGGGACCCACATTTTTTTTTCAGCCCACCTAAGCTATGCTTATGAGGGTGCTAGTGTAGGTTATTATTTATCTTTTTATTTGTTTATTATGATAATTATTTCACTTGGGTTATCCCTACACTTGTTGGGTTAGCTTGCTTAGGTGTACTAGTTATGTGGAGTTAGCTTAATAGTTGTGTTTAGTTATCTTACTAGTTATGTGGAGTTAGCTTGTTAGTCTTGTGGAGTTAACTTAAGCTGTCGTGATCGATTAGTGGGAGTTATTCACCACTAATATAGGTAATAGTTGCACTTCCCTCCTCATATATGTACATCCTCATTATTGAGTTAATAAATGGCATTATGATGGATTTCCATATATGATATTTCAACTCTTTGTTTGTAAATCCTTTTGTAAGGTTATTCTGGTGAATTCCTTTTAGCTTTTCAAATGTGGTGTG